>CM054806.1:26030778-26453745 GCA_028984105.1 Lavandula angustifolia | reverse complement strand
AATCTAAACAGGCTCTCTCGGCAGGCCGTCCGCTTTAGTCCAAGATTATTGGATCCCTCTTCCACCCTCATTGCATCAGAGGCGGATAGTCTATCGAGATAATGTAGCACGTAATCCCAGCCCGGACCATGTCATGAATATCCTACCGTTCGAAACTCTCGAAATCCAATGCGTTACTATTACAAGAAATGTGTTCACCTATCAAACTAGTTTGTGAGATCATCAAATCTTAAACACCATCTACTGTTAATCATCTCCCTCAATAATAAGTATGAAGCATTAGGCAAAATTTTAAGGTTTTTGCAAATGATGCACTTATCTTTTTTTTTTTTATACTGACCACTCTAACATGTCAGTCGTGTTTGAATGTGGGAGGTTGGTGGGGAACACACTTTATTGTGGATTTTGTAGTTAACATTAGACGATTGCAAAAAGTTCTACGAAAGCCTAAGGCATTATGGACAAATTGGACAGATGTTTTAAACTATAAACGTAGGGGAATCAGCGACTAATGATTTATAATTAGATACTGGGGGGAATTGATCTTGGCATGTTTAAGATGTACGTCTGGTTTATCGACAAAGTTTGTTTTATTACATGAGGCGTGGCTCTATAAATGTACGGGAGCGAATATATGTATGTATGTACATGGAGTTTTTGGGAGGGTTCTAAGAGAGAACGACTGTCGTTTAGAGAGAAAGAAGTGGAAATATAAATACCATTAGATGTTGATATTGCTTGATGGGGTCTAGATTAGTGCAGCATTTTTAGTTTTCTTTTATGATTTTGTTTTATCGGCGCACTTTGTTGGGCCCAGTAGAGGGTAGGTCTTGATGGTGTAAGAGGGGGGTTAATGAATACACTAGCGTCCAAGTTTGCTCAAGTAATGTAAGACAAATTGCTTTATGAATATGCTTGCTATGAATAATCAAACTCGGCTAAATCGATTAGCTTTATGATCGCATGGGCGTAGAGTGGTTCAAGATAATGCGATCTGTGTCTACCGACTCGAAGCCGCTCTATAGTAAACTTAGTACAAAAATGTAGTCATTGAATCTATAGGCTCAATTTTATCGTCTAAACTTGTTGAAAAACGTTTTTACCGAAAAATTGTTTCCAGAATGTGGGTCCAGTTTCATTGAAAATCTAAGCTTATGAATTTCCCCACTGCAAATCAATTTATGCATAGTGAACAGTAGCACCGATAAAATAGTAATGCACGTAGGCGGTTTCTTTAAGTGATTCGGATCACATAGATCCTACGTCCACTATCTTGAATAACTAGGAGGCTTGAATTTATTATATTGAGAAAGTCTCGGTCGATCTGTTCTGACGGATCTCTAGTTATATAGTGACTTTACAAGGTTTGAGCTTTCCTAACTAAGAAGGAGTTCTTGCAACAAACGAACATTTCAACAAATATGAACTCCTTTAATATCTAAGACATATGATCTATCAAAGGTAGCTTAGAATAGAGAATGGGAACATAATATCTCTCTGAGAGAAGAACTATCAAGTTGTTTATCTATCTGAGAAGAGTTCTTCTTTGGATTTCGCATTGATTGTGCTAAGGAGCTTTGAGTGCTCGAATGCTTGATGTTCCCGGTATCTTCCAACGCTTGGAAGATCCATCTCTATTTATAGTTTTTAACTATTGAAAAGATCCGTTGGAAGAGAACCTGGACACGTGTCAAAAAACAACAAGGAAAGCGGACCGATCTCCCATTCTGAACGTTACTCTCAGATTCTCACTTTGAATCCGGGGCACCTTTATCGGTGCAAGTACGGTGTCATGGTAGCTCCTCATTGGGGTCGAGGTTGAATGGTAGTTGAGGCTTGTTCAAACTTCAAAGAAGATGTTGAGTTGACTTCCCCTCGACCTCGGACACTTTAAGCGAGTTGTCCTCTGCCGATATTCTTACGAAATGTTCAGCTTTTAGTGGTCGATTCCTTTGTATTGATGTTCAATGCACCTTCGCAGTTACGAGCAACCATACTGTCTCTTCAATATTGAGTCCGTCCCAAGCGAGAAAAAGTAAACTACGAAGTCCATCGGGCCTTCGAACTCTGAAGCTAGCTTCCCGAGTTCCTAACATGTTGAATTCAACAAAGTTATTACATTATATGGTTCATCATTCAACTAAGAGTTTTGGGATCTTCACATCTTATCTATTATCAATCATCACCCAACACGCCTATTGGAGGGGTGATTTGGGGAAGGAAATGTGCATAATATTTGGACGAAATACTAGGTCGGTTTGAATTATATTTTTTTCTCTCCCAATTTCAAGTCATTCCAGAGAAAGCCCCTCCCCCCTTCTTCCACCGGCCTGCGATTCGACTAGTGAACCTTCCATCTTTGTGCAAAACGAGGCGCTTCCATCACCATTCCCATTCAAGTAGGCCGTATGCGTCCATTCGGGCCGTTTACATTACCATCCTCGTCCGAATCACCGCGTCCATTCGGGCGAGAAGGAATCGACAAGTGAGTCTACAATCGGTCTAGAAAGAATCGACAAGCCCATATATTTGTTGTGCGTATTCAATCGAGTAATTTTGAAAATCGAAGGTGTGTATTAAATATTTATGTGTATTGACAAATAGATTTGTTGATTTACAATTTCTAAGGTTTTACTATATATTTGTTGATACTTTGCGGGGAATTTTCGGGATGTTAATGAAATGATGTTTTATTTGTTCATGGACTATGTTGTTGCCTTTGTTATTGTCATGAATTTCTGGATTTGGAATGTTCGAGAATTTTGATTTCTGCTAATGCCTTTGTTATGCTATAAAAAAATGTTTTTGCACATCCATGAATAATAGTATGCACATATGTGAATCTAAGCATCATGCACATATAATCCGAGAAATATGTAATAACATGCATGAATAATAGTATGCACAACTGTAAATGTGAGTACGCACATTTTTTCTTTTTGTGAATATGACACACTGTGAAATCTAACTACGCACAATGTGGCATCTGAGTATGTATATCGTTTAATATTATGCACATATGTGTTTTGTTATCTGAACATGATTTAGGTAATGAGCTGTGAATCTGAGTATGCACATTGTGAAAATTGACTATACACACTGTGAAATCTGAGTATTCACTTGTTAGAGATTAAGCACATACATGTTTAGTTATTTGCACATGATTTGGGTAATGAGATTTTGATATAATCATGTCATTGCTAATTGCACATGTGCTTGTAAGATTATGCACATCTCTTTTGATTGTCTGCACATGTTCTTTTTAAGCACCATCTCTTGCACATTTTGCTGCACGTTTATCTTATTTCTTATATACTTTCTTACAAAGCGAAACTTGTTGACCGAAACTCGGAGCGAGGTTTGTCGAACTATGATCCGCAAACTCGGAGCAATGAAATTAAAGCAGTTTAAAGCAGGGAGAAAAAGATTATATAGAGAAACACCTGAATAGAACCACGATTCTACATATTTGTAAGTTGAACAATTGTAACTAAGGATTTCTTCGTCGCGGGGAATTATTCAGTTGTAATTGTTGGATTGTAACTATATATTTAAATGAGATGAATTATAGCATTGCAATTAGTACGTTGTAATTAGGATTAAAATGCAATTTTGTATGGAATAGTAGGTTCAATTTATGCACTTTTAAAAATCCATATATAGACTTACTATGTAACCATTATGCACATGAAAAGTGAACTTTATGCACTTTTTGTAAAATCGTGAGACGACGAACATAGTAGCAAATTTGTTAATCTTCAATAAATTCAAGAGATACTTGTGATGTAAGCATTTCGGCCTGGTCAGTAAGTACTTTAAAATGCATAAAGACAATAGCTTATTTCATGCACATTAAATGTATTTTCTATATGCACACGCTCTCTAATAAATTATGCACATTTTCTAATTTCAAAAAACTTTACATCATAATCCAATTTTGTAAAACCAAGCTCCACTTATTCAACAACGTTTAAACTCGCTACTTTTTTCTAGACCGACTAACATGGAAATTGGAAGTTAAACAATAGACTATGAAGCTTTATGCCTTTTTCTAGTCCACAACAAAAATAAAAAAAATAATGGGGATTGTGGAGTTCAACCAAAATCAAAAAATCAAAACAAAAAGAGGAGAAGGTTAAAAATCGTATGAAATTACGCATTCAAATGCAGAGTCAGCAGCTCAAAAACGATGGGGATTGTGGAGTTCAATCAACCAAAATGAAAAATGTGCATAAACACATCACATTAGAAACTGAAAAACAAAGCACTAGTTTCACTCAAATTGACATTCCAAACGTAGATTGACTACTATTTCATTTTCGGGAAATTTTATTCATAGCCCAACCATTTTCAATATTGCCCTAGTAACTTATATATATAAAAACCGAATGATTTCAATTCCAAATCAATTTTAATTTCAATTAAATTGAACTCAATTGGAATTTCATTAAATTGAGGGGTAAACATATAAGATATATATAAGATTATGTCCCTCAATTTATGCTCAATCATGAAATAATTTTAGAATGATTATCAAATTATGCCCATTAATTGTTAATATTAATATTTTAAAAATATCCCTCAATTTACGCCCACTCATGCTAAATCTAATATTTTATAAAATATAATTAAAAATCTTATATATATATATATATATATATATATATATAACCGAATGATTTTAATTCCAAATCAATTTCAATTCAATTAAACTCAATTGGATAAAAATCGAATGATTTCAATTCCAAATCAATTTCAATTAATTGAACTCAATTGGATTTCATTAAATTGAGGGGTAAATATATAAGATATATAAGATTATGTCCCTCAATTTATGCTCAATCATGAAAATAATTTTAGAATGATTTTCAAATTAAGCCCATTAATTGTTAATATTAATATTTTGAAAGTATCCCTCAATTTACGCTCAATCATGCTAAGTCTAATATTTTATAAAATATAATTAAAGAAATTCAAAGCACAACTTTATAAGATAAATCAATTTCAAATCTATTAATTTTTTAAAAGTTTTATTTTGAATAAGCGCTCCTCAATTTACGCATAATGATGTTAAAAAAAAGGTTAATTATATATTAAAATTATATGTTAATAATTTTAAGGAACAAATTAGATTATATTATATCTTATATATTTATATGTTAAAATCTTTTCACGCCATTTCAAAACTCTCACATATTTGAAAGAAAAAAAAACTTGGAAGTACAAAATGCCTAATATTTGGTCCATCATTGAGGAGTTGGATGAATTCAATGAGTCATTTGTGATGAAACTCGATCCGATCCATGCATACGAGATCCCTTCATTCAACAAAAAAGATGTATCAAGTATAGAGTGTGTTTTCCATGATGCAAATGTATGTCTCATTCAGTAGTTGTATCAGTTTAATATTTCAAGTAAATCATATTGCATTGAATTCATATTCAAATATTTCGAAGTAATCGTTCTAGAGCTATCATAAAAAGATTAATCAAGGGAAGATAATATTTTATTAGAAAATTTATTTAATCAAGGGAGGAGCTAATTGATACCGTCTAGAGAAGATATTCTTGTCTCAAAGTTCTGTTTATTAATCTTTGCATTGCATATACAAATTCATGCTCAGATACAAATATATTTGTTTAGCGATTGTACTTATTGACTTTTTTTTTGTCCCTCAAACTTTAGATTTGTAAATTGTATAATAAACATCATCCATCTACGTTGTCTTATCCGTATACCATGTGCGATAGCTCTAAAATGTCGAGACTGCTTGGCATTATGTACACATGCATTAGAAAATTTATTTAATCTTTTTGTTTAGATAGACATGCAGACAGGATAGCAGAACGTAGCAAATGTATGACTAATGGGGACGATGTATTTTTTTTCACATGTAATTAGGTAATAAATGGATGGAATATCAATCATCGTCGCGCATGTGAATGAAATAATAGAATAAAATGGCCCAACACATTCATTAAATTTGTTATTTAAGTTGAAATCATGTTGTTTCTTGATTTTCTTGGTTTGAATTGAGTTTTATTAACCCACATTACAAATAATGAGTTATGTTCATTCTCAAAAGATCAAGATAGTGGTGTTAAAAGGGTTCGTGTTTATGTCACATATTTCTGAGCTACTTCTTCAAATTTTAATTGTGTCTCTTACTGTTACTCAATAATGATTTACCAAGTCTTTATACATTTGTACGCATAAAACCTTATATCGAATTTAGTGAAGCAAATGCCTTCAATAAAGCTCTTGAGCTACGTGGATCTCAATTGGGAAAGATTACCTACTTTATGTGAAGACTATGGATGTTATTGCTGGGGGTGATACATGTTAACATGATGTTTAGATATTAGTGACAAAGAATGGCCTATGTAATTATGAATATTCGAAAATATGATACATTTCTAGAAATAAAGGTTTTTTTTTTCTTTTCGCTTACCGGTAATTTTCTCTTAAAAGTCTTATAGCAGTGTTTATTTGCTAAAGTACTTCAATTAAGATAAGATAAAGTTTCCCTCATGTCTTTATTTGCTAAACTTCAAATAAGATAAAATAAAGTTCCCCTCATGTCTTCTTCTATTAAAAGTAATAAAAGAAGTCCCGTAATTGAAAATTAAATTTTTATAGCTTTGTAATAATGGGCCACAAGTAACAGTTTTATGATTGATGATGAGCTTCGGCGGATTGGCTTGGGCCATTAGCAATTTTGCAAATAAGAATGTATTTGTGAAACGAACAAAACAAAATACTGCATGTATATTTGCTACATCTCTCTCTTGCTCGGACCGCGTCAAGGATAGTGATGGTGGAATTTTTCGTGCAGTTTCGACAAGTCAAGCAAAATCAACTTCGTTATCTGAAATACTGATCATACGGATATCATTTCAATTGGACTCCGTAAAGTGGTCGCGCATTTACTAAAGAAGACGATGATGACGACCGGAGCATGGTGCGCCGTGCCGTCGTTTTGATGGTCGCCTCAATTGCCGTTGGTGTGAGCTCGAACGCTTTTGACCACAGATATAAAGCAGGTGGTGCGGTGCCGTTTCAAGCCGGCAAAGTTTACGCCTTCGGGAATCCCAGGTATGATTGTTACTTCAATTTGTTGCATGATTTTTTTTATTTTATTTTTTTTCCTGTTTACAGTGCTGGTATTGGAGTAGTATCGAAGATTTGTTTGCGTTTATGCAACGTTATGATTCAGTTTGTTGAAATTTGGACGATAGTGATTTGGGATATTGTAAGGCATTCAGAGAAGAAGGGTGATATCTTGAGAGGGGGCAAAACTTTGAATTCGTTGACCCCTCGTTGACTTTTAGGATCATTTGAGCTCTTAGAAGTCTTAAACCGAATAATGGCCATTCTTGGCTGGAAATTAAAGCGTATTAGGAAATACACGCGAACACCGAACTTTCTTCTGCACTTCACTTAATTTATTCCTTAGATATACACGTAGTGTTTGTGGGATTCTCGGTTTATTTGGTAATTGCGGTCGTTTGTGACTGCATCGAGTCTTGAATATTAACAATGTTTATGCTGATATGGTGACACGTGGACTGTTTATTGAGGGGGTTTTGTGTAGAATCTAGTATGATGCTGTGTGAAATTGTGTATTGTTGTTGGTAGTTGAAATTTTCTGTATCAACTATGAAGAAAAAATCTGGTAGAACCAGAAAACCATCCAGTAATCCAGTTAGGACTTCGGTGTGGTAGTGCATCAGAATATTGGTTTGTAGTGTATGTTTTAGGGTACAACGTGTTCCTAGATCTGCGTTGGAGAGGGCTAGATGGACCTCTTCCCTATTATATAAGGATAGACACAAATGTCCCTAAGAAAGGTAATAAGTAAAAGTGCTCTGCTGATATAGTATCATACATAAATGGTTAGAGGCACGATTATCTGTGGCATATTTTCTTTCAGAAATTTGCAATTTACATAAATCTTTTTCTTCATCTTGGAATGCTCACCTTGTTTCTTTGCATTTCAGCATAATATACCAGTACTATAGTCTCCCCTTCTGCTCACCAGGTATTTAGCATGATTTTTTTGGGGCTCTTTACTCTCTGTTCAATATACTCTTTTGCTCATTTTTTGTATCTTGCTAACAGTTTTTGTGAAACACAAAACTGAAGCTTCTCGTGAAGGGCTAAAAGGAGCTCGTTCGGACCATTTTACTTATAATCTTGAGTTCTTAGTAGATAAAGAGAAGGAAGTCCTCTGTCAAAAGAAACTGTCAAAGAAAGAAGTGGCAAAATTCGAAATGCAATTTCAAGGAACTACTTATTTCAAATGCACTATGATGACTTGCTCATATGGGCTTTTTGTCGGAAGGGTTGAGAAGAACGGCAGTGATGATCCGACACAGTACAAATATTACCTATACAGGCATCTGCACTTCAAAATATTCTATAACAAGGACCGCATCATTAAAATCAGAGCAGGTACAGATCCAAATGATTGCATGGAGCTCTCTGATGATAAGGATGTTATTGTCGACTTCTTGTACTCAGCCAAGTGGAATGAAACAGATATAGCATTTGAGAAGAGGATGGAGAAGAATCCACGTTCTTACTTCAGGGTCCTTTCAGTTACCTGTTCATGTGTGGCTGTTCTCCTTTTTACTGGATTTATAGTGGCAGTTGTACAAGCTGTCAAAAATGATTTAGTGAAGTAAACACATTACCTCTTAATAACATTTAGTAACATTTTGAAACTATTGGATCCCTACTATTATGTTTGTTTTTCTAGACATGCCGATGATGAGGAGACACCAGCTGAGACAAAAGAAGCTGGATGGAAATTCATTCATGGTGATGTTTTCAGGTTCCCCAACTACAAGTGTTTGTTTGCTGCAGCCCTTGGAAGTGGCAAACAACTTGTTGTCTTGTAAGTAATGAATTGCGTTGTCATATGTATAGTTACCTCTTTATTCTTTTGTATTGCAAAGGCATTGATTAGTACTCCTTCTCATTTGCAAGGTGACTCTTGTGCTCTTAATTTCTCTAGTTGGTGCATCTGATACATACATCGGAGTAACTCCTTTTACAGTATTAGGGATCATTTACACAGTAACATCTTGCATTGCAGGCTTTACGACCGCCTCCTTTTACAGCCAATTAGAAGGAACAAACTGGGTAGGTAAACTTCAGCAGAATGTACATGATTCTTCTTGTCTTAACAAGCCATTTTATGCACGCTTTATCCAGTAAAAACACTTGATTCCTCTTGATATGCTTGTTTCTTTATTCAAGTCTTGTTTGTTATTTTATAAACGGACTTGATATCCTATCTCTTGTGCTGATTTTGCTGTGTTTTGATGGAGATAATAGGGCTTCAGTATGATGGCTTGTGAAGATGAATATACAATAGAAGCTCTTAGAATTATGATATGTTTTTGCTTATGCCTTAGCTTGTGAATTGCTTTGTTCTGTCAGTGCACGATTTGGTATTGACAAGGGTTGATATTCTCAGTCCACTCTTTCATAATAATTAAGTAATGTACGTTATTACAAATTACTTGCTTTCATAATTAAGTATCATACATAAATGGTCGATAGGTATAAATCCCTCTAACGGAGCACAGAAGCATAATGTACGTTATTACAAATTACTGCTTACCCATACCATATCATATTTATAACACATTCAAAATTCATTTGCAAAAAAGGAAAATAAAAGAAAAGCAACTTCAGGACAAGGATCTTTTGAGAACAAGAGCTTATTAAAAGAATTAAGTACATCATCCAACTCTTCATTTGGGAGATATGTGGCCTAGATTTTAAGATCATTAGTGAGATTTGATGAACAAAAATGACTCAATAAGGGCATTTTCGACTTTTGCCCTCTTATGTTTTAAAATTAGAAGTAAACGGTTGGACGTTGTTCTTGTTGAGTGAGAGGGTATTGAATTGACAAGCCACCCAATCTCGGTCGTGCTTTCCTCAATCCCAATTCTCGTAAGATCCACCATTAACTGTCAATCTTTTGCATTCGTGTTTTGCCATTCCATATCGAAAGTAATTTAGTTGCGAAAGTTGTTTCTTTTCTTCTTTAATTTTGTTGTGGAGTCGAAAGATGTAGATTTTGGCTTAATAATTAAGTTAATAGCTTCCAGTTTGCATGTCAATGGGTCTAGAAAAATACTTCTCGGAATGGGTTTGAATGTTGTTATTCAATTTGAGTGAAACTGGTGCATTTGTTTTTCAGTTTCTAATATGTTGTGTTTATGCATATTTATCATTTTAGTTGATTGAACTCTACAATCCCCATCCTTTTTGAGCGGCTGACTCTGCATTTGAATGCGTAATTTCATACGATTTTTAACCTTCTCCTCTTTTTTTTTATTTTTTTGATTTTGGTTGAACTCCACAATCCCCATTATTTTTTTATTTTTATTGTGGACTAGAAAGATGCATATTGTAGATTCATAGACTATTGATTAGCTTCCAATTTCCATGTTAGTCGGTCTAGAAAAAAGTAGCGAGTTTAAAAGTTGTTGAATGAGTAAAATGGTCCGAACGAGCTCCTTTTAGGCCTTCACCAGAAGCTTCAGTTTTGTGTTTCACAAAACCTGTTAGCAAGATACAAAAATGAGCAAAAGAGTATATTGAACAGAGAGTAAAGATCCCCAAAAAAATCATGCTATATACCTGGTGAACAGAAGGGGAGACTATAGTACTGGTATATTATGCTGAAATGCAAAGAAACAAGGTGAGCATTCCAAGATGAAGAAAAAGATTTATGTAAATTGCAAATTTCTGAAAGAAAATATGCCACAGATAGTCGTGCCTCTAACCATTTATGTCTGATACTTAACTATATCAGCAGAGCACTTTTACTTATTACCTTTCTTAGGAACATTTGTGTCTATCCTTATATAATAGGGAAGAGGTCCATCTAGCCCTCTCCGATGCAGATCTAGGAACACGTTGTACCCTAAAACATACACTACAAACCAATATTCTGATGCACTACCACACCGAAGTCCTAACTGGATTACTGGATGGTTTTCTGGATCTACCAGATTGTTTCTTCATAGTTGATACAGAAAATTTCAACTACCAACAACAATACACAATTTCACACAGCATCATACTAGATTCTACACAAAACCCCCTCAATAAACAGTCCACGTGTCACCATATCAGCATAAACATTGTTAATATTCAAGACTCGATGTAGTGACAAACGACCGCAATTACCAAATAAACCGAGAATCCCACAAACACTATATGTGTATATATATCTAAGGAAGAAATTATGTGAAGTGCATAAGAAAGTTCGGTGTTCGCGTGTGTTTCCTAATACGCTTAAATTTCCAGCCAAGAATGGGCGTTTAAGACTTCTTCTAAGAGCTCAAATGATCCTAAAAGTCAACGAGGGATCAACGAATTCAAAGTTTTGCCCCCTCTCAAGATATCACCCTACTTCCCTGAATGTCTTACAATATCCCAAATCACTATCGTCCAAATTTCAACAAACTGAATCATAACGTTGCATAAACGCAAACAAATCTTCGATACTACTCCAATACCAGCACTATAAACAGGAAAACAAAATCATGTTGAAATAAAAAAATTGAAGCAACAATCATACCTGGGATTCCCGAAGGCGTAAACTTTGCCGGCGTGAAACGGCACCGCATCACCTGCTTTATATCTGTGGTCAAAAGCGTTCGAGCTCACACCAACGGCAATTGAGGCGACCATCAAAACGACGGCACGGCGCACCATGCTCCGGTCGTCATCATCGTCTTCTTTAGTAAATGCGCGACCACTTTACGGAGTCCAATTGAAATGATATCCGTATGATCAGTATTTCAGATAACGAAGTTGATTTTGCTTGACTTGTCGAAACTGCACGAAAAATTCCACCATCACTATCCTTGACGCGGTCCGAGCAAGAGAGATATATACATTCAGTATTTTGTTTTGTTCGTTTCACAAATACATTCTAATTTGCAAAATTGCTAAAGGCCCAAGCCAATCCGCCGAAGCTCATCATCAATCATAAAAATGTTACTTGTGGCCCATTATTACAAAGCTATAAAAATTTAATTTTCAATTATGGGACTTCTTTTATTAGTTTTAATAGAAGAAGAATAATCTTATTTGAAGTTTAGCAAATAAAAACTGCTATAAGACTTTTAAGAGAAAATTACTGGTAAGCGAAAGGAAAAAAGAAAAAGTATATTCGAATAAGATTTATTTTTAAGTAGATATTAGAGCAATATTGAAAATGGTTGGGCTATGAATTAAATTTCCCAAAAATGAAATAGTAGTCAATCTACATTTGGAATCTCGACTAGTTCAACAGTTTTTATTGGCCCAATTCCAGTTGATCAATACTTTTGGATTGACTTGGGATCTCGAATTACAAATTTAATATCACCAATATTCTTAAAACCGAGAGTACAAATTATAGACAAATCTAAGTTGAACTACTTGAATTTACGTAGTTGAGAAATTTCGTTTGTTAAAATGTCACAAGATAACACTAGTACATGTACGCAACTTGTATGTCAAATCACATGGCGTAACGTGAAGGACTGCATATAAAATATCAATAAATTTTTGGCATGTGGTAAAATCCAAACTGAAATTCAAGAAATAATACTAAAATTTTAAATTGTATTATAGGTTGGAGGCGGAGTCATATTGCAACTCATCAGTGATTTCACATAATGTCTGTCTTGCATTTAGCAATGTCAAATTTAACTTTTGACTCCATCATTACACACATTCATAATTCACATATATATATATATATATATATATATATATATATATATATATAATTTGGCTGGATTCAGAATATAGATAGGAGATAAAGCACAAGTTTGAAAGTTTAAGAATTGTAAATTTTCTAAAAGTACAAGGAAAATTCGGAATTAAAAAATAAAATAAAAATAAAACTTTCACATTTTGAATGTAACATCCACATAATTTCCATGTTGATTGCTACTTTTTATTGTGCCCAACATCATCATCGATACCTTTGACCAAAGTTGTTAGGAAACTAACTTGGAATTTGAAACAACCCAAAGTTTTTTCCAAGCAATTTATGAACCCTAATTTCCTTTTCATATTAGATGTATGTAAGTGTAATAGAAGTTTCCAACCGTTGACAATTCATTAATAATTTCGAAGTGTAACACATGTATATCCAAGCAAGAATCTTGCTAACCTGGCATTAATTTCATCCTATTTTCTTAGTCTTTTCTTAAGTATTTTCTGTGAAACGCATGATACTTTAATTTAAAATAAAATTGTTTGTCTAATCCATTACCCATAATAATTGAATACTAAACCTAGATTAATTATAGTTGGGGTGGTTAAAACTTGGGTGTACATAATTATATACTTCCGTATGTACTTATATTGTAAGGGTATTGACATGTGACGTTTCTCATTAAATTGTGCGTCACATATATCATATGTCAAAACTCTTATGGTGTGGTACATATATATAACATACATAATTGTGCTGCAATTAAAACATGTTTAATCGGTCAAATAAGACAAAACTCAATTATACATATTTATCCACTTCTTTCACTAAAAAACCATGATTCACGTGAAAAAATAAATAAATAAACTAAGATATTTTATATGTTCGATAATAATTTTTATAAATATTTAGTTTTTGATTCATAGTTTGTGGTCTCAGTTATTTCGACACACAATTTAATATACGATAAAAATGTCCACATATAGTTGAGAATAGCTAATCAATAGTTTGGAACCCACCACTTCAACAGTTGGGATTCAATTCAGCCACAAAACACGATACCCTATATCCTTTCAATTCCACAAAAAGTTGGGACCAAGTACTACTTTAGACTTTCCCCAGAAAATAAAAACTAATAGAAGGAAAATACGATGTTAGGGGATTGAAGAGCAATAATCATTCTTAATGCAAAATGTTAAAAATAACTTCTTATATTATAGGTTTAAATTTTTCGCCTAAAATGTAATTGTAAAAATAATTTAATAATTTTGTATGGATTTAGAATTTTAGAGTGGGAGGACCACCGCTCCCCCTAATATAAAGAAAACCGTAATAAAATATCAGAATTTAGAGAAAGCAATAAACTATAAAATTTTGTTTTCGATCATAGAATAAAGTAGTTTGCATTTCCTATGTTGTTTAATTGTAGGTTATTGCACATGAAAGAAATTTATTCAATGCTCACTTCGGAACTAGTAGCGTTTGCGTCTTCATAATAAAAAAAATTATATATATATATATATATATATATATATATAGATTGGTTCTTTAGTGAACGCCCCCTTAGAGTGTAAAAAATGAACACTACTACACCATTAGATTTCAACATTAGATTGTTAGTATTTATACTTGCTTAATTATAAAATAAGTTTTTTTTATTTTTAATAGCTAAAGGCTAAATTATTAATCATTTTCATTGATCCCCACCATCAAACAAAACAATTGGTGAACATAAAACGAAAAAATAAAAAAAATAAGGAGATTGAGAAATCTAATGCTCTCGAAGACAAATTATGATGCACTTATAGGCATATTGTGATGCATTTTTCGTTGTTATTCGATGCACTCATCAAATTAAAATTAAAAAATCACATCTAGTTTATAAAAAAACGTAATAAACTAATTAAGTTCAGTTTTAGAATTGCTAAGATAAACAAAACAATTGATAAGCATAAATAAAGAATAAAACGAAAAAATAAGGAGATTGAGAAATCTAATGCTCTCGAAGACAAATATTGATGCACTTATAGACATATCGTGATGCACTTATAGGCACATCTTGATGCACTTATAGTAAAAATTTAATGCACTCGAATGGAGAGAGATAGAAGAGAGAGAGAGAGAGAGAGAGAGAGGAGTGATACACGATCGAAAGAGAGAGACGAGAGAGAGAGAGAGAGAGAGAGAGAGAGAGAGAGGAGAGGGGGAGAGATATACGAGAGAGAAGGAAAAAAAGTACACGAGAGAGAAGAAAAAAAAGAAAGGAAAAAGTAGAGAGAGACACGATACAGAGAGAGAGAAAGAAAGAAAGAAAAAAAAATTAAAAAAAAAGGAAGGAGAGAGAGAGACGATAGAGAGAGAAAAAAAGAGTGAGGAGAGAGAGAGACAAGAGAGAGAGAGGGGGGAGAGAGAAATGTGTGACAGTGAGATCAAAATATTAAATTAGTAATGAGGATAAAAAATAAAAGAATATTATTATAATTCAATAATTATTAATAATTAAATAATATTTATTTTATTATAGTTTTAGATCTTAGAAATAGAAAGTGTAGATGTATTCATTTTTTACCTTCCAAGAGGATGTACACAAATGATCATTTTCATATATATATATATATATATATATATATATATATAATATAAAGTATTCATTGAATAAAGAATTTAATTGTGAGTTTATAATATGACGGGAAGCAGTTCAAACAAATAATTGCGGGCTTGCAGCGCTCACATTTTTTATTGATAACAAAATAAAAATAGTTAACCACTCATTATTGATTAATGAGTGATAGCCAATGAACCTATAGCAAGGATAAACTATGCCGTGTGAATACATAAATAAATCTTAAGATTCTTAAATTTATTTAGTAATTTTTGCCTATACATATATTGGATTATAAATTGGATCAACTTAATAATAGAACATATTGAAATTTGAATTATTTGATTTTTAAAAAATATTATCATTATTTTAACCTATGAAACATGGAGCAGAAGCTTAATTATTATACGTACATCAACATCGAATATTAGATAATTTACCATTAAATTAAATAAAAAATAACGGTAGTTAGTGTGACGAAAGTCTAGATAGTCAATGGTCGCAGCAGCCAAGAAAGTTACAAGAAAGATTAATATAATTGCGTATGATAGGACAGAAATTAAAGAAAACACTGAAAAAACATGACAAGGCAGCCCACATCCTACCGACCAATTTCCTGTAATTTCCTCCTAGTCATCATCGTTTTCTCTTTGTGTTTCGACCACCATTTTAAGAAGAAAAATTCAGTGCAGTCCGGAATTTATTTTATGTACACTTTGGTAACGAATGCGAGTTATTCTAATTATCAAAAAAATCTAAGTGGAGTTGTCGTATGAGATAATAAACACAAAATAGCTCCTTTAATAATAACATTGACAACATAATTGAACTTATTAAAAATAAAAATCCTTCAATTTTATCATTTTTGTTTTTTTATATTATGTGGCATTAATGGTTAATTGAATATGATAAAAACATATATTTTCGAAAAGATACAGGTCCGAATTATTATAAGGTCAGATTTTTCAAAATAAAATTAAAAAAAATCACTGCAGCAATCAGATGCAGTCGGATAAATTATAAAAGTAAAAATGCTCAAAAATATTATGTAATTCAGTGAATGTAATTATGAAAATAATTGTTTTTAGAAGTGACTATGATATATATAAATCACCGAAAAATCTTTGTTATGTATGTATGGAGATTGTCGATTTTTTTTTAATTAAATTAAAAAAATCTTTCATAACTAGAGATGTTGACATGGTGTACTTCACAAAAAAAAAAACGATATATACTTAAAACTAACTTCGAAAACCAATTTTATTGCTAATCTCAGTCATGGCGAAATAGATATAGATATTTATTTTAAATTCAACTCATTTTCCAAGTATTTCATTCTGGGACGAAATTATCGGAACTTGAAAGTTTCTCAAATATTTTTCTGACTCGGAAAATGACATTATATATCGTTATGTTGTGAACACGGAAAATTTTGTTGTAGACTATAAATGGATATTAAGCATGTGCCACATATATAAAATGACTTTATTTAAATATACAAAATTTATATTGTAATTAGATATAATTATTTAATTCAAATTACATATAATTATTAGTGAGACTAGATATAATTATTTAACTCAATTTAGTTTTAAATTTAGGTAAACTGTTACTGTTGGATAACTAGTAGGTATAAGAAATGAATACTGAATAATTATTTTGTGCTTTTAATGTATGGTTACGGTTTAGTTAAGATATACAATTGTAACGGGTTTAGATCCATATCCTCAAAATCTATGTTTAGTTGGTTTCTCTAACAAAATTATGTCGTTTCGGACCCAAAACTGCAACACTATTATTATTATTATTATTATTTTTATTACTATTATTATTATTATTATTATTATTTTCATCCATCAATTTGGATCCAAAAGGATATAGTTTTACTAATGATACCAATTATCCCAATTGTAACTAACGCATTAATGAAAGAACAAATTAAATATAAAACAAAACATAAATGTGTGTGGGCAAGATCTAAGTAACTTATAAAAATAAAAAATGATCTAGTAATTTACATTGATCCGAGTCAACGTAGTCCGGTTGATAAGAAAGGACTTGAAAATTTCTCATTCACCTTCTAAGACTTTGCTAGAAATAGATGTGTTCGTTGAAAAATAAAAAATTCTCAGATTCTACATTGTCTTACCTATAATATACTCCCTCAATTCCAGTAATTAAATCCCGAATGTCATTTTGGTATGTTTTCAGATTATTCATGTCTCATTCTATTAATGGAAAAAAAATAAATAAATTACGATTAATTTAAATAAGTGAATTTCACTATTTTATATATTTACACCTTACTTTATTTTTTTATCAAATTTTTTAATTTTTGTGTTCAAAAATCATGGAATTTAAATATTGGGACGGAGTAGGATAAAATTTCTTATTCACGTCCCGACACATGTAAAATACGAGTTTATAGTAAGTTTTGTAATAAACGCCAAATAAACTCTTCTACTAACTACCGCTTTTCATTAAATTCTATTGAATTGGCTATAACACTACATTTATTAAAAAATGGCTATTTATTTATTTTTCCATAAAAAGATATAGCTTAATCTACCACTTATTATCAACTTAAGATATTTTCTGGACTAGTACTTAATACTTCTTCGTCCCATTATTAATGGTCACCTTTCCTAATTTGGACGTCCCACTATTAGTGGCAAGGTCCTAAATTAGTAAAAAGTTAACATCTTCTTTCTTACTTTATCATTTTATCTCTCTTACTTTATATCTACTCTCATTATTATACTCATTTATCTCTCCTACTTTATTATCTTCTCTCTCCTACTCTCTCATTATTACACTCATCTCTATACTCCTACTTTATTATCTACTCCTCTCTCTGACTTTATTACATATTCTCTTAATTACCGTCTTAGAAAGAAAGGCGCCACTAATAATGGGACGGAGGGAGTATATTTTTTTTCAAATATGCAGTTATATATCAGAGTAAATTGTAAAAAAAACTAATTACTCCATAAAAAAATTTAAAAACCAAAAAAGTATATTAGTTAATTCCCAGTTCCGCCTCTTCAAGCCTATAAATAACACTTATCCGGGATAACCTCCACCACAACGAACACAAATCCTATAAACACTTCACTCACTGAGTTCTCTCTCTAAAAACACACGTAAATCAACACAAGAGATGGAGACGACCAAGACTTTAACATTCAAAGTCGCCAGAAAGAACCCAGAGCTGATTGCTCCGTCGAATCCAACTCCTCATGAATTCAAGCTCCTCTCTGATATCGACGATCAAGAGGGCCTCCGTTTCCAAATTCCGGTGATTCAATTCTACCGGAAAAGCCCCTCCAAAGGTAAGGACCCCGTGGAGGTTATCCGCGCCGCCATTGCCAAGGCGTTGGTTTTCTACTACCCTTTTGCTGGCCGGCTGAGGGAACGCGCCGCCCGTAAGCTGGTGGTGGAGTGCACCGGCGAGGGCGTCATGTTCATTGAAGCAGACGCCGATGTAACGCTTCAGCAGTTCGGCCCCGCCCTCCAGCCGCCGTTCCCGTGCTTGGAGGAGCTGCTTTACGACATACCTGACTCCGCCGGAGTCCTCGACTGTCCTTTATTGCTAATTCAGGTACCTACATATCATAAATATGGCCCTACATACATTTCATAAATATGTTCCTCTTTTAACATATGAAAAATATGTTGTCCAATGCATATTTCCAACATGATCGCTTTAGACTTCAGACTTGCTTTTATGAGTTAGCATTTCAATTTTTTCAAAAGGGAAAGGTTAGTGTAAATTTAATCTACCATATCAATTTAGTAGTACAACTTTCTAAAGTTCAATAATTATCTCTTTTTCTGACCAAAAAAAAAATTATCTCCTTGCATTATCTAAAATTATTCAACCCAATTTACTTCTTTTATTTATTAGTATTTTTATCACGACACTGAAATCTTCTCGTTTGCAGGTCACGCGCCTCAAATGCGGCGGTTTCATCTTTGCTCTTCGCCTGAACCACACGATGTGCGACGCCGCCGGACTGGTCCAATTTATGTCCGCAGTCGGCGAACTTGCCCGCGGCGCCGAAGCCCCTTCAATTCCCCCCATTTGGGACAGACACCTACTCAACGCACGCAGCCCACCGCGCGTGACATGCACTCACCACGAATACGACGACGTTCCCGACACCAAAGGCACCCTGATCCCACTGGACGACATGGTGCACCGCTCCTTCTTCTTCGGCTCCGCCGAGCTGTCCGCCCTCCGCAGCGGCCTGCCACCGCACCTCGGAAGCTGCTCCACCTTCGAGCTCCTCACCGCCTGCCTCTGGCGCTGCCGTACGATCGCGATCGCGCCGGAGCCTAACGAGGAGGTCAGAATCCTCTGCATCGTGAATTCTCGAAGCCGGTTCAACCCGCCAATCCCCGAAGGCTACTACGGAAACGCGTTCGCTTTCCCGGTCGCGATCTCCACCGCCGGTGAGTTGTCGAGAAAGCCCCTGCACTACGCCTTGGAGCTCGTGAGGAAGACGAAAGCTGAGGTCACAGAAGAGTACATGAAATCGTTGGCCGATCTGATGGTGATTAGAGGCCGGCCACATTTCACGGTGGTGCGAAGCTACCTCGTGTCCGATGTGACGCACGCCGGATTCGGAGAAGTGGATTTCGGCTGGGGAAAGCCGGCGTACGGCGGTCCGGCGAAGGGCGGCGTTGGTGCGATCCCCGGCGTCGCGAGCTTTTACATTCCGTTTAAGAATGACAAGGGCGAGAATGGGATAGTGGTCCCAATATGCTTGGCGGCGAATGCCATGGAAGTGTTCTTGAAGGAACTCGAGGGGATGTTGAAAGGCAGCGGCGATGCGGTGGCTGACCGCAAAACCACGGTCTTCATCGCGTCGGCGCTATGAATTATTTACAAGCTTGTATGTGTTTGCGGTCTATGTCAGTACTTTTGCCCATGTTTTTGGTTGGTCTTTTCTCATGTTCAAATTTGATGTAAAACCAAATAAATACTCCACAACGACATTTACTAAGTTTTTGGCTTACAATTTTTTTCAAAAGCAAGTAACAAATATGACTTAAAAGTATAGTGGTAGTTCTGATTGCCTTTTCCTTTTATGACAGTAAACCTGCCATCATGTGTAGTGAATAAGTCATGTTCTTATATATATATATATATATATATATATATATATAGGGTGCGGATCTAAGGAGATCCAACACTCAAAAGAGATATGAGAACCGATTCTAAGCGTCGATCGGTCCTAATCTAATGGTCAATATCAACCCTTTCTTTCTTAAAAAAAAATGAGAAAATGGTGTTTTGGGCATAGAATTGAATTATAGATTTGGGCGCTACAAAACATTTCGTTCATTCCCTCGATTCATTCCACCAGTTTCAAAAAAGTTTTCGAGCTCGGCGGTTCCATTCCATCGAAAACCTACAAGACCCACTACTCCAAAACTTCCATCCACACTCCACAACCGACAGATACAGAACTGAGAAGACTCATTTCTCCTCCGTAATCGACGACCGAGAAGACACATTTTTCCTCTATAACCGACCACCGAGAAGAACCGACAGCAATCGAGTACGAAATCGAAGATTTAGAGACGATTTCCCTCGAATCGACGAGTATTCAGGTATGTTTTACTTATTCGTTACTTAAATTATGAAACCCATGGATTATTTGGTGTTGTAGAGATATGATTGTTAATGTGAATGAAACCCTATGGAACCAAATGAGATTTGTGAATATGGAAGGGTACGAATTCGTTATTTGAAGTAATTAAGAAACAATTGAGCAAATTACGCAAACCCTAAACAATTGATGCTCATATAATGTTTTTTACCCCGTTCATGCTTATGTGGAGAAATCGGGGTGGTTAGCTAGTGTATTCGTCGGTAGCGCTATGGTGAATTTCTACGTTAAACATGTTGTGCTTGAATGATGCGGCAAAAGGTGTTCGACGAAATTCTCGAGAAGAACATTCTTGTGTGCGTCAATGCGCTATTGTCAGGCTATGCAGAGGCTAAGATGTGGGGAGAAGGGATTGAGCTTGTTAGGAGAATGCCTAAGTTGTGTTTGGAAGCAGACAACTTCACTTTATCCTCTGCTCTTCGTGCTTGTTCTGAACTCTGTTCGATAGAATTAGGCAAGGAGATTCATGCAAGCATTGTGCGTCGAATTATAGACGTCGAAGCTGATGTGTTTCTGCAGAGTTTGTTGATTGAAGCCTCTTCAGTAGGAAGTAGATGTTAATCATCGAGATTTTATTTGATTATTGCGCATCAGCATTAAAGTATATCTATATTAGCATAAATATAGGAAATCGTTAGCATAAATTAAAATTTCTTTGCTACATATAATATATGTTGTTTCTGCATAAATATTTAGGGTGGTGAGCATAAACAAACGTAATGGTAAGCATAAAATACGATATTCATATGCATAAAATGAAAATATTCTGAAAAGTTTTGTATGTTACTGGTATGCATAAATTTTGATACTGATATGCAAGAAATATGATAGTTATATGCATAAATTCAGTGAAAAAACTGCATGCGTACTAAGTGAATATTCTAAAAAAGCAGGAACATCGCGAGGTAAAGGAAAGAGGAAGAGAACATAAATAATATAAATGTGTGCATAAATTTTGAGAAAGGTAAGCATAAATATTTTTGCCACAATACTAACTGATAAATATGAATGATTTCTTGCAGGAGTTTATTTGATGAGACACATGGAGACGTTCAATGGTGATTTAATCCTTTAAGTGAAGTTGTGATTTTTTCGGAGTGTTTATATTGCTTGGTAGGAGTTTGAATGCTTTCTGTTAAGAGTGAATGGATTATCGTAAGTGGTGCATCTTAATAGTGGTTAAAAAAAAGCCTAAATACATATTTCTTTCTTTACTTTGTCCTCATTTTCTAATTTATGGTTTTTTCTATCCCGGTTTTATTGATATGCATGAATCTCTTGTATTATTAGCATGAATTTGAGTGTCTGTGTGCATGAAAGTTTTAATATTGGTATGCACACCTTTTTTTTTCGTTTGCCTTTTTTTATAAGCGTAAGCATAAAACATTTTATATATTAGCATAAAAATATGAAATAGTAAGCATAAATTTTTTGTCCATTGGTACATATTATTTTGGATTTTTTTGCATAATTAATAATGATGGTGTGCATAACTTGATCGAAAGGTTAGCATAAAAAGATTGAGTCAAATGCATAAAATGTGTGCATAACTTGATCGAAAGGTTAGCATGAAATTATATACTTGTGTGCATGATTTCTGAGAAAGGTAAGCATAAATCAATTTGTAACGGTAAAATATAATAAATATGAATTATTTCTTGAAGGATTGTATTTGATGAGACATATGGAGACGTTCAAGGGTGACATAATCAACTGGGACACGAGATTTTTGAGGAAAGGTGTGAAGCAAATTAAGCTTTTGAGCATAGTCAATTTCGATGATAACAAAATGAAGGAGACAGTGAAACAAGAGGATGTTGGTCATGGCGATGAGAATGAACTTGATTCTAAAGAATGTGTGAAAGCTCTTTTGTTGGAACAACTTGGGATGTAAAACTTAGAAGTTATGGTGGTACTTATATTTTTTTATTGATACAGTAGTTGAACTAATGTGGCGAACACTTGTTTTGGTATATTTAAGTATTAGAAGTTATGCATATATAAAGTGTTTTTCATGCAAATCAAAATTGGGCATTATTTAGATATATAAACACACATGTACATAAAAAAGGGATATGCAAAAAAATTACATACCATAAGCATATAAATACACTACGGTATGCATGAAATATCAAACCTTGAACATGACTACGAAAAAAGCAGACAAAGAATACAACCAAAACAATAGAAAAACACTAATAGGGAAAAAGAAAAGAGAAGATTACAAATTTACCCTTAATGAGGCTATTTATTCCTTTTTTGATTTAAATTTAAATGTTTTTGGGGATAAAATGAGAGCCTTAGATTTGCGAAATGAAGGGACGAGATCGGTTCTCGTATCTCTTTTAAGATTTGGATCTCATAATATTCATTCCCTATATATATATATATATATATATATATATATATATATATAGAGAGAGAGAGAGAGAGGGGGGAGATCATATGAGAACATCCCTTAGAGTGAAAAATAAGAACAATTTATAACCGTTTGATCAAGTAATTTGACGCTCCAGATCATGCCATCACTTAAAATTCCGAAATGCACGCAAAAAGTTTGCACTAAAGTTATTTTTGTAATCTTGCACAATCTATTATTTTTTTTATCTTATTTCCTTTGTTGTAAACGTCATTTTCGTTAATTCTCTTCCATGTTTTAATATCATCAAGTCTCGTCCCAGATTTTACGAGAACACTCGTTAATTGTGCATAGTTTCACTAATGATCGTCCTAGATCTAAGTTGCGTCCCAGATTTTCCTTAATAATTTCATCTTTTTTTTATTTATCATTAATTGTGCATATTTTCCCAATGAATTGTGCATATTTTTCTTAATAATTGTGCATATTTTTCCCATTAATATTTTCCCGAGTAATTGTACTTTTTTCTCATTAATTGTGCATATTTTCCCTCACAATTGTGCATTTTTTTTTTGCAAAATTGTGCATATATTTATAAATTAAAATATTCAACAACACACATCCAAATCACTGTTAAAAATTCGACAGAAAATAAAAAACTCACAAATTGATTCTGAATCTTCTTTGTGTTTACACAGTGACAAAGGGACGAATAATGCTGTTTAAAAATCGTTGTTTTTTACCCACTGATCTTCAATTGATCTTCGTTGTCGAAATATTTTGTAAACCCTCGTTTAGAAATCGCCGATTTTTTACCCACTGATCTTCAATTGATCTTTGTTGTCGAAATCTTTTGGAAACCCCCAACGATCTTCAATTGATCTTCGTTGTCGAAATATTTTGGAAACCAAGCAATGGGAGATCGGAAAAAACCGGACGAGAAGGGATGACAAAATGTAGAAAACAAATCGTGAATGGGCGGGATTTTAATCGTAATACGCTAGGTTAGATTTATTATATTGAAAGAATTTGACTATAATACCCTTTGTGCAAATTTTTTAAGTAAATGGTGCATTTCGGGTAAAAAAATTTGAAAACGAATCTGGTCCGTCAATTTACATGATCTAAAAGATGATGATTGTTCTTATTTTTCACTCTAAAGCGTGTTCCTATTGGAACATATATATATATATTCGGGTAGGTTCTGATAAAAATAACTCTTATCGTGTGAATGTATTAAAATTGCACTTTTAAGATAAATATACTATACTTGTATTTGTCATATTACGAAAAAACTTGTACAATCTGATTATTTGAAAGTACAGTATTATCATCTAAATAATACAATACACTTGTCTTTAAAGTCCATGTTCACACGTTGACATGATAAGAGTAAGTTTACATTTGAATATCCTCCTATATACTCCCTCCGTCCCATATAATTTATCTCATTTCTTTTCGGCACGGTTATTCAAGAGAGTTGTTAGTTGTGTGTAAAGTTGTGGATCCCTGAAATTGTCGCTAAATCTTAGCCACAGAATCTTGACTTTTTAGGAAATGAAACAAGATTTATGGGACAATCTAAAAAGATAATGGGAGAAGCTCTATGAGACAACTTAAAAAGGAAAACGAGACAAGATCTATGGGAAGAATGAAGTAGTATATATATATATATAATTATTTCCATATTTGTTAAAGAACTATAAATATATATGATATGAGTCGATTTGTAAAGGAAGTGTTATCATATTGATATAATTAAGTTTGAGGTTATTTAGTAAGAGAAAGAGAGTTTCAAAATTAGATATTGATAGATAATGATAACGATATAATTGAAGTGTTCGAATTAGACATATCAAAATTATATTTAAACTAATTTGAGATCTCAAACCCTAACAGATGAATTTTGTCTAGAGCGTACATCTAATTTTTATTTTAAATATTGAAAAATAATTTTAAAATCAAATCCAATTTCAAGGTGTAAACATTGATAAAAGAAGCTTTTCAAAAACCAAAGGAAAAAGGGGATGCACCTGGTCCTTCAATGGGATCTCGTTCACAGATTGAATCCAAAGGATAGACGTATGTTTAGACGGAAACTAGCTATGTCATGCTAATGTATGCTAGTTTCATATGACCAACCT
Source organism: Lavandula angustifolia (assembly GCA_028984105.1). NCBI lineage: Eukaryota > Viridiplantae > Streptophyta > Magnoliopsida > Lamiales > Lamiaceae > Lavandula > Lavandula angustifolia. The sequence goes on along the minus strand of CM054806.1, from coordinate 26,428,220 downwards.
ATCAATCATCTTGATAAATTATCTATTTTCTATATTTTGTTTTTTCCTCCTCTAATAATTAATCGTGCTACATGACATGTCTGCAGTAGAGATAAAATGTGTTATCATTAGATTGATACACTAGATAGAGGGGCACTAGGACCAAGAAGGCATTGGTTGGACCAGTCTAAAAAAGATATAGCTTAATAATTGTATTTTCTTTACTCATCAAGAGAGACTTGTATAATTTTTATATTTTGTTTCTCTATGAATTCCAGTACTATGTTAAACAACAGAAAACAAATTAAGCTCAGTGAAGAGAGTGTAGCGTTTAATTGTTCAAAATATTTCAAGATTTAAGATCACACACATAAAGAAGATATTGGAATGGATTATTCAGAGGTGCTCACTAAAACTTAAACTATCTCATCCTACAAACTAACTTTAACTATGTTATCCTACAAACTAACTTTTAAGTTTTAACTATGTCATCCTACAAACTAGGTGCTCAAAATATCTTAAGATTCAAGATCACACACATAGAGAAGACATTGGAATGGATTATCCAGATGTGTTCATTATGTCATCCTACTTAAAATATCAAGATTCAAGATCACACACATAAGACATTTTTGAAAAACATTAACTATGTCATCCTACAAACTAACTTTAACTATGTCATCCTACAAATGAGGTGCTCAAAATATCTCAAGATTCAAGGTCACACACATAGAGAAGACATTATAATAGATTATTCAAAGGTGCTCAAAATATCTCAAGATTCAAGATCACACACAATAGAGAAAACTTTAACTATGTCATCCTACAAACTAGGTGCTCAAAATATCTCAAGATTCAAGATCACACACATAGAGAAGGCATTGGAATGGATTATTTAGAGTCTCAAAATATCTCAAGATTCAAGATCACACACATGTGCTCAGAATATCTCAAGATTCAAGATCATACACATAGAGAAGGCATTTTTGAAAAACTTTAACTATGTCATCCTACAAACTAGGTGCTCAAAATATCTCAAGATTTAAGATCACACACATAGAGAAGGCATTGGAATGGATTATTCAGAGGTGCTCACTATGTCATCCTACAAACTAGGTGCTTAAAATATCAAGATTCAAGATCACACACAGAAGACATTTTTAAAAACTTTAACTATGTCATCCTACAAACTAACTTTAACTATGTCATCCTACAAACTAGGTTTCAAAATATCTCAAGATTCAAGATCACACATATAGAGAAGGCATTGTAATGGATTATTTAGATTTGCTCAAAATATCTCAAGATTCAAGATCACACACAATAGATAAAACTTTAACTATGTCATCTACAAACTAGGTGCTCAAAATATCTCAAGATTCAAGATCACACACATAGAGAAGGCATTGGAATGGATTATTCAGAGGTGCTCAAAATATCTCAAGATTCAAGATCACACAGAATAGAGAAGTCCCTTTAGTTAACGTTTTTTCAATCAAAATATTTCAAGATTCAAGATCACACACATAAGAAGTCCCTTTAGTTAACGTTTTTTCAATCAAGTCATCCTACAAACTAGGTGCTCAAGATGCTCAAAATATCTCAAGATTCAAGATCACACACATAAAGAACAATCAAGAGAAAGAAATTTTCAATCAAGTCATCCTACAAACTAGGTGCTCAAGGTGCTCAAAATATCTCAAGACTCAAGATCACACACATAAAGAACAATCAAGAGAGAGAAATTTCCAATCAAGTCATCCTACAAACTAGGTGCTCAAGGTGCTCAAAATATAAGATTCAAGATCACACAGATAGAGAACAATCAAGAGAGAGAATGGCAAAATCACGTTTGGTAGGCATTGGACGTTTGGTAGGCATTGGAATGAATTATTCAGAGGTGCTCAAAATATCTCAAAATTCAAGATCACACACATGGAGAAGTCCGTTTAGTTAACATTTGTTCAATCAAGTCATCCTACAAACTAGGTGCTCAAAATATCACAAGATTCAAGATCACACACATAGAGAAGTCCATTTAGTTAACGTTTTTTCAATCAAGAGAGAGTGGGAAAAGCATGTTTGGTAGGCATTGGACGTTTGGTAAGCATTGGAATTGATTATTCAGAGGTGCTCGAAATATCTCAAAATTCAAGATCACACACATAGAGAAGTCCCTTTAGTTAACGTTTTTTCAATCAAGAGAGAGAATGGCAAAAGCACGTTTGGTAGGCATTGGAATGGATTATTCAGAGGTGCTCAAAATATCTCAAGATTCAAGATCACACACATAGAGAAGTCCCTTTAGTTAACATTTTTTCAATCAAGAGAGAGAATGACAAAAACACGTTTGGTAGGCATTGGAATGGATTATTCAGAGGTGCTCAAAATATCTCAATATTCAAGATCACACACATAGAGAAGTCCATTTAGTTAACGTTTTTTCAATCAAGAGAGAGAATGGCTTCAAGAGAGAGAATGGCAAAAACACGTTTGGTAGGCATTGGAATGGATTATTCAGATGTGCTCAAAATATCTCAAGATTCAAGATCACACACATAGAGAAGTCCCTTTAGTTAACGTTTTGTCAATCAAGAGAGAGAATGGCAAAAGCACGTTTGGTAGGCATTGGAATGGATTATTCAGAGGTGCTCAAAATATCTCAAGATTCAAGATCACACAAATAGAGAAGTCCCTTTGGTTAACATTTTTTCAATCAAGAGAGAGAATGACAAAAAGCACGTTTGGTAGGCATTGGAATGGATTATTCAGAAACGAGCAAATCAGCTTTGATTGGGCGATTCATAATCTGGTTGAAGAAGGCGATCATGTTATCATAATTCACGTTGTTTCTCCAAAAGCTGATCCCTTTACTAAGCAGCTCTTTCAAGATACTGGATCACGTATCACCCTCAACTTCTTCTTTTTCCCCTTAATTTTTCTTGATTGCATTTGTCTTAATCAATCATGAATATTTTATCCTCAATAGAAATTTTGTTCTTTATTACTATTTTATTTTATTTTTGGAATTTGCAGCATTGATACCTTTGGTTGAATTTAGAGAAATCAACATAGCCAAACGCTATGGGCTTACCCCTGATCCCCAGGTTCTTGATATGCTTGATACAATCTCTAGGACCAAGCTGGTCTCTCTCTCTCTCTCTCTCTCTCTCATACACATATATGTATATATATTTGGAATTTGAGGTGGCAATTTAGATATGCATGTACAGGTGAAGGTGGTGGCGAAGGTGTATTGGGGGGATCCACGGTAGAAGTTGTCTGATGCTATCGAACAACTCAAGCTTGACACACGTGTTGTTGGAAGCAGGGGTTTAGTACCTATTAAAAGGTAACTAATCCATCTTTTTATATTTGACCAATTCAACGGGGAAGATGGACCAAATTAAAATGCTCAACATATATATATTTATATAAATTGATTATTTCATTCTATTTTGCCTGAATAAATTCTTTATGCGACAGATTGTTACTTGGTAGTGTGAGCAACTACATGGTGCAGAATGCTAGTTGTCCGGTCACGGTCGTGAAGGGGACAGCGCCAAGGAATAAAGCTTAATATCTTGGCTCGATATGAGCATATATTGTGTGCCTCTCTCTATGTATAATTATTTCTATTTAATTTTATATTTTAAGTTGAACAATATTTGTGAATTGGTATTGAACGAAAAATACGTATTAAATATAGACAAAATTACAGTCTTCGTAGTACATAAATCAGAAGACAAAGATACAAAAGTGAGGCTAAGTAACCTTATCAATCGGTCACACACTACAAAAAAGAATGAGAAAGTTATTCAATCAATTGCAAGACTTGAATTGATCAACTGATCAGCACACTCCATTAGTCTTCTTCCTATCAGCAACAAATTTCCTCCAAGTCGCCGTGATCTCCCTCTGCATCTCGATGGCAGTTTTCTTGACACTTGGTAGGTGGTGGTGGTGGTTGTTCTCCTCTACGGATGCGGTGGCCGGAGTGGCCTTGAGCTTAGCTGCCACCCTAGCTGGGAGCAAGTCGAGCTCATGGAGAACTTTCTCAATATCCATCACAAGCCTCTCCGCTAGTGTCCGGGAAAAGTCTTCCCGAACAACCACACGCAGTACGGTCACGTGCTGCGCGTCCGGAGGCATCGTGTAGGCTGGCACGATCCAGCCAAAACGACGAAGGGTTTCAGAGATTTCGAACTCGTTGTGGCGGCTGTTGTCCTTGAGGCTGAAAGCCACCAAGGGAACACCATTGTCTTTTGAAACGATGTTGAACCGGCCGGTTCGCTCCAGACCTCTCTTCAGCACCATTGCATTTTCTTGGCAGTTCTCCATGACATTACGGTACCCCTGTATTATCAAATAACATTAAAACAATTGGACTTTAATACTTGAATAAATGACACAAACATAACTTTATTGACAAATTAACAGATTTTAGAGCGTTTGAGATTCAACAAAACCAAAGAGCTTTTCGTACAACATTTTTTCAGAACAATTTTTTTTTTTTTCAAATTTAGAAGATCGAACCGGTGGTTACACATTTAGGTATGAACACTGATAATGTTATACCTCATTTCCTAAGCGGATGAGTTGGTAATATTGAGCAATAACTTGACTGGAACCTGGGAATTAAGATGGTAAAGAGTAATTAATGTTAGGAGAGATGGAGAAAAAGAAAGAATTTCATGAAAATTGGTGATAAATACCTTTGGAGAAATTGAGAGTAAAAGTGGGTTGATCAGCACCGAGATAATTTATATGAAAAATAAGTTCTTGGGGCAAATCTTGTTTGCTCCTCCAAATCACCCACCCAATTCCTGCATAAACAAGGCCATATTTGTGGCCACTCACATTAATACTCTTCACCAATGGCAATCTGAAATCCCACTCCAATTCTGGGTACAAGAATGGTGCAATAAATCCACCACTAGCTGCATCCACGTGGATAGGCGTATCCCATCTGCAGGATCAAACACCAAAATAAGAAGAAAATAAAAGACAGGAGTATAAAACATCTATCGAGTACCCTGTTTCTTTGTTCTTTTGAAGTAAGAGGTCGTTGAGACGCTTGACGTCTTCGAACTCTCCGTTGAGGGTGGAGCCCAAGATGGCGGCGACGCAGATGGTGTTCTCGTCGACCATCTCGGCGGCCTTGTCGGGGTCCATGACGTAGTACCCGTCTCTCAGCTTCACTTCCTTGAGCTCCACTTCGAAGTAACGAGCGAACTTCTCCCAGCAGACTTGGACGTTAGCGCCGGTCACAATGTTAGGCTTCTCGTACGGCTTGCCGAGCTGCTTCATCTTGTTCTGCCATCTCCTCTTGAACGCTAGTCCGGCGAGCATTATGGCCTCCGACGAACCCACCGTCCCCACACCCACCGCCGTCTCCCCCTCGCCCAGCGGCGCCTTGAACAGATGCGCGATCATGTTCACACATCGATTCTGCTCCCACAATCACCAATTATTTAGTTAACTAATTAATTAAAGTAAAGTAAAGATGAATTATATCTTGCCTGTAACTCAGTGGTGACAGGGTACTCATCCATGTCGACGTAGTTCTTGTTAATGGCGGCCATGATAAGCTTATCACACTCCGGCTCCATCCATGTCGTCACAAATGAAGCCAGATTCAACCTCGGATTGCCGTCGAGCATAAGCTCGTCGTTAATGATCTGGAAGGCTGCCTCCTTCGGGATCGAGTTCTCCGGTATCTTAAACCTACGCCGTACAAATTACTACATAAGTCCATCATGCATTATTAGGGATCGTAATATGTAAGAGTAGTAACCTAGGGAGAGAGTCGCGGACATAACGGGAGGCGAACGTGGAGTGGACGGAGACGTCGGTATGGGAGGCGGTCTTCGATAGAACCATGGCGGCCGGAGGTGGAGGTTAATTAGAGAGAAAGATTATATGGAAGGAATTGAGAGCTGTTGTTTATTTTTTGACAGTCGGAATGGAATGGTTTTTGGAGGTGTGGGCAGGTGAGTTTTATAGTGAGAGAAATGGAGCAATCATAGCATTTACTAATTTTCAGTCGGTATGTGAAGGCCTCCTCTCAAAGCAGTTTTTGATTTGTTATTCTTTAGTTTTGTCTCGTGATTCAACTCTCTGTATTTTTAATTTTTATATTGTTTTTATGCATATGTGTGGTATTATTTACTTTTTAAGTATATTTTTGTATTAAAACAAAATGTGATTTTTGAATTTATTCAGAAATATAACGCGGTAAATAGAGGAAGCTACTACCACCTACATTTTTGCCTACGTATGTAAGTTTCGAGTTAGTAAAAACCAAGGGACAGAAAACGCGTGAGAATAATTCTTATTCTCATTGGTAAACTACGACCAGTCAAACTGTAATAACGATTTTTGTTACTCCATGGTATTAGAATTTGGTTTAATTGTTCTCTTCTAATGACATAACGGTTAATTTGCCTAATATATAGTCGGAAAATTATGAGTTTAAAACTCATTAAGATTGCTTGTGTAAAAGAAGTATATTTATTTTTGGCCGAGTATATAATAATTATATGAATATACTTTCACATGCAACTAACTATTGTTAGGCCAATTCAAAATTATATAAATATGTAAAATGGTACTTTCCCCCTATAAATAAATATACTATTGTTGTAAATATATTTTATATATATACTTACCATATATTGTGATGATTATATAAACCCTAAAAGCTCATTAGTCCATTTTGTACTCTATAAATAGAGACATCTACCCTCATAATAATACAATATATTTCTCGTTCTCTCTATTATTCTCTCGTTTTATTTAGTTTATAACACTTTATCAGCACGATAGTTCTCTTTAGAGAATATCTTATTTTTAAAAAAGATGTCCGCATACCTCGCATATACCTCTTCAGAAAACATTCGTGTGCTAAAAAAAATCTTCAAGTTATGTGGCGTTTTTTTTAATTAATTTGCTTGGAAAATATCTTTAATATTTGTTGGAGAGTTGTCTCCAATTGGCTAAGGGAATTTTTGAATGTCATGGCACGAAGAAAGATGCATGAACTTGTATACATATGCGGTTTGTCATGTTTCGATAATCATATTTTGGAGGTATGATTTGATATATATATATATATATATATATATATATATATATATGTATTTTCCTTCAATGTATTAACCAAATAGCCCACGCAATGTAGAAGGTGAAGAGGAAGAGTATAAATATGTTTAATACTGAATTTTTCTCTTCAACATATGGTTTAGTTTCTTTAAATCTCATTATTTGTTCACAAGTATTGTTGCTCCCGAAGTAGCACAATTGATATTCCCGAAGAATATCACATGCTCTTAACGATCAATTCAATTTATTTATTGATAATTTAATTGTTCTGCAGAAGTAGCATAATTTAATATTCCTGAAGAAAATTACGTGATGAACAATTCATATAATGTCTTATTGATGGGGCGAATCTTGATTCTTGAATTGTTATTATTGTTGCTCCTGAAGTAGCATAATTGATATCCCCAACGAACACTATTTGTTCCCGATAGAGCAATTGGGTTTCTTGAAAATATTAGCCTTTCGGCTGAAGTCGTTTAATATAGACTAAAATTGTTACTCCTAAAGTAGCACAATTTGTATTCCTAAGATGAAATAACATTTCCAACATTCGTTGGAACATACGTCACATTTGGATTCTTGAAGTAATCAATGTGAAATCTACATCCAACAAAAAGCACAAGAACAAACTAGTCACATTTGGATTCCAAAAGTAATCAATGTGAACAATAAGTCGAAAGATTCATTTCCAAAAGATTGCAAAGAGGAACGATATCATACAAGGTGGATTAATATTCCCTAGAAAGCAGGAAATATTTAGACATGTAGTTCCAAAATCCGGAAAATATATCCCCGAATGATACAAATATGTATTTGTTACAAAGTGAAATGTAAACATTACGAGATATAGGGCAATACTCGTAACAAAATGTTTCTCTCAAAGACCGGGAATTAATTATGTACTCTCCCATAATAGAGGCAATTATATTTTAGAGTTTGATTAATCTACTTATGTCACAAAGACTTGATATGCGTCTTATGGATGTAGTAAATATATATCTATTTGATTCACTTGATAGCTATATATACTTGAAAATCCCTGAAGGATTTAACTTGCTTAAATCACGTAAGTCAAAAAATATTTTCAAGTAAACTGCAAAATCATTGTAAAAACAACGTGTATCCCAAAAGTGAAGATATTTGCTCATATGTTTTCAAAAAGAAAATTGATAGCAAAGCGAGTTTATGTTGTTATTTGAATAAGACTCTCGAAGAGTTTAATACTTGAAAATTATGTGTATACTCCGTTCAACATGAATTATATAGGGTCACTACTTGTGGACTATTTTATTGATTGACACGTAATTCTATAATCCAACTCAACTATTGTTGGCATTAGGAGAGATTAAAATATGAATGCCGCAAATATCTCGTTGGATTAATTATTAGATTCACATACTATGAACCAGAAGTTCATCAAGTTATTTAGTGCAAAAGGAGTGACTAAAATCTCATATACCCGTTGTATATGCACCATGAAAGAACTGAAGTTCCTCATAGATAAAATAAATCAATTGATTCTCATTCACGCGAGAAGCGTGAGAGATTTATTGGTATTAAAGATAAAAAGTCCGCGGAATATAAATTTAGAACACATCACTCCAAATTCCTCCTGAAGAGGATATGTGAATCATTATGTACAAAAGTACTTGGGGGAAATCAACTCATGCCTAAAGACGGAATTATAATCAAAAGACTTAGGTTGAAATAATTATTGTCTCGACCTGGATATCGAGCATTTCTTTGATGGAGTTATGCTAGTCGACCTACCTGAAAGGTCTTTAAAGAGATTTTATTGTATTGCATCCACATAGCTACCTAATGGTTGCTTCAATCAGTTGAAGTGGATGGAGGCTCATGTAGACCTATAGATAACAAAGATGTTTTAGAACCAGAAGTTCCTTACTTATGTGCAATTTGAGGATTTGAAATGGTATTGATCATCATTTGTTATCTTCGAGACAAACATGTTATTATCTATGAAGATAGTTAAACTTGTGTTGCACATGTTAATGTATACCTTAAAGACAACCTTGAAGATTGTTATCTTGAGGGAGAGTGATAATTTTTAAATAATCCTGAAAATTAGACTGACTCCTATAGGTCAAATGACCCTGAAGGTCAAATGGTTGTACTCTTTTTTCCTTTCTAAGTTTTTCCCCAAAGGATTTTCTTAGTAAAGGTTTTTAACGAGACATTCAATGCAACACACGAGTAAATAAGTCATTGAGATTGATTCATAAAAGAGTCAATACAACACATGATCTCCAAAAGAGTGTCCGCATCAACATCCAGCAAAGTCATTGAGACGGATTCTTTTACAAAGGCATTACCAATGTCAACATTCAAGAAGTTGGTACACAAGATCGATATGCGCCGACTCAAGATCAAGAATGACTATATTGAGGTAGAGCAGTTGTACTCTTTTTTCCTTCGACCAGTTTTTATCCCAATGAGTTTTTCTGGCAAGGTTTTAACGAGGCATCAGTTTCTTTTAGGGATGATCAATCAAGGGGAGTGTTGTAAATATATTTTATATATATACTTATCATATATTGTGATGACCATGTAAACCCTAAAAGCCCATGAACTCATCTTGTACTCTATAAATAGAGGTCTTCACATTCATAAAAATACACATCTATTTCTCGTTCTCTCGTTCAATTTAGTCTATAACAACTATATATAGTGATAATTTGATTGTTCGTCGCCGTAGTAAATAGGCGAGAAAATAGAATTTCTTTCGTCTTTACAAAAAAAAATCTCAATATCATCAAACAAAGAAAAAGTGAATCTATTATCTATCTATTATATATATAAAAGCCGAGTGGCTTTTTTTGCAATCAATTGCAAATTTTCCGCTATTTACGATTTTGCCATCAATTTCATTTTTTCCACTATTTATGATTTTGCCATCAATCTCAATTTTTTACTATTTACTATTTTGCCACCAATTTCAATTTACCCACTACTTACAAATTCACCGTCAATTTCAATATTCCATTAATTTGTCACTCAAATTACCCTTTTCCCAAAAAAAATAATAATTCAATTTTCTACTATTTGCGAATTTGCCACCAATTTCAAATTTTCCACTATTTATAAATTTGCCACAAATTTCAAATTTCCACTATTTACGAATTTGCTACTCAAATTTGCATTTTCCCAAAAAAATCAATTTTCCACTATTTAAAGATATTTAAATAGTGTTATTAAATGCCCATAATAAGTTATTTTAATTCATATAATTTTCTGAAATTAAATCCACTGAGAAATTATCATTTTATTAAATAACAACTAATCTACTACTATAGAATATTAGTTTTATATATAATTATAAATATATTATTTTAATGATTTTATTTGTAATATGGTTTACTAAAGATAATTATATGTTCATTTTATTAACATATTATTTTATATATATTGAACATATGTTTAACCTATATATTAATATATATAAATATATTAATATGATAGCTACTATAAAAATATGTTAATAAAAGATCATATATATAGTTATAAATATAGTTATAACTATATAAATCATTTTAATATTATTTGTTAATTCCCATTATAATATTATTAAATGGGATAAAAATATATTAATACAAAAATATATCATATAATTATCTTTAATGGACATATGTAATACGTCGGCTTCAAAGTCTACTACAACCACTAATTTCATTGGTAATACTTTCACCTTTGGTACTTCTTGAATGAAATCACGTTGCCAAATGCTTACATGCTTTTACTTCCACACTTCTGCAGAGGGTTCACTTCCTGCAGCTTGCAAATTCTTGTTTTTGACATAACCAAAAGATAGTATATAGATGATGACTTAATTGAATCATCAAACTTCACAGATTGGATAGTAGGTATTGGAGATGGAACTGTTGGAGGTACGAACGATGGTGAATCCACAATTGATATACCAAGGGACATGTTGCTTGACTACTCTGAAAATCTAATAGAAGCAATCACAAAACATGTCTATTTAAGAGACAACAAAATAATTAACAATGTTGAATTTCTACAAGAGCGAGCTATTTTGGCACCAACGTTGGATATAGTCGAATCCGTCAACCAATATGTAATATCATTAAGTGAAGGAGAATGCCATACATATTTAAGCTCAGATACTATATGCAAATCTACATGATACAGTTCCTTATTCCAGAACATCCACACACTAGAATTCTTAAACACAATTAAATGCTCTGGAATACCTAATCACGAGCTATTTTTGAAAGTGGGAACTCTAGTGATGCTTCTCCAGAACATCGATCACGCGAATGGTTTATGCAACGGCACTAGGTTGGTAATTACCAGACTTGACAGTCATGTACTCAAAGTTGTTTCCTATGCTATGACAATTAATAAAAGCCAAGGCCAATCACTAAACTGCGTTGGTTTACTGTTGAAGAAACCTGTATTCAGTCATGGTCAGTTGTATGTTGCAGTATCACGCGTAATAAATCGCAGCGGATTGAAGATCTTAATATGTGACAATGAAGCCGTCAACCGTACATCCACCACGAACGTAGTATTCAAAGAAGTCTATCAAAATATATGAAAAAAAAATGATTAAATTTCAATGTATATTAGCTTGCAAATGTTTTGTATTACCCTAATCATTTCAATACTACGACTATTTTCCACTATTTTGTACATATTAACAAAAAAAATTGTACATATGATCTTTAGTTACAGGGGATTTATTATTTTATTGTGTTTAATTCATTTTTTTCTATCAACTATAAAAAAATATATGCAATTTGTCACTTATTTATTCGAAGCCCCTGTTGAATAAGGAAAAAAAACCCCAAAAACTTGCGTCAAACAATATAACTAAAATAATCAATATTTGTTTTGCCCGTGCGTACCACAGGTACTGCACTAGTTAAAATGATTTCCCAACTACTTAGTGGTTACAAGAAACAACTTTTCACTCCAAAGACCTTTAAATTAAATGGGGAAAGTTGAGCAAGTCCACTACATATAATATAGAATATTTTCAAAAATTAATTTATACGTTTTTTTTTTCTTTATATCCTTATATATAATTCTGTCTCCAAAATATATTTAAGTACACTTGTACAATTAAATAAAGTAGGCATATCTTCAAAATAAAGTACCTTTCACATGGTAGCTTGGAGTGGTTTTACATCTACTATATATGAATTTTATCGTCAAAAAGGGAGAAAAAAAATCATTCAGATAGAACTATATAAATTCGTCATAAAACATGTCATTATTATTATCCGAATTGCTTCTCCTAAATCCAAATCGAGTCAGACCAATTTTAGAAATATATTGAACTTTTCAAGTATATCATTTTTAGTTTATTTCTTGCAATATCAAAAATGATACTAAAATCGAATGGTATTACCCGCGAAACTACGAAAGTGTTTGCTGCGGGATATGTAGGCTAATATTAACCCGTACTTAAGAACCGAGAACTATGTAAACCTTACTAAATTTTGTAAGAGTTTCCTAATTAAGAGAATGTTTAAATTGGCATCTTAATCTATAAGAAAGGAACACATTCCTATATGCGTGTTTAACAATATGAACCATTTAAAATGGAAAGGAATGAGAATAAAGTATATGTTTATTATGATATGTTTCTACACCTTTCTCCAAATCCATAGAGACAGAAAGTGAAAAAGAGAAGCATATTTTGCATGTAAAACGATGGGTGGTTCACATGAGGTAATAATGCTCTAAAGTTGAAAATAACATATAAAAAAAAGAGCTCCTTGATTATAAAATCAAATATTTATTAATTTTCATAAAAATTCTAAGAGTTAATTATTTATTTATTTTAAAGTGATTTGGTTCAAAAGTTGGAAGGAGTGGAGAAAAGGAAAAAAGTCGGCTTGAAATTGACCTTAACTTTTGACATTTGTTGAAGAAAAAGACGGAAAAATATGTTGTAAAATGCAAAATTTTCTAAGCGTGGCAAAATATCTAGATGACCCATAATCAATGGCGTAATCTAATCTCATTAAATGAAAATACAAAATGAATATTGCAATTAATATAAATATATTATTCCCATAGTTTCTAGCCTAGCAAGTTGTTATTGAATATTGACTTGGGTCCATTTGATTTAAATATGTCTGATTTCATTCCAACTTAAATTATTCAATCTCAAAACACAGCCTTCATTTCTCTTAAAACAATTCCAGTCATAAACAAATTTTCAACTTTTTTTAGATTGAAAGTATATGTTTATTTAAAAATCAAGGGGAGAGAAAGAGACTATAATTTATCGGAAATCAAACTTCATCATTGCTTACCCCATTAAAGTTTGACAATTCAAGTTTTTTGTTTCCTTCCCATCAACTTGAAAACGTTCAGAATCCAAAATTTTGATTAAAAATTAAATTTAAATTTTGACGAAAATCCAACAGTTATTAATGTTATGAGACACTGCAAATTTTAAGGTATGGTTCCAAATTACGTAATTCAAAAGTTGTATATATGATTTATACTAATTTCGATTCCAAAATCCTCTTACCAAACACCATTTGGCATTGAGAAGCACACGTTTTAATTAGAAAAAGGTTGCATATAAATACATAAATTATACCTCAGTAGTCATTAAACCAAACTATCAGTTGTTCCAATCAGTTCTCTAGAATCAAATTTTCAAATAACTTGGCCAGGTTTCTTGCATTGACGAATGTTTGCAGTTGTGATGAACAATAAAATCCCAGAGCAAGCAGAAAAGTACAACATTAGAGTAAAATGGATAAATTATTCAAAAGCCGCCATCTGAGGAACAAAGTGATGATATCTCCCAACGCAAACCCAGACCTACAAAAATACAATGGTAATAAAATCAATACAGAGTAATGATCTAAAATATATCAAGATTGGACAAGCAAAAACATACAATTAGTACTCAGGAGGAAAGTTTTGCTTTAAGCTCATTCGCCACTGCATCGATGAACTCCTCAGTGTTCAGATAATGGTCTCTCGACAATCTGAACAACAAGAAGAAGAAGATGAAGTTTTAATGATTTGACACGAGGGACGATAGGCAAAGAACGTTGCTTACTTGGATCCATGAATGATAAGGGCAAGATCCTTAGTCATCTTTCCAGATTCAACAACGCCAATACAAGCAGCTTCTAGTTTCTCAGTGAACTCCAACAGCTTTGCATTCTCATCCAGCTTGGCCCTACCAAATTCGCTTGCTTATTAGTTATTACACTCCGGAATCTAGATAAAAAGAATAAACTTAAATCACCTGTGTGCAAGACCACGAGTCCAAGCAAAGATTGAGGCAATGCTATTAGTACTGGTTTCGCCTCCTTTCTGATGAACCCTGTAGTGTCGCGTGACAGTTCCGTGGGCTGCTTCAGCTTCGATTGTTTTGCCATCCGGACACACCTACAACAAAAGCAACACCATATCTGGTCAGAGTACAAATTCTTGAAAGAAACATATAGCATCTACAGAAGAGGTTAAAACATACCAAGACTGAGGTCATCAGCCCAAGAGATCCAAAGCCTGCAAATGTGTGATTAGAAATTGAAGTTAAATAGAAATTAGTGCGTACACACTTTCTGCAGTATCAGAAGAAAAATATTAAAAATTAATGCATTTTAGATTGTAAGGTTGTGATTCCTAAACCTTGTGCTAAGAAGTCACTCTGCACATCTCCGTCGTAGTTCTTGCAAGCCCAAACATAACCTCCTTCACTCTTCAGTGCATATGCAACCATATCATCAATGAGACGGTGCTCGTACCTAAAAGTGTTGCATAACAAAAAAAAATATAAAATGTTAGTTGTAAATAGCAGTTATGATGAATCATACAATTAATTTGAAGTTGAGAAGCTTACCAAATTCCCGCCTCCTCAAACTTTGATTTCCATTGGGATTCGTAAACTTCTTGAAATATGTCCTTGAATCTTTAATCAAGATGGGAAGTAACGATTAAAACAGCAAATAGGTAAAAGAGACCAAAAAATAAATCATTCAGAGAATAACAAGAAAAAGAGATTAGTGTGCCGAGAGAACTGCAGAGTGGAGGAAAATGGAGAAGATTAGTTTCTTACCTGCCATCATACTTCTTGAGAATAGTATTTTTTGTGCTAAGATATAACGGCCACTTTTTCAGGTATGCAGTATTCATCGAAGCCTCAGCAAACGATCGAATGGACTTAGCAAAAATATTACAGATCCAAAATATAAGTCAATCACCAATACAAGTATTTAACTAAAGAAGTTTTTTTGTCAAGATCTGGCAAGCAAACCTCATCAGTGTTGTACATTGACAAAGCAACTCCACCAGCACCAGTGAAATTGTAGACCTCCATTTCTGTCTTCTCATCTGACCCTTCTGGCACTGCATATGCGCCAAATATCATTTGCTTAACATAATACAAGACTAGCAATCAAACAATAAAGAGACACGATGATTTCATGATTGTTCAGGAATATAACTATGAACGGACAAGGATTGGCAGAACTGGCCTGAGACGAAAAGTATAAATGACTAACAGAAATGCATACCAAAAATCAATTTAAGCTTTCCAGGTCCTTTAATTACAGCATCAGTTGCTCGGTATTGATCTCCGAAAGCATGCCTTCCAATGCATATAGGCTTTGTCCACCCTTACGCCAGCCACATATATTAGCACAGGCACAGCTAAATCATAAACTAAAGAGGTGTTGAAAACAGAAGTGCAAGATATCAGCTGTACCTGGTATAAGTCGAGGAACATTTTTACATAGAATTGGTTCTCTAAAGACCGTGCCTGCAAGATGAGCCAATAAGATTATTGGTATACAGAAGGTCTGTAAAGAGCATGGTTAAAAAAAATATTGAAAATAAATCAAGGGGCCAACTTCACTCACCATTCAAGATATTCCTAATTGTACCATTTGGACTCTTCCACATCTGCTTTAAGCCAAACTCCTTAACACGAGCTTCATCTGCAAACATCATACTTTTAGTATATGATTAACTTATCAGATCCAGAATGAAGGATATCAACAGTCTGAAGTCCTCTTGAGTTACCTGGAGTGATCGTTGCACACTTAATCGCCACATTGTACCTGTAATTTGAACACATAAGACTGCTGAAAACAAACTAAGATTGCACCACACTTCGTTAAGAAAATGATAAATATGACAGGTCCCATACTTGAGAGTAGCTTCTGCACTCTCAACAGTAACTTTATCATCTGTGGCATCACGGTGAGTAACGCCAAGGTCATAGTACTTGATATCCAACTCCAAGAAAGGAAAAATCAACTACATTGAACATACAAACCGCAATTATACACCAACAGTAGCAGATCTTTAGATGCAAAGAAAAACACAGAACAAATCGAAGATAAAGCTGAAATGTTGTTTCGTACCTTGTCTTTGATAAATTGCCAGATGACCCTAGTCATCTCATCTCCTGAAAAACACAGAGATCGCGAATAAACACTTAATAAAGTATAAGCAATAAAAACGGAGGAGTAACCATATCGTCTCAAGTTCGATCCAGATCAGACATTGAGAATGATACAATATAGCTCCACAAGAAATTAGAGACTCGAAATATCTAACAACAAAGTAAACAGAGATTGTCATAGCAGAATTCAAATTGATATCTTTATTAAATTTTTCCTTCAACTTCACATATAAATCAAAATTCAGACGCAATATTACATTAGTACATGATCTTGATCTGTAAGCCAGCCTAACCCCCTTTACCCACTACCCACTCCCCACCCCACTATACAGAAACCAAGAGTTAATAGTAGTAATAATCAAGAAGAGACTTAAGCACAAATCCAGCAGCAAAACCTATAACAAACAGATCAATAAAAAGAGAGCAAGGGAGCAAAGATCTGAATCTAACCGTCCATCTCGACGATGGGGCTGGTGACCTTGATCTTGACGAACGCCATATTGATGCAGTTTCTCTTCGAATGTGAATCGGAAGAGAAATTCTTTCTTGAAGCAGATGACAGTAGTAGGTGAAGTGGGTGGGGGGCTTTGAGGGTTTTTGTAGAGTACAAAACATGATAGATGATGTATTAAAGAATCAATTTTGATTAAAATGGGATAATTTTATTAAATGCGTACTCTTTTGTGGGCAATATCTATTAATTCTGGTTATTTTACGATGGTGCAATAAATTACTATCGAGATGGTAATGAAATCAAACTTTAATATTTTCAGGTCTCATAAATTCTAAATTTGGCATTCGGAAATTTTGGTTTCAGTATCCCATACAATTCTAAATATGGTAGTTTGATCTGATAGTGATGTGAAAGTTTTCGTGTGTCCAATCATCAGTAGCAGATAGTATATGCAGTGTCAAATGGGCCCAAACTATCGGGTCAAATGGGTTGGTCCGATCTATATGTATTAAATTAGAAATTTCAAGGCTCAAAAAGATTCGGAATTAATTGTACCGTCCAAATAATATAATGGACTGATTGGGCTTTTAACCATGAAAGTAAATGTATTATGAGCTAAACTCCTTCACTAACTTAGTTTTTTTAATTTTATAATCTAGTTCAGATCGGAATATACTTTTCTTACTTAGCTTCTCATAATATTGTTTCCGTAGAAAACCTATCGAGGTGTGAAATAAAACATGAAAATAATATTAAAAGCAAAATAATTATTTTGCAAATTTATATAATAGTAGAGTTAACTTAAAAAAAAAGGTTGTGCATTCTAAATCATTTATTTATTTTATAATATTTAATTAAATTTTATTAAATTTATTTCCAAATTAAATTTCATTTAATAATTTATAATTTAATTTGTAGGCCGATTTAATCGGATGGCATAACAGCTCGTGAAGCGCTGAGTTAGGTTGCAATTTTATAAGCACTTCAATGTTGGATGGGCCGACCCACCCGTTTTTATTAATAAACCTGCTGGGCTGACCTGATCCAATAATTTTGACATCTCTATTCATCATAGATTTAATATGTGCAAATTACAATAGTATTCATAAAGATGCAGAATTTAAAATCAAATATTTCGAGCTAAAAGGTCACTATCTTGCCTCATATCTTACAAAATCTAAAATTACTTATTGAGATTTTCTTATATTCAATTGAGGAGGTCTTTGGTGCATCCTGCAAATGCATCCAAGTAATCCACATATATGTAGATCTTGGATTCACCTCTCTTGTGCCCCCTTCTCTCTCATCACCAACACAAAAAACAGATTGCACAGCCTTTGTTCATCCATCGTCGCTGCCGTGACTGAGGAGCACGAGAACATGTGCTGGCTGCCCGATTTGGAATCTGGCTTAAAAAAAAAAAGATTTGAGGAGCTTGTCGAATTCTCAGTTGTTTACGAAATGGTAGTTTGTATTTTGGAAATTTTCGATAGATGCGAAATGTCGAAATAAATACTAGTAGATAAATAGATCAGATAATATTTCAACTTTATCCTTTTTGTATTTTTTTTTTCTTTGACAATATAATAGCAAAAATTGTGACTTAAAACAAAAGGAGATAATCCTAGTTTAGGGCTCTGATATGTGGCTTGATTTTTTGGTGGTTCTTTCTATCGTGATTTTGGCTTGATAGTACGAAAAAGGATCGTTGAATTGATGTTTTTTTAATAAGAGGTTTGAAGATTTAATTATTAAATGAATATGAAATTCAAAATATATATAATAAAATGCAATGAGAATTCAAGAACAAATCGTAGCAGTTTGGTAAACAATTCCTGTAATTTTCAAATGAAACTTTTTTCAAAACAATTGATAATTAATAAATGACATTTTTTATTCAAAATGATTGACATATTTTTCTTACACAAATAACATTTTTTTTCAAAACAAATGTAACTTTTTTCATAACAAATGATATTTAATACTTTTGTTCAAAATAAATACATTTTTTTTTCAAACAAATGACATTTTTTTCAAAATAAAATAACACTTTTAATTAGTAAATGATACTTTTGTATAAAACGAATCACACTTTCATAAGTAATAGAAACAAGGGAGGATTTCTTTTTTTATTTAATTAAGCTAAATTGCGGATCCGAATCAGACTATTGAAATGCGAATCTTGAGTGATTGAGATGCATGTGTAGTAGGATCTAGAGTCAATTGTCAAAATAACACTCTCCAAAAAAATAATTCTCAAAATAATACTATTTTAAAATTAATTCTCAAACTAACACTCTTTTTGCCATCTATACACTTATTTACTAAATAAACATCTCCATGGAAAATAAATTTTATTTTTGTATTTAATTTTACTATTAGCATTTTGAGGACTAAATAATAAAAAAATATATTTTTATTATAGTTTGAAAATACGAAAAAATTATTTAATAACAAAGAAAAAAAATTGATTTTATTGTTTTTATTTGAAAAAATACCAAAAAAATTCTTTCCAACCTAATTGCAATATTTATATTTTATATTTATATTTGTTCTGTAATTAAAATAATAAAAATTATAAAAAGAGTTTCGTATTTTCATATAAAAATATTTTTTTTGTTTGATTTAAAATTAAATATAAAATTTAACAAACAAAAAATATTTTATTTTTATTCAGAAACACGGCACACATAAAAAATAAATAAAAAACTAACAAATATATTTGATCCTTTTTATTTAGAAATGCAATTTTATTAGTACAATAAACTGTACTCTTTGTAATTAAGTAAATGTAATAAATAAAAAGCATTTTCCATATAGATATTTCTTTAGTTAATAAATGTAAAGGTGGCAAAAATAATACTCCCTCCGTCCCATTCCACTTGTCTTGTTTCTTTTGGGCACGGAGATTAAGAAGAGTGGGTGGTTGTGTGTAGATGAGTGTGTGATTGTGTGTAAAGAGGTAGGCCCCACAAAGAAAAAGTGGTAGGTTGTGTAATGATTAGGCTTCCTTTTTTGGAAACTAGACAAGTCGAGCGGGACAGCCCAAAAAGGAAAACTAGACAAGTCGAATGGGACGGAGGGAGTATTAGTTTGGCAATTATTTTTGAAAGAGTGTTATTTTGGGAATTATTTTTTTTAGAGTGTTATTTTGACAATTGACTTGTAGGATCCACCCAAAATTTTGTGCATCCAATTTTAATTTTAACAAAATTTGGCAGTGGATTCATAAGAGGGTTTTTGATGCTACAGTTTAATGTTGTATCATATGCATCATAATTTCGCAGTGGGTTCAGAAAAATAGTAACTCGTGTTGCATAGAAGAGTCAGATATATATATATATATATATATATATGTGCTGGTCTCTCTGCGCCTATAGGAAACAAGGCACTTGATTTAGTATGTGGTATATCAAAATATAAATTCAGTGGACTTGTGAGAATAGCTCAAAGCGATTGTGATATTAATATTCATATGCATCTCTGTCAGTTTGATGTTACATTGCAGGATGTGAAGGTCTACTGAAGTTTGATTTTAAACTAATTTTAGTATTTATCTTAGACCTTGTTTCCTGAATTGTCTGTCAAAAACCTATGAATTTGGGCCATTCATGCAAGGGAATAAAACTAAACTGGAGGGTTATATAGTTTATCAAGGAAAACTGATATTCCTTTCCATTTTAAAGCTAAGAATTGTTATTGTTTTATTAACTTTCATGTATGTGGTTAAGTAATAAGCGCATGAAACATCACTTGATATGCGAAGAGCACAGTCAGCATTAGCTGGACATAGTAAGTAGTATAGAAGTTAAATGAATTAGGATTGGTTTCAGATGAATGTTGAAAGGTTTTCTCTGGAAAATATGTAATAGGAAATCATGATTGTCAAAAAGGTAGATTTTGAATAAATGGAAATTACACAACGTTAATTCAGTAACAATCTCATAAGCTAATGAAAACAAAAGGAAGTTAATGCTTATTGCTATACAATTTCATTCCTTATACGGGGGACTACGGATCTCTCAAATAAAGAATGAAAAGAATACTCCCAAAATAAATATGGATTCTGTATGTATTTCCCAGGGTCTGATTCTGTTCTTTAGTTGTTTATTGAATTTAAGTAAAGTCAGAGATTGACACCATATTTGTATCTGATTTTATCTTCTCCTATTATTGTCTCTACTTTTTCTAAACTCAATTCTTGTCTTCTTTCTCTCACTTAACCTAATACTATAACTATAATATATTCAAATTTAGACATGTGCTTATTCTTGTAGTTAGGCTAAGAACAGCTCTTTTCTTGGGAAGAAGAAATGAATTCGTCAATTGGTGGAAAACAATATCATCGTCACTCTACCCAACAAATTCAGCAACTTGAAGAGTACTACTCAACTTTATGTTTCCGCATTACAATATTTTCTTTTTTTCTGATCCTGCATTTGCATGTCAGTTAATAGATCTTGAATGCAAGAGTATATCGAACATCTTTATTTATTTATCATTTTTTGTGCCGATTATGTGGTGTTATTGCAGCTTCTATAAGGAATGCCCACACCCTGATAAAAACCAAAGGCAGCAATTGAGCAGGGAGGTTGGCCTTGACCAGAAGCAGATCAAGTTCTGGTTTCAGAATAAAAGGACTCAGATAAAGGTTGATGATACTCACACTTTGTGATTTATATGTAACTCATCAATCTATACCTGCCTCCTTTACTCATTTATTGCTTGCGTTCAATATATTTAGGCTCAGAATGAGAAAGCAGACAACAATACCCTCCGCTCTGAAAATGAGAAAATTCATTTTGAGAATCTTGCGATGCAAGAAGCACTGAGGAGCATCATTTGTCCGACGTGTAATGGTACAGGCCTTGGAGAAGAAGAGAAAAACCACATTTTGCAGAGACTGAGGATGGAAAATGCACGTCTGAAAGAAGAGGTAACTGTAACGGGAATATATATTTTGCATTGCATTGCATTGGAAAAAAGTTATAAATTAAGATAAGAATGAGATCCCTGAGTTTGATTTAGATAAAAATGAATGAAAAAGAGATTTTTGTCTAAGAATAGGAGCTACAGAACTGCTGTCAGATTTTGAATCTGCACAATATAAATACGAATTATTATTATTAGAACATTTCTTATTGTTGGTTGCTTTCTATTATCAAATGTTTTGTCAGTATCAACAAACAATGGACTTCTTTTCCAACCATATGGGAAATCCAGCTACGCCTTCGCCTGCAACGGAGCCCCCTAGAAAAAGGCCTGGAAAACACATTCTGGGTGAAGGGATGGGAGTTAATCTTCCCGATCCTGGACAAATACCTCGAAATCACGAGAATCTCATGCCACCACATGATTCCAATGGAATACAGGAGCTGGACAAATCTATCCTTATTGAGGCTGCATGTGGTGCCATGAATGAACTTGTTGAACTATTTCGTGTGAATGAGCCTCTGTGGATCAAGTCGTCTACTGCTGATGGGAGATACATGCTGCATCGTGATAGTTATGATAAGCTTTTCCCCAGGTCAAATCACTTAAAAACTGCAACTGCTCGTTTTGAATCATCCAAAGATTCAGGCGAGGTGGCAATGGCTGCGATACAATTAACTGAAATGCTTCTTGATGTGGTAAAAGTCTGATGACTCATTGTTTTCCACACATGCTAGACTTTGCGTTTATAGTCGACTTGTTGGTGTCAATTCAAGCTCTTATGTCTGTGGACGTTGCAGAATAAATGGAAGGATTTGTTTCCAACTATTGTCACGAAAGCAAGGACCATTCAAGTAATTGATACTGGACTGTTGGGCGGTTCGTTACTTCTGGTAAACACATGCAAGTCTTTAGTCATATATTCTTCACTGTACATTTTAATGGTAACCTGAATCATGACTACTCTTCTATGCAGATGTACGAAAAAAGACACATTGTGTCACCTCTTGTGGCTCCTCGAGAATTCTTCTTCATTCGGTATTGCAGGCAGCTTAATCCAAGCACTTGGGTAATGGTAGATGTATCTTATGATTTCATCAAGGAGCTCCAAGATACTGCTCCTATGCGCTGTTGGAAGCTTCCTTCGGGATGTCTGATTCAAGATATGTCAAATGGAAAATCAACTGTGAGTTCTATAAATAATTGCTTCTACTCCAATTATGATGGCGACACTTGGTTAGGACAAGCCCGTTAACCTCCTAATCAAGCTCAACGGGCTTTATGTCGTTCTGAACTTTTTCTTTGACAGGTTACATGGATTGAACATGTTCAAGTGGACGACAAATCACTGACTCATCGTATGTATAGAGACTTAGTCTGCGGTGGCCTAGCATATGGAGCCAGAAGATGGATTAGTACACTTAAGAGGATGTGTGAGAGATTTGCATTCTCAATGGGGCCAACCACGAGGCCCAAACATGAACTCGAAGGGGGTATACATTTGTACTTAATGTTGCTTCCTATCTTAAAGCCTGCATATAATGTTCACATATTATCTTTCTTGATTCAGTTATTAGTTCACTTGAAGGACAAAGAAATGTGATGAAGCTTTCTCACAGAATGGTGAAGATTTTCAGTGAAGTATTAAGCATGTCGGATAAGATTGATTTCCCACAGCTTTCGGATCAAAATAGCGGAGTTCGAGTCTCGCTCTGGAAAAGTAACGGAGCAGGCCAACCCGACGGTTTCATTGTTAGTGCAGCTACCTCGCTTTGGCTTCCCCTTTCGAAAGAGTATATTTTTAACTTCTTCAAAGATGAGAATAAACGAGTTGAGGTAACTATATGTGCAGTTACCTAACTTCCTAAATTCATTTTTTAACCATTTGAGATCAGATAAATAGAAGACTAAATGCATTTTCTGTGCAGTGGGATGTCTTATCGAGTGGCAATCCTGTGCATGCTGTCGCACGAATCCCAACTGGGACCGATCCTGGCAATTGCATCTCCCTCATCCAGGTTGCTCTCAGTTTTTTTTTTGGTAGTTTCTTTAGACTGTGATTTATTGTATATTTATAAAAGAGAGTCGTTATTATTGGGGTAAAGCAGCCTTTTGTGCCTGAAGAGAACAAGATGCTGATGTTGGAAGAGAGTAGCATCGACCCGCTGGGAGCAATGCTGATCTATACACCGATAGATGTACCGAGTATGATCTCAGTGGTCAATGGGGACGATACGATGCAAATACCGATCCTTCCATCGGGTTTCGTGATATCCGACGATGGCGGGCGTGATAACAAAGGAACCGGAGCTTCAGGTAATTCAGGTGCCGGCCACTCCAGGGGTTCACTCCTTACCGTTGCTTTTCAAATACTAGTGTGCCGGAGCACGTTAACGAAGCAGCTGAATATGGAGTCTGTGGCGACCGTGCACGCTCTCATAAGCTCCACAGTTCAGAAGATTAAATTAGCACTTGATTGTTCTGATTAGAGTCGTTGGATATACAAAGTTGTAGAATGGTAGGGGAGTTAATAATCGAAGGATTGGTACCTTCTCTCATTTATGCTCTATGGTTGAGGATCTTGCCCACATCTCTATGCAATTATTATTTCCAGATTGTATGTTTCCAACTCCAGGTTTTGTGAATTATGGAAAATAGTTATTTAAATAGATCAATAAAATCATACAGAACAGAGGAATAAGAAGGCACGACTAGATGCAATTTTATGGAAATGTTGGAAGGGATATTTTTGCTCTTGCATAAATGGAGCAAGGTATACTAGTAAACCACATTACATACAGTGTGGCTTTATTCTATAACAATCCGAAACAACCAACATATTCAATACCGGCTGCACTGAACGCAATACTAACAAAACCCAATAATGTACCATTACAAAAGAAGCATTTGCGGCAGCATCAAGCTACTGCAGGGTGGGTAAAACGAAGCTCAGAAAAAGTTTTACCAGTATTATGTAGCATAGCAGGAAATACCACTTATTATTTTCCTCATCAGTTTCTTACATATTACAGACCGAAACATCTTATCGTATCTGAGAACTCTTATCGATGCGTTCTTTATATATCTTCCGGGCCATTGATTTCCTGAACACAGGTTAAACAAATAAGCAAGCTTTCCATTTCATAAACTCAATTAGTAGTTTTAATGGCCAACGAGCCTCTAGATGTTTACCTTGTCAGCAATGACCTTTCCATCAGGGATTTCAAGCTTCACGCCAGACTTGGCAGCAATACTCACTTTACCCTGAATGTGAAGCAATAGCCAAAGAAGAGAGATCAAAATTCGAGAAATTACTGATGTCAAGTTGCTGAAGATGAGAAATAGAAATTATAGTATCGTCGTACCTTCAAAGTAACACCAGCTCCAAACCAAACATCACCCGTCACCTTTAAGCTATCCAGGTCAATGATGCTGGGGATGGACTTGAATCGACTCAAAAAGTTGGAAACCTGCAGAGAGAAGTCTGTGTTATATTCGCAAAAATAGCAGTAGCAAACCTGAAGAAGATAATAGTCTCAGATGAATCTCAACCTTCTTGAATTCGGGTCCCAAATCAATAGATGGGTTGGAAGGGTTGGCCCTTGCTGAGTTCCGAGTCACAAAGCCATCTTGCAAGGTGTACAGATCAGACTGTAAAATAAATGGATTAAGGTTAATTCATTGTAAACAGCATCATAAGTGGTCCCAATAAGCAATTTTGATATGACATGACTTACTTGGACTAGAAGCAAATCTGAAGTTGCCTTCACAGGAAGGAAACGAGACCGGGGCACGTTGGCTCCAATAGCATGATCAAAGAACTAAAGGGAGATACAGAGATTACATCAGCTTCAGAGAGGCAACCAAATACCAGCCAGAGCATGAATACAAACTACTGGAGGAGAATCTCAAGAAGATTAGATGGTGTTGTACCTTTATGGCAGCACCTGCAGCAGTCTCAAGTTGAAGAACTTTGATACCATCCACCTCCTAGATAGTAAATAGAGAATCAGTCAGAAAAACAGTTTACATGTTACAAAAACCCCGATAGCAATAAATACTTTAGGGTTGGGAATAATCTCCATCTTCAGTGCATCTGCTTCAACAAGTCTGTTGATAGCCTGCAAGTTTACCCACCTGCATGATTTTTTACATATATTATCAGGGTGCTATTCAAGCATAAATTGATAGAAGATTCGGCCAAAATATAAGAACTAGCCAACAGCTGAATGAGAAACTAGCTTGTGTGTGTGTTCATGACTCACAAGTTGTTGGTGTTGAAAATTTTGAATTTCTCTATTGATTTGAATTCATTGACCTGTATCATAGAGAGAATATCAACTTCAAATTTCACAATCCAAAATCAGGCAGCAGGTTGATATTTCTAGATGAAAATACTAAAGAAAGAAATAGATGCATTATAGCCTTCATTCCGCACTATCTCATATATCACTTGCCACAAATGATCTGTAAATTTGTGCTTATGATTTCTATTAAACTACTAAGATTTCATGAACATACCAGCCACTTCATTATTTTATGCTTGTTTTGACAATAAAAAATTACATCCCAATTCTAGCTATCCTAGGGGAAAATTGAGGTGCTACTTCATGAGTGTTTGATGATTCATTAAACAAGTAATTCTAAAACAATTAACGTCAACTGAAGATCATTCCCCTCTGAACCCAGAAACAGGGATACAGGGTCATAGAAGTTCAAAGCAGAAACTGGTATGACCAAGGGCGGAGCCAGGATTTATTGGCAATGGAGCAAAGCCAGCAAGTTGACATGTAACATGATTGCAAGTAAAAAGATAGAGCTCACATGTTCGTTGGCGACTTGAGCTATTTCCAGAAGCTGCACCACAGAATTACGGTTAATACTTTCCAAATCATTATGAGAAACCTAGCTCTCAATTTACTATATATATTAGCTTATCATATGGCAGCAAGCATAAGATTATGAAAACTAGTATTTAGGGTTAATACGAGTAAACCAGTTTTAGAAAGATACCTGTACTTTTCCTTCATAAGAGATTAAAGTACCACCTTTCACATCAGCTAGTGTTTTAGGTGTGACCTGCAAGCCTCATCTCGATAAGCTACAAAATTATGTTTTAAAAGAACCAAAACTAAAGGAGGGTGTTTTATTACCTCCATGCAATATTCATTCTTATTTTTTATCAGATGATTTAGAATTTCTGCAACAGTGAATTAAGGATACAGATCTGTGATAATAAGGGGGGAAACCACTTAAACCAGTAAGATAATGCAATCAGTTAAAAATAAGTTCCAGCCAGGATACTTAGATCTACAATAGCGCCCAAGTTATCTGAATTAGCAACAAAGACATATTCTCTGCCCTGAGAACAGCAAAAAAACAAGAAAAAGTAGTGAGACTAAGCTAATGTATGCTATACTGCTCATCATAATTGCAGGCAGAGCATTTTTTCTTAGGCAAACCTTTGACAACAAAGCATCAAGCTTCCCACAATTCTTCAAAGAAGGAAAAACATCTCCATGACCAGGAGGATACCTGTATTGTAAAAAGTGACACACTCAGAAAACATAAAAAGGTTGCAAACAAGAAGTAAACCCTGTAGGTGAAGAGAAAAGGAGAACATATCAATAAATAAGTACATAGTCACACATAAAATATCTAGCTAATGGTGTAAGAAAATGCCAAAAGAACCACAAAAACGCAATATAAGATCCTTCAAGATTGAAGAATGAGCAAATCATCCAGTACGAGTTGATGAATGAATAATCCTTTATAAAGTCATCAATAAGTGAAGTTTAATCTGAGGAGAACATGAGTTGCATACCATGCATCCTTTCCAGTGTTCCCTTTGCAAGGAAGTGGCTTGAAATCTTCAATAACCAGGCGAGGGTATTGGCTCTGGAGAATGCACACAATTATGAATTAACAATGTGAAGTATGGCCACATACGGAAGTTCTAGATGCATCATCTGATTAGTGAGAAATGCGATAAAATTGACAAACCTGGTTAAATGTATGAATCTCGATGTTTGACTTGGTGTATTTTTCAACAATCTACAATTTTCAAAAGGAGAAATCAGCAGATGCCTTAAATTATAAGTAAAAAGCTGTTTGCTAATAATTTGAAATTTCACCTTCAATGTATCATCATGAGTATTGAATGAGTTCATTAAAAGCAGGGGCACATTGCATCCATATTTCTTGTTGAGGTTCTGCATGTGAGAAAATAATTTACTCATCCATAATAGGGTTACAATCTCACCCTAATATAAGGTCTATCTAAATAAATATAGATTCTACAAAGAAATATATATTCATGATACTCCTACAAATAAACATAAATATATAAACTTTTTACCACTGCACATGACTGAATACTTGAGTTGAAGGTGCCTATGATGAGACCCAAAAAATAGTACTTAGAGCTAACACGGTACCTCAATTTGGATGACTATCAGGTCAAGAAACGTCAAGCCATTACGAACTTCAATAACAGACCTGACCATATTACCACATATAATTATAACTCGAAGTCATAAAAACAAACAAATAAAAGAGTGCAACTTAAATTGCTTAGGAGGTGCAGATAATCTGATCTCACGAATAGAAGCCAGGTTGGAAGGTACAAAGAGGTCGTTTGATTACAGAACTAAAATCCACATTTTTTTACAATTTACTGCGAGTTTGGCTATGAACATGACCTACAACAAGCTAAAAAAATATCCAAAATAATTCAGAGGCAAGCAAAAGTTCTTTAGTTTCTGCAAATTTCTCTAAACTTCCAATGAGGGTTCATATCTTTCTCCTATGAATGTAAAAAACTAATATCCCTCATCTGTTATACTTAACTTGAAAAGCACCAAAGTGAAACAGTCTTAGGAAACTATTCACGAGCCACCAATGATAATGAGCTTTTTGTTACAATGGATGAACATGTGTACGTTATGTATGTATCATTAACATCCTTAATGTCTTATGATTCATTGCACCATCAATGTCATAATCGTTCATTTAACCAGCTAATATAGAAACCGATGCACTGAGATGCAAATGCAAAATCATATAAACAAATATTACACGAACAGCCAACCACATTGTAAGTCATCTCAGATTGATGGTTGAAAATGCAAACCACTAAGCTCAACATACTTTGGACCCGTGCACCCCATTGTAGTTCCCAAGCCTCCGTTGAGCTTTAAGACCACAAGTTTGTCCAGGAGATTTTTGGTCTCCGCAGGATCTGCAAATAACAAATCAAACTAATTACACAACGGAAAATAAATAATCTAACCAGAGTCCCACACCCAATTTTGGTTTAATCATATGAAAGTCTGTAATATGGACCTACGATTGGTAAATAATGAAATAAAAATCAAAACTAAACACCACCTTCAGACAAAGGCGCCAAGGAATCATAAGGCACCACCACCTCATCAGTTGGTGTCTGGATTTTACTCCAGTCGACGTGTTGAGCTTCGCCACTTCAAATTTTATCCACAGAAACAAAAGGCCAAAAAAGAATCAGCTCGTGATAGCCATGTTCCCCTTACAATACAGTTAGATTTGACAATACAGATCGCGCTATTCAAATTGATCATATATTATCCACAAAAGAGTAAAGCGCAATACCTCCAATATAATATGTAGATGTCAAACAACACGTAAATTTAGATACTGACTATTAAGAGGCTACATCTTCCAATCGCTAAAACATGAGTTCTGGATCAAGCTTAGCAACTCAAATCAATTTCAGTTTTCGCGCTACATTGGCAGCGTTTGCTTAGAATAAGGCATGAATACAAGAAACCTCAAAGAAAAAAATTCATCATTTCGAATTGTAAGGGATTCTAAAATAAGAAATAATAAAAGCTAGTGCCTAATCGATTGAACACTGCCAATAATTTTCAGCGCACCTGAGATAGCGAGCTACCAGGTTGATGAATCCAGATTTCTCGTTGTCGCTTTGCCAAAGAAGAAACATAAAAATCAATAACACAGTTCACCAGTGAGATCTACACAAATCAACAACCAAATTGCATCAATCACGAGAGAGAAGGTGGCGGTAACCTGATCTGATTCAGAGAAGCAACATCAGATTTGAGCTTGTTGATCTTCTCTGTATCTGCGGCGGTCAGAGTAGCAGGTGCGGCCATTTTTCTCGAACTTTCGTGCACTCACTCTCAGTAGAAGATCTGGAGGGAGAGAAGTTGACGAAAAGTACACGTAAAGAAGATGAGCAGAGAAGGGGTGTGGTGGCATTATAAATGAGAGGAGACGAGAGGACTGCGGTGTAATTTCTCGGGAATGCCGGGGTTGGAGGAAAAATTCTACGGATTTGTGGCGTAAAACAATGTCACTTCACTTATTTTTCAAAACAAGAAACACTTATAAAATTCGAAATATGATGTGGTATTGCTCCACACCACAAGGTCTACAAGACCTGGTCTATGGTATAAATTTTCGGGTTGGAGCGAGGCTTTTTCCTTTTTTAGTTTTTTATTTTTGGGTGGTTCAATTTGGTGAATTTAATGGTGCCCACAGAATGGAAGAGAATATGCAGGCGAATATAACTTGGAATAGGTGGTCTGGATTTATCGGTGTTTGTTAGATATTAGATGGGTTAGGATCTTAATATTATTTCCCCTTCCTTTTATTTAGCATGGAGTTTAAGAGGTAAATTCAGACATTACAAGTTTACCTTATATTAAATTCAGACCGGATAAAGTCGGGAGAAATTTGATAAACAAACTATTAATATTTCATACACTCTATACTAGTACATCTCTAGATGAGCTAATGGTACTGTAGTACTATACTTTTTTAAAATTTGATTAGGGATACGATACATCTTTTTTAGCTAATGGTACTATAGGAGTAGTATTCTTTTTACTTAGATTATGTATATGATACTCCATCTGTTTCACTCCATTAGTCCCTCTGTTTCACTCCATTAGTCCACTTTTCTTTTTTGGGTCGTTTCACTACATTAGTCCACTTTTCCTTTTTGACTTAAAATAATACTCTAATATATTTAAGTGGATCCTACTACTTTATCTATTTTACACACAACAAACAACTTTCTTAATCTCCGCAAAGAAAAGAAAGTGTAATGAAGTGGAACGGAGGGAATATGATACATCTGTTTTAATGTTTTTAGGGTAAAGCAAAAGTTGCTTTGATTAATTTCACAAGTTCTTTACAATTATTAGGATGGAGAGAGTATAATTTTTTTTATTTTCTTTTAGAATGATATTTGCGATCAAGAGGTGTTTATCTTGTGACCAAAAGTCATTAATTTCAAAGTTTAAATTCCATCGATCACTTATCTTGTTACAAAAAAAATTCATAGAATTTACTCTGTACGCATTAAGAATAGCGACTACGAAGTATTCATATTTTGCTTTAAAAATATATAGAAAAGCTCGAATATGTTATTTTAATTGATGAGCGATCACAAAATGCATCAGGGGCGGATCCAGGATTTTTGGTTAGGGGGGGCGAAATTTATCGGTGTATGATACTTTCGGGGGTTCGGGGGCTCTGCCCCCGAGAAAATTTTTTAGGACATTTTTCTACGTAAGTCTAATTATACTTACTCTTTTTTGGCTTATTTAAGAGATTATATTCTTCTTTCATAAATAACCGTTATATTCTTCATATTTATTCGAAAAATATCATACACAATCTTATTTTGTCAGTCTAAATTTAGTTGGAGAAAATTATGAAGACTAACAATATCTAGCTTATGAGTTAATTAAGTATTTAAATGATAGTTTATTTACACTTGTTAATTTTAGATCAATCAAGTAATTAAAAAAAATGAAACATAATATATTAATTGCATAAAGTTATATATGTAACTCTATTAAAATAGATGTATAGAACTCTAAATTAAACATTGCCACTAAAATAAGTTACACTTAATATACTTTTTTTAAATATTTTTAGAAGTTCGTAGTCACATTAACACTAATTCTTCATTGTTACTTTAGTTTAGGATAATAAATTTAAAAATTTCGGGGGGCGAATTCGAAAAATTACGTGGGACAAACATATAAATTACTCGAAATAAACGAAAATTCGTAGTAATGCACGAAAATTCGGGGGGGCGGTCGCACCCACCCGCCCCCCCTTGGATCCGCCCATGAAATGCATGATGTCTGAATATGTGTATGGACCGACCTCCTACATACAAGAACAATCAATATATTCGGGTATCTCTAAAAGGGGAAATAAAATGTGAAATGATTCAAGGAATGGAATCGTTAAAGTTTTTATCCGAAAAAATACAAGAATCTAACAAAAAGTAAGAAAACAAATAATTCATTGAAAGTTTGGGGTAACCTTTATTTCTATTTTTTAGAGAAAAGATGGAATCGTATTGTATGGTCACAATTTACAATGGAAACACTAATTGATTGATGTCGAATTCCATTGTACCATATTCCCAAATTTTACTTCCATACTTCTTACTTATACAGTCAAACCCCATCCCACTTTTACAGTTTTAAGTAAAAGTACAGAAGCACAATAATACCACCTAATTAGTAGGCTATGCAGGCCCGATGCAAAAGTGTGGTAAAGGATCATTAGTTTAAGAGATTTGCTATTATCGTGAATGGAAAGATGCGTAACTCATCATAACAGATTAAGTGTGGAAAATCTATACACTTCGTGCGCCTCTGAACCTAATTACACATTACAAACAAAACTGAGTGGTTCACACATCATCCTCTTACATATCAAATACACTGCCAATTCTAACAGCTTCTTGCAGATGATAAGCACAAAATTTACCCAACATACATTTCAAATCGTTAACAAGAAGACGAACACCAGATCCAGTAGCTAAGAGGAGAGCTAGCCCTCTCAACTGCTACAAGTTAATAGTCACTGAGCCTTAGGTTCTTCGCTTGAAAGAATCCACACTAGCTACTAGCATAGTCGTATCCTCTGTTTCTCCCTCTCCTCAGCACTTTCTGTTGAGGAAACAGTAGAATCCTGCTTTGTCAAACATCTTTTGTATGGCACAAAGCCCCTCTTATAAAACTTGTAAGATGAGAAAGATGTTTCCTTCTTTCCTGTCCAATCAAGTGAAGGAGGAAAGCATTCCATGTCGTAAGACTTTCCTCCATTTGCTGATACACCAGCTGAATCAATATTTGAACCAGTAGAAGACCCCTCCTTTTGCTCAACGTTATCCAACTTCTCCCTCTTAGGGTATAATAACTGAGCTCTGATTGGGGTTGGACTATGGACTTCTAGCATCGAACTCGATGCATCCGTGTGAAGTGTCAGCCACAGAGACTGAGCTCCAGTAAAAGCATTTCTAAGGTTTGGCGTGTCACCCGTATTAGACAAGGCACACCAAGCATCCTCGGAAGTATTATTAGATGAAACCTTTAAAGGCACTACTCTCGGAGGAAATGAAGAAGTCTCCGTTGTTTCATCAAATGGTTCAGTCTTGCAAGTCCCCTGAGTCGAACAAGATTGTGAAGATTCCACGACTAGTAATGTCTTACCAAACAGTTTCAAGATCTGAGTAGCTGTTTCATTTGGACCCCTCTTAACAAAAGAAGATTGTCCGGGCGAAAAATCCAATTCCTATCGAGTAAACAACACAAGTAAGCTAAGCAAGAATTGGTTATTATCAGATAGATGGCTGGCCAAGCTGCTAAAATGAATCAAGATAGTACCAGTGGTATTTCTTCCTCTGTACTTGAATTTTCATCTTCATGGTCGGATTGAGAAGAGAGATCTTCTGGCAAAAGCTTAGGGGCCTCAGAACCAAAAACAAGAGTAGATGACACAGAGAGGCTGCCATTAGGCATGGATGAATCAGCTCCAACAGATTGGTCCGAAACCGAACCTGCTGCAGATAACACAGATGTAGGAGATTGGCTCTCCTGCCCTTCAGATCTTTCCGGTATCTCAGGTATTAAGATTCCTGTTTTGACCGGAGAAACCAGCTTGCGGGGATACGGGTGCATTGGTTTCCTCTTAGGCCTTGGAGGCGGAATTTCAATCGGCTTCACCGAACCACCATCACCAACATTAGACTCACGAACAACCTAAACACCCAAGGATATTTAAGTATGAATAACATTGTCATTCACAGTACGAGTTTTCCAACGGATAGAGTTTGCGCGCCTTCGTGTCATACAAGATATGACTTACTTGAAAGGCGGCATATAGATATAATGGCACTGTTATAACTTAGAAGAGCATAAAACCTTGGAGAAAAACTTTTGAGCATGGCTTCGGATCTGCACTGCAGTCTTGGTACCAACATGCTCTGCAAAAATGAAAGAGCAGAATATCCTCAGATTACTCCACGCAAGCTATAAACTCGTCAAGACAGAATTCGTGTAATTAATATTAACCTTCTATTCTCTTCCATGCTCTGCCATAAAGTTTCAATGCCTCGAGAAACTTTTTATGCTCTTCTTCTGTCCATCTTTCTCTTTGTTTGGTAATTGTATATGGCTTCCTCACCTACCCAACCACAATGCAGAAACAGAGCTCAGATATAGAGATAAGATAAAAGACTACATCTATGCTACCCAAGAATCAATAACTATTGAGCATTTAAACCTTGGTAGAGAAGTCATCCCCTGCTGCACACTGATCTTTCAGTTGGATATCCTTAACGTCTTGTCCTAAATCTAACAAAATTCTTTCGTTTGTAGGCATAGGTGAGTCTGATATAACGCCAGTTGGTTCCTACAGAAGAACATCGAAAATTAAGAAGCAAATTCAATAAACATGCATGTGAACAGATCTAATATTCCGGAAGAAAGTCCATTGAAGGTTAAAATTAGTTGGAACTTGGAAATACCTTCACTAGTCATTACATTAATTTTCTCGGACAAGATTTACCAAATTAGAACTGATCATAATTGATCTCGAAGCTTAACATGTTTTAATGGGCGCGGCTGCATCGACAACTATCACGAAATCTTCTCTTTAACATCTTAATAAACAAAAATCCCAAAAGAGACTATACGATCTTGAGATTTTGGCAATCTTTTTCCGGACATACAAGTTAAATAAGTAGAGCCAATCGTCCTAATTACATTGAACATCATTGGCTCCTTCCCATACAACATACTGAAGAAGCAATACTACTCTTAGAAACAAAATCAACAAGTTTTTCTCTCTCTTTCTTTCTTCATAAACAATCCACATCACCAGACAAATTACAAAAAATCTACGGATAAAGCTCACCTTAACCATAGCTGCAGAAACAATCACTTTCTCCTCCTCGAACAAGTTCTCAATGCTTAATAGCTGAAAGATCCACTGAAAAACTTGATCGCCTAAAAACCAAACTTCTCCATCCAAAATTTCGAAAAAGGATGTCAATAATTGTACCCTACGATCAAACAAAGACCTCACTAAACTTCATGGTTCACTAAGGCCAAGAAAGAAGGGTCGTTCATACACCGGTTGATATGGTAAAAAAAACCTCGAAAACTGGATCTCTATCTGAAACCAATGATAATAACAGAGAGAAAGACAGCAAAAAACAAACAGAGACCCAAATTCCCTTTAGCTAAAAGCGGACTTGGAAAAGAAAAAGGAACATCATAATAATGCTAACAAAGGGATAAGAGTAAGAAGTCTGAAGCAGAGAAATAGGGAGCTTTATTTAGGGTTGATTTAAGAAGGCAGGGGAGAAGGGGTCTAAGATTGCCACGTCATCAGGTAGAATCGTAAATAATGAAATTTGTAGGGGGGTATTGAAGTAGAATGATCGAGAAATCCATGGTACCTTGTGGCTCAAATTGAAAGAGACGCTAGACACGTGGCTGTTGATGTCAGCCAGCGACAGCGTCGCTTTTCCTCCCTTGATGATTGCACCCTACTCCACAAATTTCCTGCCACGCGGCGACGTCTTAGTGGAGACTGGAGAGCTGGGGTAAACTAGTCAGTTATTATCCAGAAGGCAGCAGCGCAACTTTAGAAGATAATAGAATTGAAAAGAAACGTCAACCAGAAATTAAATAAAATGGCCAAGTGTTAGAGTAGATGGATGGCCGATCTCCCTCAACATGTTTAAAAAAAAAAAAAATTATTAAATATTTGTGTTGAGGGTCAATTTCATGAGTGATGAATCGGTCCTCAACAATTTGATTTTATTTTTTCAAATGTTAAGGGTTGATGGCCCTCAATCGATAACTTTTTTTTTAAGTTGAGGGCCGATGGCCCTACCTTTATTAACATTTTTTTTAATATGTTGAGGGCAGATGGAGATCGGCCCACCTTTGGCCCTCCATCAGCCCTCGGTCCTGGTAATTGTCTCTGCAGAATTCAGTGATTCGGTCAATAAATTTGCTCGGCCGATGGACACCCCCTTCAGCCCTCTATCGACCCCCCATCGGCCCTATGCGTTACAAAAGAGACGAAATTGTTGACAATAAAAATTTCTGCAATAGACACATCCAATCATTGAATGAGGACAAAATGACTATATTTGTATTTTTATTTAGTTACATGCTAAATATGCATTTCATTTCTACTATTTATTTAATTAATAGTAGAAATGCATCCACACATAAATATGGGGCCCCACTCATATACTGCTTAAATATCTTACCATCTCTAAAAATAGGACTATTTTCATGCTTTTTATCGTTGGGATATGGGTGAGACTTGAGAGAGAGAGAGAGGACAACTTGACAAATCATTGTAGATGAGAAAGAAAGTGCGGTGGTTAGTGGAATGGAAAATATACTTCAAAAAATGTAAAAATCGAATCAAAATATTTTAGTTTTACGTCTTCTGAGATTCCAATAAAAAATTGACAATAAAATTAAAAAATTATTTTCTAATATCATAGAATAAATATAAAATAAAATAATTTAATATTTTCAATTTGATTAGTAAACTGATTGATTATTTGGAAATTGAAGAATATATAAATTAGTCCATCCAATAGATAAGTATAGCCTTACAATTCGGATGTGGGTATCATTTAAGGTTTCATATCTAATAAGAAAATAAATGGGTGAATAAGATGACATGTCGATCTGTATTGATAGATAACTCCATTAAAATCTATGGAGCCCCTTCAGGTTGAGTTGAGACGGCTGACCTTTTTGCACTTTTTTGCCACGTCACAGCAAGTGGCCGCCCCACCATTTTTCAATTACCGCCACGTCTATTTTAATCTCACAGAAAGCGAGAGATACAGCCTGTGTACATTATACTCGCAAACCCTAATTACACATTTCACGTAATCATATACACATATCTAGACCGAATTCTAAAACAATTGCCGAAATTTGGTTGCCACAAATATTTACCAGAAATTTGGCTGATGTGATGTGCTCGTCTACTTAAATAGCGACACGTGTCCCACTGCCTGAACTTTCGAGTTAACCGGATATTATATAGAATGAATTGTCATTTTGGTGTTTAAACTTTCAACTTTTTTTTTAGTTTTGGTGCCTTTATTTTAAAAATTATAAATTTGGTTCCCAAACTTAAGAAATGATTGTTATTTTGGTGTCTTTTATTAATTTAATAATAAATAATACCAATAATGATTTTGAGAAGGGTACAATCGTAAAATATGTAATATTTTCATTAAATATTTTTTTGATGATTTATTAGTAAATACAATTAGTAAATGAATACTCTTAAGAATTAAAAGCTAAATATCATTAAAAATTTTGTAATACAGTTTTTTTACCTAGAACAAAATATTTATGTATATGGTTCAATTTTATATAAAGACGTAATTCTTAGATCTCATTTTAGTATTGTAATATTTGTGTAATATGAGAAAATATTATTTACCAAAATTAAACATAAATTAAAATAAGCTATTAAGTTATTTTAATAGTTGAAAATAAAAACATAACTTATT
Organism: Lavandula angustifolia; assembly: GCA_028984105.1. NCBI lineage: Eukaryota > Viridiplantae > Streptophyta > Magnoliopsida > Lamiales > Lamiaceae > Lavandula > Lavandula angustifolia. Next base: position 26,390,450 of record CM054806.1, on the reverse strand, counting down.
CAATCATTAAATAAATTAACATAATCTATTAAACTATTATAGCCTATTATTTTAATAGTTTAAAATCATTATAATTATTAAAAATATATCATGTTATAAAAAAATATTTTCTAAAAAAATTATACAATCTTACAATTTTACCCTTCTTTAAATCTCCAATAATATTATTTAATCATTAAAATAATAAAAGACACCAAAATTGCAAGTATTTGTTAAGTTTAAGAACTAAATTTACAATTTTTAAAGTAAAGGCACCAAAACTAAAAAAAGTTGAAAGTTTAGACATCAAAATGACTATTCACTCTATAAACATTTGCCCAGATTTCACAATGTTGTGGAAAATTGATATCTTTTGGATTCTTTTTGTTCATTCAATTCAATACGATAAAATATGGAAAAGTGTAGCCCAGATGTGATGCAATAAAAAACAAAATCAATAGATAATATATTTGGTTGTCTCTCAAGGAAAATAGACTGAAAATTAATACTAGCATTTAAAATTTGATTAATTTTAGGATCTCAGTGTTCTGAAGATTATTTGTTGCGATTCTCTAATGATTGTAATAGGGAATTAATTACCTAACATATTAATATTAAAAAAATGTCAAACCAAACATTCTGGTCGTGTGTGACAAAAGACAAACACACACCACAAATATAATATAGTGTGAATCACATGAATTTCCCAAATTATCGCTGTCCACATGAATTTTAGTGGCTTTTGTGTGGTAAAAAAATGTGATTCTTTTTACACTAAGATGATACGTTTCGAATTCCGACCTTCACTTTTCATGTCCAGAAAGGAAAAAAAGACCATTAGGTGTACTAATAGGATCATTTGTTTGTAAGGCACCCACATCTAGGGATGGACTGTCCCGCCCTGCCTCGCACATACCAAGGGTAGGTCTGGATAAATAAAAACACTCTAGCAGCGGCATATAAATAAATTATTTTCTTAAAAATAATATTGTAATTTTGAATTATGTTTATTTAAGTGATGGCAATAACATGATGGGGTCGAAAGCCACATGCAAACATTTACAAATTCTGACTAGAGTGAGGGCCAATGAGAAATGCCGCTCTTTCACTAATACATAATATATAGCGGGGCCAAGAATGTTGCTATTAATTCACCACAAACATGAAAAAGTATGGGAGAGTGGAATGTGGCCCAGCTTCAGTCTTTCAGGAGTGCAAGTAAAATCCAAGAGTATGAGAAAAATATTTCCATATCGCACTATGTGTGTCAAATCATACAAGTGTTCTCAATATCGACATTTCATTCATTTAAATTACGTCACACACCGGTGAATGATTTGGAATACAGAAACATTTCAGAAAAGTATCTAAAATGATCAAATCTATTGATCTAGCCTAGGTGTAAGAAAATTCTGCATTTTGATTTTCTTTTAAGTTATTTTCTTTATATATATCAACTTTCGGCATATTCTAATTTAGCATAGGATTTTCAAATGCTACATGACCTTTCACTTTTTTTTTTAAATTTGTATGATGGCGAAGTTTTGGAGGCCAAAAATCCTAGGTGGAGTATGTTATTTACTACTCCAGTATTACACTGTAATTGACGCTTATATATTGTAATGTATATATATATAGGTGGAAGTTCAAATGTGAACAACATATTATCGTGTGAACGTGTGAACACTGCACTTTAAAGATAAATGTATTGTACTTTAAAGGCGAAGATATTGCATTTTAAAATGCAGTACTTAAAGTGCAATACATTTGTTTTTAAGTGCAATATTAAAGTGCAGTGTTTAAAGTGCGCACGTTTGTCTTTAAGTGCAGTATATTTACATTGAAAATGCAATACGTTTGTCTTTAAAGTGCAGTGTTTCACACGTTCACACGAGAACCACTCCATATATATATATATATATATATATATAAATATTTATGATGAGGGTAACCCGCAGCTACTATCGAAGTGCACACTGGGTAAACTCCGCTCCTGAGTATTATAATGTATATTGTTTGACTTTTTTATAGTTAAATTATATCCACACATTCTTTTTCATTTTTAGAATGAACTTCTTATAATGGAACGTCTCAATTAAGAAAGTGAACCACTTATAATGAAACGGATGGAATATTTAGATAGACATCATTTTTATGCCAAAATGATATTACTATTTTATAATTGAACAACGAAAGTTTTTGTTGGTGTAAAAGTTTTAACAAAATAAAATATTGTGTATTTACGCAAGCATTTTAAAAGCTACGTGTAGAATGTAAATCCAACAAAAAATGGTGTATGTATAATAATCTAAACCCTTTCTTTTATTATATCTGATGGATTCTTTATTTATATTTCAATAAATATATGGTCTCATAATTTTGATAAGTAAATGTGTAAATAAACAAGAACTAAAGTCTCATTTCACTAATGTCCTATTTTATTTTATTTCTCATTTCTAAAAACATAAAAAGTACAAATTCAAAAAAAGTCAAATAATATGTACACTATAAAAAGTTAAAAACACTACTATTTTTTTAAGAGACAACTCTCTTTCTAACCCTTTTAAATAATTACAGATGAATTTTAGCCACTTGTAGAAAAAAACTAATTATCTAGCCACTTCTGACAAGTGGGGTTCACAATTATACTTATCGTATGACAACTATAATTCAATCGCCATTGTTCACAATTAATTGATTTACCATTGAGATTAAGTGATCTAAAATGTAATGATTTATAATGTTTACTTTGACATATTTTTAACATAAGGATGGATGTAAAAAACGTCATAATAGTATAATTTAATTTAACACTAATATTGTCTTTATATATAAAGTAATCGTCTGATGGTATTTGATAATCGGCTAGCGGTAATAGATTAGAGCCTACCGAAGGTAAAAGTTAAATGTCAATTGTCTGATAGAAGTTAGCAATCGGCAGGCAGTCCCTGAACCTAAACCATAACCTTTATTTGGGGTTTGAACCGTAAACTACCCTAAATTATATATATTAGCTAAATTATATATTATATTTTTAAATGAATTATAAGATATATAATCTTAAAACATGATTTAGTGAAACATGATTCCATAATGATCTTAAAGTATAAGACTTGTTTTCAAAAAAGTGTACTCAAGTTACTTGATCACTTCAATTGTTGAGTGATCTACCATTGAGATTAAGTGATCTAAAATGTAATGATTCATAATGTTTAGTAATGCAAAATATTTATATTTAACATAAAGATGGATGTAAAACAAAGTATAATAATATAGTTTAATTAAAAACTAGTGTTATAATTATATATAAAGTAATCGTCTGGCGGTATTTGGTAATCGTCTAGCGGTTGCGGTAATACATTAGCACCCAACGATAATCTATTACCACTAAACGATAAATTCAAGGTTATAGATTTGCTTCTTTGTCCACGGACTCAAAATCTCATTTCATACAAAATGTAAATATTACTTATACATCATATAAATCCTGACAAAGTTATACAAAAAATAGATTCATTAACATTACATAAAAGACTACGAGCCAAAATTCATCAGACACTTCCTTATTGTATGACCAATCTGATGACAGTTGCTGCATTTTCTTGGTGCTCGTTGTCATATTTGTATCCGTATCTTGTGGAAATGTATTCAGGTCTACGTCCGTTATTAAAGAAATACAAGTGTTGGTCCGGAGACGAAAAGTCAGGTGTAGAGGGGGGGGGTGAATACACCTGAGCTCTGTTTCTTTTTCTCAGTGAAGATCAGCTGAAGCTGATGTTTGCAACTGATGAACAGTGCCAAGTAAGCCTTCGATCACTGGGGTCAAAGTGAGTCGGCTTCGAGCTCTTCTGCGGACCGATGTCGGTATTACGAAACTCAGTCGGAGACTGTAGTGCGGATAAGTGTTAGGCCCGGAGTCGTCTCTTTTGAAAACGCGTTTTTGCAAGTTAAATCTTTAAGCTGTGCACTTTATAAAATACGTTTTATGCAAGCTTATGATTTTCAAGTCAGTTGAATGCTATGCAATTAAAACAGTAAATGAACACAAGCGATTTAACGTGGTCCGGATACGCAAGATCCTACGTCCACGGTCCTGAACAAGGCAGGAGAACTTGTTGATTATTCCGAGCAAGCCTCAGCGGGGATACTGTGCAGACCGGACGGTTCCCTCTAAGTTATAGTCCTTAGCGACTTTACAATCCAAACCTAACTTTAGAAGGGAGGGAATATTCTCCAACTGAGAAGGAGTTCTTACAACAAGAACAATTCACTAAATGTGAACTCCTTCGGATCTAAGCTATGAATCTAGCAATGAGCTTAGTCTAGAGAAGAAAGGGATCAAAGTGCTCTAGAGAGATGAACTACAAGAAGTGTTCTATGAAAACTAGTTCGTCTCTGGATAAGCTTGAAGGTTCTAGAGCGTTGTGAGCTTGAATGATTTCCCTTGATTCCGCGTATATTCCTCTTTTTTGAAATCTTCAAATCCTTCTCTATTTATAGTTGTGAGTTGTGGCATATGTCCGTTGGAGACGACGATGCCACGTGTCACAAGCGTCCAAAGAAAACGGCCACTATTCAACTTTGTTACGGCGGGCGGTTAATGCGCTGTTCATGAGAGCAAACTTTTACTGTGTAGAGTAGGTAAGCGTTGTCGGCTTCTCATTGGTCGAGGTTTGTAGTTGGTGAGTGTCGAGTTGACCGTTCAAACTACCTCGTATGTCTTCTCGCCGAACATTTGAAGGGACTTTAAGTCTTTGGGTCGCTTTTACGTCGGATACAGTACTCGAAAGTCTGTCTTCTTCGGTGAGTCGTCGGCCGATAAAGTGAGCTTCGATAGTCGGTTGGTCGATGCGAAGGTATACTTTGCTTGCCTTGGGTTCTTCTACCGATGACCATCGGCTTGTAGAGAATGCTTCTGCGAGGTCCGGTCGGTCGATGCGGGATCTTTAACTGAGTTTGATATCAGCTGCTGACGAAGAATGCAAGTGATTACATTGATGACGTGGGGTTCTAAAAAGTATCTTCAGCAGAAGATCAGTTCAACAACTACCCCGTACAGGACTTAGACAAAATAATAAGCATTACATCAAGTCTAACCTATACATCAGCTAATCCTATCGACACACTAATCTACTGATATCAGCTCGATTTTGGGATCTTCAATTCCATAGTACTACTATGATTTCCCCCATTTTTTTTAACCCTAGAACAGCTGAGTATCAATCTACTGACTCATATCCAACAATTTCCCCCTAATTGATGATGCCAAAACCTCTATACTCTAACATCTATCAAGGATACTGTCCTACTGACAACAATTTCCCCCTTCAAACGCTCCGAGGAAAAGCGATAATCATAAACGAACTTCGCGGGCGAGAGAATGGCAAGATCGAGAGACCGATGTGAGTGTGTGTCGATCACTTAGTGATCGGTTGTGTAAACACAAAGTAAAAGGCTGAAAGACAATGAGTAATTGTCTAGCAAGCAGAGGAACTGATATATATATCAAGAATTACAGAGTTCCTAATGCTATTACAAAAGATGAGAAAGAGAAAATCACTGCTGCTTTGCTTCTTGAACTTCGCGTCTTCTTCTTGAAGTCGGCGGATTTCTCGGCGGGAGGATCCGTGTAATAGTATTTGTACACTCTAGCTCGAATCTCCCGGATCTCCAAGTTATCATCCGGCCTTTCGGGGAGCGAGGCTCGGGCGTAGGCGGCTTCCTCCACTTCTCTTTCTATGTCCTTAGTGCTCGGCAGTCCACTAGCAAGTCTCGGCCGTGGAATACGTCGGAAAGTCGGGGCACGGAAGGTTATATTCTCGTGATTCCATGACTTGCTTCAGCCGTTCACCGAATTCAACATCAAATCTCGTAATCAACTCCTCAAAGAGCTGATCGGTGCGAGCAATCGAGTGGGTAAATGCGCCATACGTAGTAGCCTTTGATAAAAACTTCTTTCAATCTCTCCCAATGTTCATTCATATCAGCCGGCACCCACTTATCCACATGCTTGAATCGGTTGTTGCTTGATGTGGGGGCCCCGATGAACTTAGATCCTCTCGGGATCCGCCTTCTCGATCATTGCTTGGTTTAAAGGATAATCTTCGCACTTTCTCCGGATCGGCCATCCTTTTCTTTTCTCGGAGCGCGGCTGCTCTCTTGTCTCCATGTCTCGCTAGATAGTCCAGCGAGCACCGCCTCCCACATTGTTTGATCTTACGCTATCTGCGCGCAGCGTATGAGTCGTAGAGGGTTGACTCGCGCGAGGAGCCGGGGTATCGATTGAAGAAGCCTTGGCGTATTCTTCTTAAGCTTTCTTCTTACGCTCTTCAAGCGTCCCGATTGCCTTCTTCTTACCTCTCGCCTCTTACAACCTTGCCCTTAGGCTTTTTGGTCGCCTCATTTGCTTCTTCTAATCTTCGCTCATGATCAAGTTTGTCCTGCACTGTTGGGCGACTCGAGGTCGAAGGCCTCTCCGCTCCGCTTTGATTTAAATTTTCGGACCGGGGAGGAAGGAGGAGATTCGAGCGGTCTCCTTCCCCGGCCTCTGCGGTAGCTGTTGTGACTCTTCTTCTTCTTCTGCTGGCTCGTCTAAGAACTGAGCGATCTCTTGTATATGTGCAGCAGAAGAGGAGATGGGGGTGGCTTTTAATGGAAATTCAAGGAGAAGTACCTCGTCGGTATTGTCTTATGCCCGAGCGGTCGAGACTTCTTCGGTTCCGAGTAGAGGGTCCTTCCTCCCGTGCCTTTTCCCTTTGAGTCCGTGAGGGTCCTTCACCGTGTGGAGGGTCCTTCCTCCTGTACCCTTATGCTAAGAAGCGGTACATCAGCTGTCCCCATCACTCCTTCATCCAATCTCTCACTTCCTTCTCCCTTACTACCACCTTCCCCCTTTTTGGCATCAGCAATAAGTCCAAGGGAGGTACGGAGTGCTTTCACTTCTTCAGCCACTTTGGCAATAAAAACTTTGACTTCATCAACAGTCGTATCGAAGTCAGACACCACACTGGTGTAGCCATGCCATCCAATTCTTGTTCTTGCACAATTTCGATGGTCGAGCGGCCGATTCTTTGCGAAGGTGCAGCAGAGCTGGATCATGGGATTCGCTCATCTCTTTCTGAATCGTCTTGAGAGCCTCAGCTTGTTGTTTAATGGCTGTTTGGAGAGAGGTGGTAGCCAGCTTATTACGCTCATCCATCTGAGCTTGAATGCTTGCGAGGGCCAGAGTCAGCTCTTGTGAGAAAGATAGGCGCCGAGCTTCAAGAAGCTGCCGACTACGAGCTTGCAAATCAATCTTACGGGCGGCTAGAGCACGCTCGATCATCTTCTTCGGATCGGCCGAGAAGAAGCCTCTTGTGGTTTGAAGACGTCGGCGAAAGTTTGTTCGGGCGTTCGATCTGCGCCTTTGTATACTTCTCCCATTTAATGTGTACATCTTTGGCGAGAAGGCGATTTTTCTCTCCTTGGCGTCGATCGCCTTGTTGGCTACCCTTTGAGGACACGGAACCTATTGGTTGTATCGATAGGAACTTGTTCCGAGCCTCTTTTCGAGAACGTGAGAAGCCGCTCCCTTGAGTACTTAGGGGCATTAGGAGCCTCACCGGATGTAGCGAGTGGTGGTGATGGGCTCTTCTCACGGGGAGTTTGTCCCTCGGCCAGAATCTCCCATTTTCTCGCATCCTTGGGTGCCTCGTCCTTCTCCCCGATCATCATCATCTCCCTTATCGGCGGGAGGAGAAGGGGGCGGGGGAGTGTTGCTCGGAGCCGATTCCCTCCGGCTTAGCAAGTAGAGCATAGCAGCTCGTAAATCTTCAAAACAACCCAGATCAGCGGGCTCGCCAAAGCCTATGGCATTCTGCAGCTCTTGCTCCTCGGCCAACAACTCAGTTCCTGACTGATTCTTTGAAAAGTCTATGAGAATGTCCCAGTGCAGGAATCTCAGTAGCATATGAGCGCGTGCCCTGATGGCAATCTCTATCAAGTCCGCGTGCCCAGCGATTTCGGGTATCAGCTCATGAATTTCAGCTGTAGCACGGGCACGAGTGGAATCAGTGGTGTTCCACTCAGCAGATGGCTCCTCAGTCGGCATTCTGATGTCTGACTGGGTTTCCTCGGAGCTGATTATCTAAACCTTATCCTTCAGAGTAGCTCCTTCTATTCCAAGATTCGAATCCCGGATCCCGCTCGGGAGGAGGTGAAGCGAGGAGTTGACGCTAGTATGGCCGGCGGGCCGAGCAACAAGTGACCTCGGCAGGTCGAGTCTTGGCCAATCTCCTCTTCTTTGGCACTTGTGCGATGGGGGCGGAGCGACACTGCTCTCTTTAGGCTCGGGCGGCCCCTTGCCTATGGATTTCTCGGCTCCGGCCTTCGTCCGGAATTTGATAGATTTCTTGTCAAAGTACTTGGAGTCCTCAAAGGCCGAGTTCTCAAAAGCCGAGTTCCTACGAACCATGCATTCTATCATAACGAACATCTTTGTTCCGAATAGAAGTTTACCCACACCTGGCTATCCTCCTCTCGCCGGTGGGTAATGTGGTGAACTTCCGAGCACGTGCCTTCATCTCGAGTAGTATAATACTCGGCCCGGTTCACTTCAACCCCATCGTCTATTGCCATCATCAGCTTGAATCCTTGGTTTGGACGAGTTGATCATATGATCCAATGAACTTGTCGAATGTGCGATACCACGTAAGCTAGACCTGTCATCGAGGTAGCAACATATTCCTCGGTAGAGCTGTTTTGAACGCCACATCCTTGCGTCCACAGAATTTCTGCACATATGCGTTGATCTCCTTCTCCTTGTATCCAATCGGAGAAATGCCGGAGTTGGGAAGATCGAATGAAAGAGCTAGAGCATCTTGAATATCGAAGGTAAGAACAGCTGACTCCCACTCATCTTGATCGACTTCCTTCTAATAAGAGAAGGACGATTCCTCTCCTCCCGACGCTAGAGATTTCCATTTGAAATAAACTTCAGCGACCTGTCGAGGGAGATAAGCACGGGGGTGCTTCGAAACCAGCATCTCGAACCGTGAACGCTCCAAAGCGTCAAACACGGGTTCAAGGAAAGAGATCTCCACTTGGCGGAAGGCCAAAGTAGGTTCAAACAGAATCCTGGAGGCCACAATCTCCTCAATGTTGTCTGGTGTTTGAACGTTCGCCATTGAATCTGCAAAACAACATATTAGCACTTGAAAATAGAGTAAGTTAGTAGTTGCTAGCAGATATCTGATACATTACCGTGTATAAGAGCTTTAAGAGATGCGAAAGCAAAGTTGTTTAAGAGATTTGGATAAGAAAACAAAGTTGCGAGATAAGCTCTTGAGAATATGAAAAATGGCGAAAAATGAGGAGTTGATAGAAAATGAAAGATTTTGTATATTAAGTTTGATCTTCAGTTTGAATCGCACGGTTCAAATTTAATCTTTCAAAATCAAGGGGCGGCTAAGATTAAATGTTATAAAGGAATGATTACAATAGCCGCCAAAAATATAGATATACGTAATAAAGCTAATGGAGAAGACATGCATTAAATGCGCGACGAGAGCATTAATTACGCAGCGAGGAGTCCTGCTGACCTTTCCTCAAACCTTAAACATAATAAATGGCAAGGAATAAATGCTCCTTAGCAACTGAATGTAAGCGACTAATGCATTAAATGCGGCATGCTTCTGAACAAATTAAGTAACGATACTACGCAAACCTCTTCAGCTGAACTTATCACGGTGGTTACCATCATTTATCGGGAGGATGGTTGTGCTTGATGACCATGTTCCCCCTTGCCGCGTATGCAGTGTGCATCTCCCAACCGAGTCATCGTACTAAGTTTTCTCGACTTGTCGTGCTGATTCCATACCGATACCAATTGTTGCTAAGTATATCATTATCGGTAGTCGGCTTCTCCGACTTGTCTCGGTAGGATCTAGCGACCTAGCTCAACCGATAGATCTCCGAACTTTGTTCTCGGCTAGTGGTTTGGTCGGTATATCTGCTCCCTTGCTTGTCGGTATGGATTTTCTCCATCCCGATGTCCTTCTTTTCGACATGGTCTCCGATGAAGTGGTGTCGGATATCCACGTGCTTGCATCCGGTATGTAGAACCGGGTTCCGAGTTATAGCTATTGACCTGGTGGAGTCACGGTAGATGGGCACTTCATCCCGAGTTATACCATAATCTCTCGGTTGTTGTCGAAGCCAAAGGACTCGAGCACATCAACTTCCTACGGCCCATGTACTCGGCTTCGGTAGTGGACGTAGCTGCCGAGTGCTTTGTTTCTTTGAAAACCACGATATCGGCTTTTGCCGCCTAGGAACCGACATGTTCCGGAAGTTGATTTTCGATCTATCCCGCATCCCGCATAATCGGCATCGAGATAACTTGTCGGTATTAGATTATCATTAGCGAGGATACCATAACCCAACATCGGGTGTTCCTCTTAGATATCCCGAATCTTCTTCGTCGAGTCTAGATGACTTCGCTTGGGATTCGCTCGAAATCTTGCGCATACACCTACAAAGATAAGTTATGTCGGTCGGCTAGTTTGTTAAATAAAGTAAAGAACCAATAATAGCTCTATAATCGGTAGAGTTAACGAAGCTCCCTCTTTGTCTAGATCGATTTTAAAGTTCGTGTTCATGGGGATCTTGACTGGTTTCTTTGGAATCACGGCCCGAATCTTTTGAGAAGATCTCGAGTGTATTTGGCTTGATTGATGAAGATTCCTTCATCGATTGTTTTACTTGAAATCCAAGGAAATAATTCATCTCTCCCATCATGGACATCTCGAATTTCTCCTTCATCATCTTCTCGAACTGTTGACATATGACTTCGTTTCTGCGGCCGAAAATGATGTCGTCCACGTAGATTTGCACCATTAGAATGTCATCTTCCGACTTTATGCTGAATAGGGTGCGATCTACTGTCCCCTTTTGAAAACCTTTTCGAAGTAGAAAGTCGATAGGGTATCATACCAAGCCACCGGGTGCTTGTTTTAACCCATCTGAGCTTTCCTAAGTGTCAGACACCCGATGTCCCTGCCGAAAGCCGGGCGGTTGTTCCACGTAGACTTCTTCCTTCGATGCGCCGTTCGAAAAAGCTGACTTCACATCCATCCGATATACCTTAAATCCACGATGTGTTGCATAAGCTAGGAAAAGACGAATGGCTTCCAATCGCGGCCGGAGCAAATGTTTCATCAAAGTCAATTCCTTCGCTTTGATCGTATCCTTTAGCAACTAGTCGAGCTTTATTTCCGACAATGACATTGTTTTCATCTCGCTTGTTCTTGAAGACCCACTTAGTTCCAATCACGTGCTGATGTGCAGGTCCGTCGACAAGCTCCCAAACTTCATTTCGACGAACCGGTTCGGCTCTTCTTGCATAGCAATGACCCGGTCAAGATCTTTAAGTGCGTCCTCTATCGACCGAGGTTCTTACGTAGACGGAAAACAAGAGTAAAGTGAGCTTTCTCCTTGACTTAATCTTGATCTCGTCCTTATAGTTGCTTGATGGATCTCCAATGATAAGATCCGAAGAATGAGCATCGAGCCACGAACGCCCTGAGTCGGGCTTCTTCTTCGATACTACTTCGCACGGTCGGTAGGTGTATTAGGCATTTCAGTAGTACGTTCGTGACCGTAGTAATTCAAGAAGAAGGTTAGGATCTACCGAGTTTCCGGGGTTCGGGGGCATTTAGCTCAGGAACATTAATCGTTCCCCCCGAGTTTATATTCTCGGTAGAGGTCTCGGTTACCACGAGGGGCTTCCTCATCGACCGAAGTTACCTCGTTGTTGATTCCGTTCGATAGAATCAACTAGGTTAGCTATATTGCTTGTTGGTCGAGTCCGAATTTCTTCATCTTCTCGACTCATCATCCCAACAATGCTTGGATCTTTTCAGCTTTGTCATTTAGTTCGAGATCCCGTAGCTTGCTGCCGACATCCTCGATGTTTGACTTTGTATCTTTCCCCGTTCTCGATAACAAATTCATCAAAAACAACATGAGGGCTTTCCTCCACGCAAAGAGTTCGATAGTTAAAAACTACGAAGGCTTTATCGACTCGGGAGTATCCTAAGAATACTCCTTGATCGAGATTTGCTATCAAAGACCTTCAACTGATCTTTCCCATTGTTGTGGATAAAGCAAGGACAACAGAAAACATGAAAATGAGAAATAGAAGGAATTCTCCCTTTCCACAGGTTCGTAAGGCGTCTTCATGTGTTCTTTGTGTTAGTAGTGAGCGATTCCGAGTGTAACGGGCGGTGTCGGTAGCATCGGCCCAAAACTTTGAGGGTAGTCCGAGAATGCCGAGGAGCGTTCTTGCTTGCTTCTTTGAGTGTTCCGTTCTTACGTTCGAAGCAAGTCCGTTCTGGCGAGGGGTGCGCGCTGTGATGTCTCGTGCTTGAATTCCCTCTTTATCGCAAGTATGTCTTAACTACCGAGTTTAGAAACTCGTTCCTCCGTACGAGCGTATCTTCTTAATCTTCATGTTCTTTTCCACACAGAGTTTCTTCAGTAGATTAGGTAACTCAGTCTGAACATCAGATTTGTTGGCGATGAAGATGACCCAAGTATATCTCGAGTAGTCGTCTATGACGACGAGGGCATACTTCTTGCCTCTTATAGTCACTGGAGAGATTGGCCCGAATAAGTCCATGTGAAGCAGCTGAAGGATTCCATCAGTGGAAGGTGACGGAATAGGTGGATTGCTCCTCTTTGTTTGCTTTCCCTTTAGGCACGCTTCACAATTTCTGTCTTTGATAAACGATTCGTTGGGCAGTCCTCTGACTTTAGAGTTCTTGACTAGCTTGTTCATGGTCTTGAAGTTCAGGTGGCTGAGTCTCTTGTGCCATAGCCAACCTGACTTGTCACCTGATTTGGTCTGTGCGAGCAAGCAAGCCTCAGGTTCTGCGGTTTTCCAATTTGCAACATAGATGTTCTTCTTCCGCGATCCTGACAACACTGTTTTCCCTGTAGATTTGTCAACAATATCACAAAAACCAGCGTCAAAGATTACTCTGTTAAGATTATCACAGAATTGACTGACTGAAAGGAGATTATGTTGAAGTCCTTCAACATATGTTACTCTTTGGAACCGTGGCGGTCCCCAATGTTCGGCGTTCCGTATCCCCTTGTGTAGCCTTTGGAGTTGTCACCGAATTCAATTCCGGGACCATCTTCTTGTACGTAGTTGGTCGTGAGCTCTTCCGGTAAGTCATGTGTCTCGAGCGGCCGATGTCCACTATCCACGGGTCCTTATGCACTCGCAAAACAGAGGCATTTTTAGGTACCCTTTGGTTCGGTTGGGTCCTTACGGGTTAGTGGGTGATTTCGGAACCCGGATCTGTCTCGGGACCTTAGAAGTTCCGGACTTCTTCTTCCGAACCTTATCGGCTTTCTTCTCCACGAGGACTTGGAGATACCGACTTTCTGGCGATAATTTTAGGTTCGGGCGCTTTCTTCTTCCGAGTCTTAGCGCTTCTCCCGACCCCGGGCTCATAGTAGTACGAGCCGTACGGAGCCGGGTGCTCATACGGTGGCTCCTTGTATCTTGTTACGCCCATCCCGACCTTCTTGGTTCCCCCCCGAATTTGATCGCGGTGTCCCGGGGCGGGAACCTTTGGTCACTGCTTGTTGCTACTCGGGCCGAGGTGTAATCATTTTCTCGTTTGTTTTTCGCCCGAGGTGTGGTGTCGGCGGCTTGCACCTTTCCTCCGACGAACCTATCGCCCGGGGGTTGCTTGAGCTTTTGGAGGTAGAAGCTTCGTGGGTATAGCCAAGGCCTTCTTTCACGAAGTTGACCGTTGTGCTCTAAGCATGCTTTCAAGCTTCTCCTTCGCTCCCGTGTATTGGTCGGTCATCAAACCTCTCCGGACCTCGTCACTCCTTCCGAGTGAGTCATAGTCATTCTCGCACGTCTATGAGCTTCGACCGAGCTTGGCTATTTCGGTCTCTTTCTCGAAATTGTCCTTGGTCGGACCGAGATCTCGAGTCTCTTGAAGCCGAGACTTAGTCATAAGAGATTCATTCTCTTCCTTGAGTCTCGCAACTAGATCCACCGACTCGGTAGAGACCCGACAATCGAAGAAAGTCTCGATTCTCGGCCTTTACTGTTCAAGTTCCCCGGATGGTTCTGTCGAACTCTCTCGCTCAGCTGAATCTGTTCCTCTAGCAGATCGTCGTAGGCTTGTACCACATCTAGAGGATCATCTGTGACCGAGCACGTGTCTTGTGTGTTGTGTGAAGAAGAGGTAATAATGCGTTTAGAATTTACCTCAGCCTCTTCTCCGGCCATCGAGACGATTCGGTCGACTCATCGAGAACTGTCTTTGCGACCTCAACTGCGACGAACGCGGCTTCGTCTTCAGAAGAATACATGAATGTATCCTCCTCAATTGAGTTGTCGGATATCTCTCCGGCTATATAGGCCTGCCGTCTCTCGGCGAATTTCTTTCTCTTGGCTGCTTCGTTCGCTCTCTTTGAGCGGTCGAGAGTTCGGGACAATCGTACCGATAGTGTCCCTCCTTCTTGCAGTTGTAGCAGGTAGATGTTCTGCTGCTCTTACCAGCTGAGTCTTTAGACGGACTGGCAGCAGACTCCGATTTCATGCATTCAGTAGAAGGATTAGATTCTTCTTTCTTATGATAGTCTTTCTTACCTGAGGAAGAATCTCGGTCGTATTTCCTCAGCTTTCTGACTCTCTCCTTTTCCCTCTGATATTTGAGAGCCATCGGTGCTAGCCGGTCGTGGGCTCGAAGTCTCGGAAGACTTTGCTACGATGTGGCCACGGCTTTGCTTGAGGAAATAGGCTTGGCTCCGTATTGCGTTGTTGCCTTGAAGGCGTGGTCGAACTGTGTGTCAGCTGGAGCGCTTAAGCACTTTTGGGGTAGGCTATGCTCGAATTCCTCCGATTTTAATTCTGAAAATATAACATCAGGAGTTAGAGCATTTAGATCAGAGCGACGTAAATAAGTAGCAAATGGAAGCCACTTCGTTGGGGCAACGCTCTCAAGATCTTGGTGTTCATCTCCTTGTTGGTGAACGACCTCCCGGCCCATTGATGACATTGACTTGATTGGTGAATCGACACTCGGCTCGTCAATGGATTCGGAGGCTCCATTGCAAAGGCGTCGAACCACGAAGCTCTAGCTCGAGCTTGTTTTCTTTGATCCGAGGGGTTCCATGGCTCGGATGCGGCCAAGGCGTCCCATAACTCTTTCGCCGTTTTGCAATCTTGTACCCTTCCGAGATGTGAGTCACTGAGCGTAGTCAGTATGGCATTACGTGCAACTCGGTCAAGGTTGTGCAACTTCTTTTCTTCAGGCGTGAAGGCAGATTTGTCTTTGGGAACCTTAGCACCAGTTTGTGCTCCCACGCCTCCTCCAAAGAAGAATACTACGCCGTCGATCATGGGAATGATCGGTCTTGACTCTAGGACATCCGACATGCTGTCGTGGAGTGACGTTAGGTGTGCCTCCATACGTACGCGCCATACCGTGTAGTTCTCTATTGAGAACATCGGTACCATCCTAATACCTGACATATCAGACATTGTAAGAGTAAGAGTATAAGGATGCTGCAAAGATGCTTATGCAGTGAAAACGGTTTTCAGGATCAGTTCGAGAGAACCAGTATTTCAGAACCGGCGATCAGTTGAACACCGTGTGCTCGATACCAATTGTTGGTCCGAGACGAAAAGTCGGGTGTAGAGGGGGGGGGTGAATACACCGAGCTCGTTTCTTTTTCTCGGTGAAGGTCAGTGAAGGCGATGTTTGCAACCGATGAACAGTGCCCAAGTAAGCCTTCGATCACTGGGGTCAAAGTGAGTCGGCTTCGAGCTCTTCTGCGGCGATGTCGGTATTACGAAACTCGGTCGGAGACCGTAGTGCGGATAAGTGTTAGGTCCGGAGTCGTCTCTTTTGAAAACACATTTTTGCAAGTTAAATCTTTTGGCTGTGCACTTTATAAAATACGTTTTATGCAAGCTTATGATTTTCAAGTCAGTTGAATGCTATGCAATTAAAACAGTAAATGAACACAAGCGATTTAACGTGGTTCGGATACGCAAGATCCTACGTCCACGGTCCCCGAACAAGGCGGGAGAACTTGTTGATTATTCTCGAGCAAGCCTCGAGCGGGGATACTGTGCGGTGGACGGTTCCCTCTAAGTTATAGTCCTTAGCGACTTTACAATCCAAACCTAAGTTTAGAAGGGAGGGAATATTCTCCAACTGAGAAGGAGTTCTTACAACAAGAACAATTCACTAAATGTGAACTCCTTCGGATCTAAGCTATGAATCTAGCAATGAGCTTAGTCTAGAGAAGAAAGGGATCAAAGTGCTCTAGAGAGATGAACTACAAGAAGTGTTCTATGAAAACTAGTTCGTCTCTCGGATAAACTTGAAGGTTCTAGAGCGTTGTGAGCTTGAATGATTTCCCTTGATTTCGCGTATATTCCTCTTTTTTTGAAATCTTCAAATCCTTCTCTATTTATAGTTGTGAGTTGTGGCATATGTCCGTTGGAGACGACGATGCCACGTGTCACAAGCGTCCAAAGAAAACGGCCACTATTCAACTTTGTTGCGGCGGGCGCTTAATGCACCGTTCATGAGAGCAGACTTTCTTGTGTAGAGTAGGTAAGCATTGTCGGCTTCTCATTGGTCGAGGTTTGTAGTTGGTGAGTGTCGAGTTGACCGTTCAAACTACCTCGTATGTCTTCTCGCCGAACATTTGAAGGGACTTTAAGTCTTTGGGTCGCTTTTACGTCGGATACGGTGCTCGAAAGTCTGTCTTCTTCGGGTGAGTCGTCCGACCGATAAAGTGAGCTTCGATAGTCGGTTGGTCGATTGCGAAGGTATACCGCTTGCCTTTGGTTCTTCTACCGATGACCATCGGCTTGTAGAGAATGCTTCTGCGAGGTCCGGTCGGTGATGCGGGATCTTTTAACCGAGTTTGATATCGGCGCCGACGAAGAATGCAAGCGATTACACTGATGACGTGGGGTTCTGAAAAGTATCTTCAGCAGAAGATCAGTTCAACAACTACCCCGTACAGGACTTAGACAAAATAATAAGCATTACATCAAGTCTAACCTATACATCAGCTAATCCTATCGACACACTAATCTACTGATATCAGCTCGGTTTTGGGATCTTCAATTCCATAGTACTACTATGATTTCCCCCATTTTCTTTTAACCCTAGAACAGCTGAGTATCAATCTACTGACTCATATCCAACAACAAGTGTTACCATATAGATAATAGAAAAGTCAACTTTAATTTAATTTTGATATATACTTTCAGCAGGAATATTTGCAGTACACATTGGTCTATTATGACCATCGTCAATGTTATGACATCAAGTACACTTTTGTCGGCGCCAATTAAAGCTTTCAACTACAGATCGAGCTCGACTCATCCTTGGCCTACCCGCCTGACGATTAATCATAGGAGCACAAACCATGAAAGCATAATTCTGAGGAGGTACAATCCAATGATTTGGATATGACATTGACATGATTGCCGACGAATACGTTTTCACTAGATTATCTGTTTTGTAGTATGACGCACCAAATTCAATTATTGATGGACCAGCAAAGTTGTTGTCCAAATAAGTTAGTATACATCATCAAATAATGACACATATTCGACAATTTTGCAACTATATAATTACTTACCGGAGTGTGACGACACGAGATCAAATCAAAGTTGAACTTTCGGCAATCACATGTACACTGATGAAGGTCGACCATGTAACACATTCTCTCATCGTCCACCCGGTACACATCTGGGGTGGCACCACGTACGGTCAAAGGAATAATACGTTGTCACCTAATCTGTAATAAGATGAAAAATAAATTAATAATAATTAAATAATAAAATTAACAATAAATTATGAAATCAAATTAACTAGTTACACGGTTCTGAACTAACAACAATAATCGGTTCTGAACTAACAATAAGTAGCGATGGCGATATGGTTTATAATCGTCATCGCCTAGTTACACGGTTCTGAACTAACACATCGCCTAGCTTCGTCAGGCGATAGAACTCAATCGCCTGGTCATGAACAACATAACATTCCACAAAAATCGCATAAGTGTATCCAGACAAGCACATTCAAACGATGTTTAAAGTAAAGATAACTTAGATAAACACATTAGCACTACTAAATCGCATAAAATATGAAATTAATAGTGATCCACGACCATTTTTGAACTAAATTGCATAAAATATTAAATTTTGTAGAAAATTGAATATGATTTTGATCCGTATCCATCTTCTCTATGATGCAACTAACAAGACTAATCTAGTTAGTTTTTTTTTAATTTTTGGTTGAAATTTTATAGTATATTTATTTTCAAGAAAATGAGATTCATGCCGATTCTCCCATATGAGAAGCACGAAAGACAACTAGTGAAATAGTTGTTACACAAATAAATGACAGTAATAAGTTCTTACTTTTTATCAGAAAAAAGTAATTGTTTTTTTTAAAATGGATAGTTGTAAGTGACGATTGAGATAGACGATTTGGGAGTAGCGAGAAAGAAATTACAGGGAGAGAATTTTTTTTCAATTCTTTGATATTTTTAATAATTTATATTCTAGTTATGTATTGAGCATAATAAAAATTAGAACTTAGAAATAAAAACTTCAAATTTAAATATAATTAAGTTACATAGAAATACATAAAAGTAGATTTTTATGCATTTTATGGGGTAGGCGATTACATGGTAATAATGCGGCTAGGCGAAAGACAATGACGATGGCAATGGTGATTAAATAAATCAGCTATTAAATAAATAAACTATTAAATAATGAGTGTTAGGCGATGAGCAATGACAATGACAATGACGATTAAATAATTGTGAACCCCACTAATTAAAGTTGTCAGAAGTGACTAGATAACTAATTTTTTCCACGGGTGGCTAAAATTCATATGTCTTTAATGAAAATGGTTCTTTTTGCATATTATTTTTTTAATAATCATATTGAAAATAAATACATTACTAATGGCATGCATGATGTCTGATTTTTAAGCTTAGTATAATTGAATTCATAAAACGATAATTGCGAAGAAAAGAATTATAATCTTTAAATAATCAAAAAATATTGGAAATAATCAAATACTTGAGACTTATTGACAATTAGTCTACTATATAATAAATAAAGTAAAAGTCCCGCTACGTAGAGGGATGGCAGAGTGGTTGAGGTGAGGTTTCCTGAGGGCCAGACGGTCGTAGGTTAATCTTCATCCGTGATTACGTGTGGCTGTCACGTGGTTTAATCTCCTGTGGTTTGCAGCGGATTCCTCAAATCAAAAAATAAATAAATAAATAAATAAAGTAAAACTCACGCAATTTGAGGTACAAGTAAAACCCTGAAGCAGAAGAAGAAATAAATCAACCATAAAATCTCTTCGAAACCAGATTCGTGGAATCCAATTTCACTGTGTAAGATTAATGATAATGGACAGTAAAGGCGCAGGGTCGGAGGCGCAGCAGAACGTTTGGGGCAGCGCAATACCGCTTCAGATTCATCTCCACGAATCCGAAGTCACAACGCTTCCTCCGCCTCCACCCGCTTTGGTAACCCTTTCATTGATTTTGAAGTTTTTAGTTTTGATCATGTGATTTAACGACCCTTAGATTCCTTCATACGCACTATTCGTGTTGTTTTTTCTTTTTTCCCTTCTCCCCCTTGTTTTCGTGTGTGTTTTTGGGTTTTAGACTGTTGTGACCGAATTTTGGGTATTGCATCTGTTGTCCCTTGAAAAACGAACTTGATTTCGTGTTTGAGGATGTAATTGTGACCTGATGCTAATTGAATTTGAAATTTTCTGTATCTCTTGGTTTACAGATATTGGCTCCTCGTTTGGGATATTTGCCTCTGTTAGTGCCGCAGATTAAGCCATTCTTTAGCAGTTCTCTACCTCCTGGTGTTGACACTGTGTGGTTTGAGTACAAAGGCTTGCCGCTGAAATGGTATGTTTTAGGCGGCCTCACTTGAACAATTGTTTAAAAGTACATTCTGTTTTCTTAGTTCTTAACTGCTGTTTACGGTTCTTTTTAGTAGTAATGTTGTTAGTTAATTGCTATACTTCCTCCCATTTTGTTTAGAGCTGATAGTAGATTGCATGCTTTGCAATGGTGGGTAGATGGAACCTCAATATATTTGAGTAAATGGAACGATGCTAAATTAACTTTAGAACTAGTTAAATTAGTGCCCATTATACTAAATTTCTTTAGTTAGGTTTAGTTCTTTGAGTATTTTGTCCGTTTCTCTTTTTGCATCTAATGTTGATAACTCCCACCTTTCTATTAACATATTGTGCGATAAAAGTGTGGATCTTGCATTCTTAACGCCCAGGCCCTTCCCTAAAGAAAATACATACAAGAGAAAGATATTGTTCTTACTCTTCTAATTTTATTCTCCTTATGATTGATTTATCTTAATTTTGTTTGCATTATGTCAGGTATATCCCTACAGGAACACTTTTTGATCTTCTTTGCGCCGAACCAGAGAGGCCTTGGAACCTGACAGTATGAAGTTAACTGTATCTTCCACGAATTGTTAATCAAATTAATACTTGTAAAACTAGTATGGGGAACTTTTATCATTAATGGCTTAAAATTTGATGGTATATATTTTGATAGGTTTTAACCCTGTTGTTGGTTTGAAAAAAATCCAGAAACTGAAATGTACGTTAATACTCCCTCCGTCCCATTGATCTTGCAACATTTCTTATTCAGGTTGTCCCACTTATTTTGCAGCGTTGCCTAAAATAGAAAGAAATGAGTGGACCACAATCATCTAAGCAAGTGAGCCCCACTATTTTATACTTTTACACCACTACTTTACACATCTGCACCCATTATCTTAAAATCCGCGCCGGAAGCCAATGTTGCAAGATTATTGGGACGGAGGGAGTACATTTTATTGATTTTTCTTACAGTGACATAAGTGTAGATCTACCAGTATTGTTTTATTGTGGACTTTTAGTTATTAAAAGGCATTTTCAATTGTAGTTGGATATTTGGATGTCTTGATAACATTGTTATTGTAATACTGATGATGTTTCATCTCCTTCTTCAGAAAACAGTGGGTTATAGAATTCTGTAATATTAATTATTGATATTGCTGGGAGAAAAATACTGTTTTTTTCTGGAAGCAAAAATACACAAGCATGTGTTCTCCACTGTATAGGGAAGATGGAAAAATAAAATTGAGTGCTATGCCTGTTATCCTTATTTGTAACTTATAGATTGCTTTGGTACATTATAGAACTCAAAATGGAAATGAGCATATACTTTTATCAGTTCCCCAATTATTGGAATCTGTTGCTCATCTTGTATTTTAGATCAATAGAGTTCTCCTGAGACCCGAGTCACTGGACCCACAGTCGGAGTCGTCAAAGCCTCTTGTTATGTGCTTAGGCTTTCGTTACCTTAATGAGTATTCTCTCAAATTTTCTTGTAGATACATTTTAGAGGATATCCAGTAGATTTGTTGATCCCTTGTGAAGGTGAAGACAGTGTAAAGTGGAGCTTTGTTAATGCCCTGAAAGAGGTTAGGTATAAGTTTTTGCATGCTTTTGCAACCTTGATCTTGATTCTTGACAATGGATTGAGATTCTACTATAAATTGGTTTCTTTATATACATTTGTATGTTTGTATGAGCAATATGAAGGAAACACACAATTCTCACTAAAGCATGGCAATTAATTGTTGATAACCAAAGCAATATAGGTAAAAACTCAGGGTTTTTTGTTGATGTTTCTAGATATTAGAGTTGTATCTTCAGCTGAGTTGTTATCACTTTTTTGGGGATTACTCATCCCTCCATAACAGCTCATCCTTTTTCTAATAAAACTTGTTTTTCTTACTTTAAAGAAGTCAATGATGCAGTTTTAATACTATCTTCCAAAATGTCTAGGTTTTGAGTTTCTCTTTTTTTTTTTTTTTTTTTTTTAACCTCTGTATTTTAAATTTTTGTCTCTACAAAACTTCTCTACAGGCAGCATATATAATCAACGGAAACTGCAAGAATATTATGAATATGTCCCAATATGATCAAACAGAACTTTGGCAGTCCGCCTTAGATGGTATGCAAATGTGTCTTATTTGAGTAGTAGTTTACCGTGAGTTTAAATCTTGTCCTTTCTTTCTTCATTTATCCGTGATTTCTTTCTCCCGTTATCTGAAATTCTGAATCATGGTTTAATTACATCCTAACTTCAATAGTTTTATGACAGGCCACCTGGAAGCTTACCTTAAGGTTTCTTCCAAACTTAAACTCGACATTGTTGGGGATGATTTTTCCCTCAAATTGAACTCTTCACGTCAGAGCAACTCTGATTCAGATGCTACTGGAACAACAAAATCCGGTGAGATATAGAAAATTATTTTACTATCTTAGCGAGTATTAAGAGTGATATATTTATTACCCTTTTCTGAGAAGTTCAATGAGGATGTTTTATTTAATGTTAACTTCTTGAAAAGCATAAAAAGCTCTATTGGGGACACAGCATTTTATCGTGTACTTGTACATCAAACTTGACTTTTTCAATTATAAAACTCATCTTGTAAGGATTGCTAACAGAAACTTTCTAGAACAGCATTATATCAAAGAATCAGTTTTTGGTTCTAACTTTATTCTGTTGGGGTTTCTGTTATCATCATCACAATTGTGCACTTAAGAGTAAATATTTAAGTTCTACTCTTGTCTCTTTGTATTGAAGTTGCTCTATCTCATCAGGTAAAATCCCTGTTCGATTATATGTGCGGATCATTGATGAAGATATTGACGAATTAAAAGATGCCTCTTCTGTTGACAGCTGGGAAAAAGTTTCTTACATAAATTGTCCTCTTGAGGTTTGCGGTGAAGGTAATGATGAAGGCATTTTCTCACAATTGATGCTTCCTTTTATCGAACTCATTATTCATGCACAATTGCGGTTGTTTGGGTGTCTATCCAAGACACCAAAACCTAGAAAACTGATATAGATCACTGGGATTTACCATACTTCCTGCTGTAAACAAGTTACCCCTTATAGCATCTTTATCGAATTTGCATGGATAAATCTCTATATTCTAAGCTATGCAGATTACAAATTTTCTCGTTTCCATTATAACATGTTCTTTTGTCATCCCCGTCTATTTTAATGTTCTTTTGGCGAGATTATGGCTGATGTGTTTCTTGCACTTAAATATATTTACGAAAGATTCTGTTGGTGTTGTATGCTGACATCGAGTTAGGATTAGCTATGAGAAGTGCTTGCTGGACTTGCGTGAGTTATTTAATGTTACATGTCTTGATGCTGCAGGGAAGTCCTTTACTTTGAAAGATGCCATTAAAGCTCTACTACCCGAGCTGTTTACAGAGGAAGCCCCAACAGATCCGGACTCACACTCAGCAGAGTCTGAAGGTGGAGAAGAAGGATCAGATGGAGGCAGCTCAAAAAGCCCCCAGAAACATGGGGAATCATTGAGTTCACGCACAGGGTTGGTCTCAAATGGTGCTGAAATAAAGCTTGTCCGCATTCATGGGATCAAGCCGAGGCTGGATATTCCATTTGGCTGGCTAGTTAAAAACTTGATGAACCCAGAGCAATACCTTCATATCTGTGTCTATGTCAAAGTTCTCCAACCATTCACAATTTGTTAAACTAGTTGTTGAACTGCACCACATCTTAGCCAATTGTTTAGCCAGGAGTAAATTTGTGTTTTCTATCATGTAAATGTGAATAATAGTCCATGTTGATCTCTGTTCTTTACCAATGCAGCAATGCTATTAAACTGATTCAATCCTGAATTTCTGCCCTTTTAGTTAGCTTGTGGGTTTTATTTGTTTAGAACTCGTCATATCTAGAGATGTTGATGAAACTTGTAATAGTTTGATTAATATATTTAGCGAACATGCTATATCTCATAGCTGTTGCTGCATGGCCTTATGGGTAATGTTGTGTCGATTACATTCTTAACAAGCTTGCTGATTAAATTATCGTGAAAGGTTGTCTGTGTTTCCAATGCACAACGTCGAAACCAAAGCACGTTGGCTTTTATAACCAGCAGTCTTGCACTAAAGTATCAAGAAACTAATCTATAAGAAGCACCAACCTTCATGTTTGACAATCACAAAGAGTTGAGAAGAAGCAATACATAATCAGAGTAGAAGATGTCGAAGGAGGAGCTGAAGGTGTTGGATTTCTGGGTGAGCCCGTTCGGCGCGAGGGTGAGGCTCGCCCTATTGGAGAAGGGTTTGAGTTACGAGAGTGTAGAGGAAGATTTGTTTGGTGGGAAGAGCGAGCTGCTGCTGAAATCCAACCCCATCTATGAAAAGGTTCCCGTGTTTTTACACGACGGTAAACCAGTTGTCGAGTCAACCAACATCGTCTATTATATCGACGAGACTTGGCCCGAGCCACAGTTGCTGCCCGCTTGCTCTTACGGACGATCTAGAGCTCGTTTCTGGGCAGACTTCATAGACAAGAAGGTAAGTAGCTAGGTAACTCTGTTTCTGTCTGTTCTGTTTGCGTTGAAGCGTGAATTGGGTTGTGTTTGAAAAATGCAGGTGTATGAGAGTGGGAGCAACATTTGGAAGAGCAAAGGAGAGGAACAGGAGGCAGCCAAGAAGGAATTCATCGACGTTTTGAAGAAGCTGGAGGGGGCAATGGGGGACAAGGACTACTTTGGTGGTGAGAAATTTGGGTTCCTCGACATCGTCCTTATAGGCTTGTCGTCGTGGTTTCCGGCCTACGAGAAGTATGGATGTTTCGAGATTGAAGCAGAGGCGCCTAAGATTGCAGCGTGGATGAAGAGGTGCTACCAGAAGGAGTCTGTGGCCAAAGCCCTGCCGGATTCTGAAAAAGTTACTGGGTTCGTGGGTGAGGTCAGAAAGATGCATGGGATTGAATAAAAGGGCTTTCTACGGTTTCCTTTTTCTCGGTTTGATCGCGTTATGTATGTGACATCATCAATATGTGCATGGATGAATGGTGTTTTTTCTTGATTCTGTGTTTTGGGTTCAATATCTAAAGAAGAATAAGTGAAAATAATATCCCCATGCTTGGTTCATTTGGTAGTATGAAGAGAGGATGGGGAGAATGATTTGGGTATTTGGACATGGGTAGGTGGTTTCCCGCAATGTTCCTTGTTTTTAATGTTCTTATGTCTTCGTGTAAGTTAGTTTGAAATGAAAATGATACAAAAATTACAAATATCTAGCAAAATATCGAGTTTGAATATATTTAATTTAAGACAAAATATATATAAAATTAACCTATTCAAATAAGAATATAAACTTATATTTGTCTTTTACCTTTGTTACTAATAAACCATATTTAATAGAAAATGAGACTCACAACCATGATTTGATACATAAGATGTAATACCTCAAATTTTGTCATACCAAATTTATCTTTTATGCAATTAATTTCGGATCAAGTCTTGTGTTCGATAATATAATTTATATTATACTCATTTTTTTTTTTTTGATACGTGGACCCGCATTACTACCTTCGGTCTGCGGCCCAGGTAAACCCCGCTCCTTGTGCGTAGCAGCCTCGCAAACCACACAGGAGAGTTCAACCACCCTAGGCTAACCATAGGTGACAGGCTCCACAAAGTTGCTTCCAGTGGGATTCGAACCCAGGACCTATCGGTCCCGGGCCAACCACCTTCACCAACTTTGCCATCCCAAAGGGACATAATATACTCATTTTCGATATATATGGGGTTGGTTATATACACATATGAATGTATATATAGAAAAAAAAAACGATGATGCTGCATCCATAACTCCTTCCAAAACTTCCCTCACCCACGATTTCTCTCCCACGTTGTTTTTCTTCCTTCATCCCATGTCTCACCCCTCTTCAACTCCACACGTTGCCATCTGCATAATCTCAAGAAGGAGTAGAGCATTCAAGTTGTCTCTCCTCATACCGGAAGCTTAGGACCGGCGACGTTCTCGCGCACCGTCGATATCAAGGAAGTCAAGGTATAAGCTTTTATTTGGTTTTCTAGTTCCTTTTCTTCTTCGCCTATTTTCTGAACCAATCTGAAATCACATGCTAAACTAGAAAATTTCACAGCATGCTACGGCCCTAAGTTACCTCTTATTCTTCGCCCAACAAGTGTTCGATAAATGGTCAGCTTATTTTGATTTCTAATGCATGTTCTGTATCTTGTATTCCTTTCTCAAAGAAGACTTTCTCTTGATTCGGTTCCTATTTGTAAGTCATATTTTATGGTTGGGAAGTGTAAGCTAGTCTCTTTCGTATTTCCCTTCTTTGTTTGTGTATGTTCTGAATTTTGTTTGGGATTCAACACTTTCTTCATGTTATGTGTTAATTTCCTCCCTTCCCTATGGAATGGCATATTGAGATTAATATTCCTACTATATCCTTAGTAATGCAGACATTCTTGCTGCTCACACCTGAATAATTTGGAATCGGTGCAGTAGGAAAAAGATAAACTTGAATATTGCACATCAAGTGCTCGATGAAATGCTTAACTCGTAGCTGTTTAGGTGGAATCTGTTCTAGCCCGATTTCTGAATTTCTTATTCAACCTAAACCCAACAATTTAGGTATCATTGGAAAGCCCTTCTCACTGGCTTTCCAAAGCATTTTTTTCGTTCTCAATTCGGAGCTTGGACCCAAGAGTTATGGCCATTCTAAAACGCTTGCTGGAAACGAAACTTTGTGTAACGGCCGCTTTTCTGACCAGCGAACTTGCCACTCATTTTCTGACCAGAATAATGAAAATAGATACCTAAGTCCTATACCTCTATAAACCTCGTACTTTCAGATTTCCAACGCCACTTTCCGTTCGTTAAATGGAGATCGGACCAAAGAGATATGGAGCTCGGAAGTTGAGCTGTTCGAAGTGCGCTCGGCACGGAGCAGCAGTATGATTTCGAATATCTGTTATTCTCCAATAACATAAACCTAACGAAACTTATACTACTGAAAAACCCTTCCTTTAAGCTTTCCGGAAACACGTCTCGCGCATTTTTCGGAGCCCGGGTCGAGGAGATACGAACCGCCAAAGTTGAGTAGCTGAAATCGCACCGTTACGCGAAACAGAAGACTTCGGCACGAAGTCTGCTTGTTTTCACCAATCTTACGTTGTCAAAAACTATATCGTTGGAAAGCTAAGTTCGTTGGCTTTCTAACGATGCTTTCGGATCGCAAAACCGAGTTCAGATGCGAAAGATATAAGTCTCCGAAGCACAGCTGGCGAAACTGCCGCGAATCCGCCGAGGCTAATTCGGGGACAATTTTCGATATCGTAACGACGCCCGATCAGAAAACTTACTTCTACGGACTTGTAACCCTCCTGGGGAGGAATCTAAACGTGAATTTTCGTCAAAGACCGACGGTCGGATCGTCCGAAAATAAAGCCGGAAGTTGCTGCGAAAATCACTTTCAAATATACCATTAATCTCAAATATCCCTTCAAATACCAAAGTCAAATTATTTACCGATTGAGGAGAGAATGCTATGAATACGTGAACGAGCTCTATCCGGGCAAAGATTTTTAAAGATAAATTTTATTATTTCGAAGAAAATAGCGAAATAAAATCCGCCATTCGTAACCGAAAATCCTAATTGCTAGAGACAAACTTTGTGTGTTAGAATTCGATAAATCTTAGGACTTTGGGACTTTACCCTAACCGAAATTAGGTCTCTGTTGTAGGACCCTCTGAAAAAGGCGGTAACCTCGGAAAAGCTGCGGATAATATTATCGCGCCACGAGGTGGGTTATACTTTCCTCTAAACTTATCTTTGAGTTAATGAGCTCGTAAATTATATGAAATGTTGTTATCCATGGAAATGTTTTATGCGCGTTTGATTAAGTTTAATGCTCTTGTATAGTCGATCGAGATTCTTGTTCTGACCTAACACGTCAGACTGAAATTGTGTACACCCCCGTTAGTTGTGCAGTGGGTTGATCTCCACTGTGCACTAACTTTTATAAGGGATTATCTGGGAAAGGGCCCGATATCCAAAGTTGAAAAGGGTACTCTGAGTAACGACTCGAGACCCTAGATGAAATTGGATCCGACGAGAATACGTTCCGGGATCGCACTAAAAGTGGATCCGACGAGGATGTGTTCCGGGATCGCAAGAGTAACTAAAAGAACGCTGCACGTGCGCGCAAAAGAAAGAAAAAATGTTTTCGTATACTTATGAGTTCTTTTTCATTTTAAAACCTCCTAAGTCATACTTTTATGCTCTGGATAACTGCAAATTTTGTGAAATGTTTTATTAAATGCTCGCCACTGAGTACACTAGTACTCAGCCCAAATCTTTTTCAAAAAACATTTTCAGGTTGAGTGGCCACTACCGACGGACGAAGCCGAGACATGGGTTGTTGTAAATAAATTAAATCTCCGTAGTGCTTAATGGTTTTTGCCCAATCCGAGAAATGTAACCCTGTTTGTTTATCGCTGCTCTGAACTCATCTTTATTAACAGTTATTGTTTTCTATGAAATCGAAGACTTATCACATTTCGAGCTATCCTTGAATTTATGGAATATTATAAATTTAATATTTCTCATAACTCCCTTGTAATATTATTTAAAATTATGAATTCTTGAATTATCTTCTCGTATTGTACTACACTAGGTCATACGCATTTTTTTCAAAAATCGGGCTGTGACATAAGAATAGCCTATATGGATAACTAGATATGAATTATAGCCGGTGTTTTAAAAATATAACCCCTCCGTCCCATAATTCTTGTTCCTTATTCCTTTTCGGGACGTCCCACAATTCTTGTCCCTTTACCTAAAATAGCAAATTATTACACACTTTATTCAAGGGCCCCACATCTCACTCACAACTAACTACTCTCCTAAATTCCCGTGCCCAAAAGAAAAGGGACAAGAATTGTGGGACGGAGGGAGTAAGTTTTTTAGCCACTTTCCATTAAAATAATAGTAATAAATATGGAATATCAACTACCCCTCTGCAAATGTTGTCCTTTTTTGACAAAAAGCAAAAATAATTTATTTTCACATTAATTTCTATACAACTGCATCTCAATCGCCACAACTACCTTTTAATCTCCTTTCAGTAAAGCTCTCATTTTGAATGACTATTTTCGTTTTTATCAAACAAATATTCAAGAAATTTGTGTGAAAAATTCAAGAACCCAGAAGAGAATTCTTGTTAGTTAAAGCATATCGAAAGTATGAAACCGGTAAGTTATTGTATTTCATATTGGATTGTGCAATTTCATATCTAATTTTTCATATTGGATTGTGCAATTTCATATCTAATTTTTCATATTGGATTGAGCAATTTGTTACTAGTTTTTTTTTTATATTTTTAATTATGATAGGATTAGTAGATTTAATGTGTTTATCTATATTGTATTCACTTAAATATTATTTATCATTGTATACATTAACACACACATATATATATAGATATCATTTATATGGAATTATGTGATGTTTATAACTAGGTGATTGAGGATTAGATACTCGTCATCGCCAAGACGACGACGATTATAGTTTATACTCGTCATAGCCTAGCTAAGCGACAACAATTATAATTTATACTCGTCCGATTATAGTTTTTACTCGCCATCACCTAG
This sequence comes from Lavandula angustifolia, assembly GCA_028984105.1. Classification (NCBI taxonomy): domain Eukaryota; kingdom Viridiplantae; phylum Streptophyta; class Magnoliopsida; order Lamiales; family Lamiaceae; genus Lavandula; species Lavandula angustifolia. The sequence continues at coordinate 26,360,856 of CM054806.1, read as the reverse complement.
CTAGGCGATGACGATTATAGTATATACTCTCCATTGCCTAGCTAGGCGATGACGATCATAGTATATATCACCATCGCTAGCTAGGCGATGAGGATTATATTTTATACTCGACATCGTCTATAGTCATGACCATAATAACCCCTCTCCACTGTCAATTGATGATGATATTTATTATGGTATAAAATCTCCACTACTTAGTTAATCATCATCATCTACTGGAATAATCGAATTTATCGTATTACAGATTAGATGGCAACGCATTATTCTCCGACATGGTGGTTATTGGAATAGATCTGAGTATAAAGGTGGTGACGAAATACTATTTTTCACGTCGATAAATTTGTATATACATCAACTGCTACACGACATTCACCGCAACCTGAAGACCGATCCCTCCAATACATGCTACGACTTGTTTTATCATACAAATACTTTTGATGGTAGAAGAATTAAGGTCCCTTTAAATTGTGACGAGGATTTGATTCGAATGCTTTTGGAGGTTAGAAGTGATCCAATTGTGTATACTATTGGGAAAAATATCGAAAAGAGAAACAACCATCCTCACAGTTTGCCAGGTCCGAGCTCAACCAACTTAGATGATAATGACCAGCAAGAAGACGAGGATGAGACAGTTTCTTCGGATGATGGGGAGGAGGATGGGGATTTTAATCATGAGTTGATTGAGTCAATGTTGGCCGAGTTTAATACATGGGTTCGAGATCCAGTCCACGCTAATAACATCTTGAACCGGACTGCTCTGCGTGACCACCATTTAAGTGAATCAGGTCCTTCAAATAATCCTACAACACATACACAAGTTGGTCCAATTCTAAGCTGGAGTGTTCCACTCGCTCATGGAGTCGAATATGCGTAGACCACGATGACCGAAGAAATGCAGCAATTGACATGAGGCTGGTCATACCATCAGAAAGTGTCCCATGAATTTTCGCTCATAAGGTTTTATGTAATAATGGAGGAGACATGATTTTTCTATCTATTTTATTATGACGGTAAAATTCCTAAATATTGCCTATATATTTTATTGCCTATCTATTTTAGGGTTTGAGGGTAATAATCGCTTGGCGGTAATAATCGCTTGGCGATTAACTATTTCACTGTGTGGTAATAGATGATCGCCAAGCGATTCTTTAAAATTAATATTCTAGCAATTACTATGTATTAATATAAATATTTATAAAAATTAGCAATATCAATCCGTTAAAAATGTATTAATCTCTCTATTAGAACATTAAAAATTATAGATAGTCCTAAATTATAGAACATTAAAAATTAGCAATATCAATCCTTTATAAAGGTATTAATCTCTCTATTAGAACATTAAAAATGTATAAAAATTAGCAATATCAATCCTAATATATTCAATATCAATCCCTTATAAGTGTATTAATCTCTCTATTAGAACATTAAGAATTATAAATAGTTGAAAATTATAGAATATTATAACATCAAGTGAATAAGTAACTTGACTATAGATAGTTGAAAACAAGTCTTGATATTTAGACGATTATCATAGAAGCATAATTAAATCATCATCTAACAAATATAATTAAATCATCATCTAACAAATCTAACTTACACTCCATCTTATTAACATGTGATTATCGTTTTCATTAAAAATATTGTATACATTTAGTGGAGAAAAATTAAAATTTAGGGGTATAAGGCTTTAAACCCTCTTTTAGGGTTTGAGGGTTGGGGGTTTAAAACGCGGTGCCGCCAGGGTTTGGGGTGTCGCCTAGCGATTAACTATTAACGTCAGGCTCCTCTTTTAGGGTTTGAGGGTTTAAACCCTCTTTTAGGGTTTGAGGGTTTGGGGGTACATGGTTTAGGGTGTCGCCTGGCGATAAACTATTGACGCCAGGCGATTACAAGCACAATAATGCCCATGCGATTATTAACTTCCGCCAGACGATTACTTTTAGCGAATATAAAAAAACCATATTCTTACTAATAAAAATCTACATCCATAGTAAAATCCAATCACAATACATGCCCAGGGTAGAACATACTAAAAATTCTTAAACTAACAAACTTCTTGTACGCCTTAAACTCGGCTTGACTATGTTCTATCGGCGGCAACTCACCTAAGAGTCTATCCAAATACATCATGACAAATGTACCACATTGTCCTGCATAAACCTCAGTTTGCCGATATTGCTCTTCTTTCGGCTTCTTTACAAGTCGGAGCTCGTAAAAAATGGGCGGCCTCTTCACATGAGCCTAGTACCCACCAAAATGTAGCGCTGGGGGTAGGAGTATCGTAAGACAATACAACTCTCGGTCTCTTTTCATATACTTCTCCTCATCAGCTGGATCATCTATCAACTGCCACAACAAAGAGTCATACAATTCGACTGTCCACGAGAGAAGGTCAACGCGAACAGTAACCCAGTGTTGCGACTCAGCAAGATAACAAATTATAATGACCTAGAACAAGAATAAATTAATTGAAAGAAGACAACAAAAAATAATAATCACACTTAGTCACTACACTTACATGTCGAGCTGACAACCAACTTTGTGCTAATGGTTCTGGTGATTAATCACTAGAACCCCTGATCATACTGACTAATGGTTTTGGTACTATCCAATCTTCTTATCTGCAGTCCGACGATAATTTAGTCCGGCCATCTTTATTATCTGGATGCAACTTGTCCCATGATTCTTTAAGAAGACCCTTTAACCAATCAAAGTCAGCATTCGAACACCAAAATAATTTATAGCAGGGGATTATAATAATCACACTTACAATTAATTTCAAATCTACCACAACAGTGTTGTCAAATGTGACATCTTTCTTCAAATTAATTTTCAGTTTGAGCCTATTAACTGAATACACCATGAAAAACTCCATCATCTGTATTTAAGAAGAATTAGTAATCTAAATATTATTTGCAATTAGTAGAAAATGTGCCTAAAAATACATTTACTTACTTTACCATCGGTCTCCACCGTCATGTCCTCGAGTTTGGCAAAAAAATATTGTGGCAAGCCAAAACCTTCTGAACCGGGCATATTCACAACAGCCTTCGGATCGCTGCTCGTGAACCTTCTATAGTACTTTGCAATGAATTCTAGACGGTCTCTACTACTAAATGTGAACTTATTCACAAACTGTCTCTCTTCATTACGTGCTTTGTTGAAACACTCCTCTATGAAACCTTTGACCTTTGTGAATGACTCACTCACTTTGTTAGCAATATATACCTCAAGTTTAGAAGTGATTTTCTCAATAATGCGGTCATCAAGGTCGATTTGAGGAGGCGGTTGTTGCTGCTGCTGGAGTTCATTTTATGTTAATTCTAATTTTTAAAAATATAATATTATAGTTGAAATATTTTTCTAAATAATATAAAAGATAGGGTTGGCGATTTCGTTTTATAGCTTGGCGATGGCGATTAGGGCTTGGCGATGACAATTTTATTTTATTGCTTAGCAATGACGATTTCGGATTAGGGCTCGGCGATGCCTAGGCGAAACTCTCTGACACTTTAGTACTTTAGTCTGACATTGTGGACCCAACTTAAATAAAAAAATGATAACTTTTCAGAAGTGGCTAAAAAACTTACATTTTTAAAACACCGGCTATAATTCATATCTAGTTATCCATATCGGCTATAAAAAGAGTTGGCCCTTTGCAAAAATAACGAACTAATATACACCCACAATCCTAATCGTACTCATGCAAGTCCCGATTAAAAACTTTGATAAAACAAAATCTTAATCGGCTACTTTACATTATGTTAACCGACTATTTGATTAAGTCTTCTTGGATGAGGGAAACACGTAGTCCTAGACGAGTACGCTAGCTACTAGCCTAGACGTAATACGCAATCCTAGTTATCCATATCGGCTATAAAAAGAGTTGGCCCTTTGCAAAAATAATGAACTAATATACACCCACAATCTTAATCGGATACTTTACATTATGTTAACCGACTATTTGATTAAGTCTTCTTGGATGAGGGAAACATGTAGTCCTAGACGAGTACGCTAGCTACTAGCCTAGACGTAATATGCAATCCTAGTTATCCATATCGGCTATAAAAAGAGTTGGCCCTTTGCAAAAATAACGAACTAATATACACCCACAATCTTAATCGGCTACTTTACATTATGTTAACCGACTATTTGATTAAGTCTTCTTGGATGAGGGAAACACGTAGTCCTAGACGAGTACGCTAGCTACTAGCCTAGACGTAATACACAATCCTAGTTATCCATATCGGCTATAAAAAGAGTTGGCCCTTTGCAAAAATAACGAACTAATATACACCCACAATCCTAATCGTAATCATGCAAGTCCCGATTAAAAACTTTGATAAAACAAAATCTTAATCGGCTACTTTACATTATGTTAACCGACTATTTGATTAAGTCTTCTTGGATGAGGGAAACACGTAGTCCTAGACGAGTACGCTAGCTACTAGCCTAGACGTAATACGCAATCCTAGACGAATATGCAGCGCACTAGCCTAGACGAGACATGGTGTGCCAGATGAAATACGCTAGCAAATACAAATACGCAAGCCAATATCCCAGACAAACTACATTATGTAGACAAAATACGCCATTGTAGACGAATACGCTAGCCTAGCCGAACCGGCTATTTTGCAAGTTGCATACATGAGTTTATTAATATATATAAGTTTATTTATTAATATATAGAGAATGAATGAATCATATAGGAAGACTCTTTAAAATAGAAAATAAGAAGCAATCTACACTCTTCATCTTATCATTGGATGGTTTGGATTAAATATGATCTGGAATATACCTTATATGTTTTATGCATAATGATAAAAGTGTAAAAATTACAAGTTTATGTATAAAAAAAATTAAGAAATATACACAAAACATATAAGGAGTATGTTTACTTCCTATCTTCGTATATAACTTTCTCTTCCTACCCTAATATACATGTACATATATGCTACTATCATTAAATACATACTTCTCGTGTAATCTCTAATTAAGCTAGAAAGTAAAAGTTTGTATTTAATAAAACGCATACGTTACTGTCATTAAACACATACGTTTTTATAAATATATCTATCAGTAAATCGCTACAATTTATTTATGTATACACACACGTTTTGCAATATCTCCAATATCATTAAATCACTACAATTTAAATATTGTTTTTAAAAATATTCTTTTCTCTTTTGAGAATTTTATTGTTAAAATTACACACAATCATTCTTTATTTTGAGATTTTTATTGTTAAAAAATTCTATTATTATTTAAAATATTAAGTTAAATCATATCATGGCCGTTGGGTCGAGATAATCAAGTGAGTAAATTTTCTTTTGAGCAATTTCTTAATATTGAGATAAATTAGAAAATATTTTAACTCGAAATTAAATTAAAAAATAATACTTCTAAACTTAATAAATGTATAATGACATATGAAATGTTTAATAATTATCATTTGAATTCTGAGAAAAAAATCATGCTTAATTGGTTATCTAGTAATTAAACAAACAACCAAAATATGAACACAAGAAAAATAACAAAGTCGTACTCGACTAATAAAAGATCCGAAATCAAATCATCCACACCCTAGAATAAAACGAATTAGCAACTCACGTACGAAGTAACAAACTCAACAAAACGAAAATAAATTATGTCCATGGACTAGAAAAAACGTAGATGAATCCAAAATCTTAGTAGTCTTAAACTTGAATTCCTTGATCCTTCCTCTTCACTTCTTTATCCGTTGAAAAGTTGAAAGATTAAACTCTCGTATACTCCTTTCTTCTCCAGCGAAAAACGTCTCTTCTGGGCAGCAATTATGGAGATCGTTTATAGGCTTCAATTTGAGCCCAAAGTAAGGGCTTTTATGGAATTTCCCTTAATTAAAATTCTGGGCGAAGCAGATAGTTCAACACATATTATGATTTCCCGCTGTGAACCCCCTCTTGCGTCCGCGTTCCGGGTGCGTCTTGCTAAATCCAATTCTATTGTGATGACCCTCACGCAGTTGCGTCTCGGTCATGTCTGCTTGCATCTTGTTCTTCTTGATAAGCCTGCATTTGTTGCTCCATTTCACCGGATTTTATGCTTGGTTCTTTAAGGTTTTATGCAGGGAATGGTGAAATATGAAGAAGAATATATCATAAGGTGAAAGAAATGCTAGAGGCATGAAGATCATGCAAACCGTGCAGAATTGTGAATATCGTTTTCTCTGCAAGGAGAATATTTGATTGGGCCAGAACCCTTTGGGCCGAAAATGTAAAGAAATTATCTTGGCCCATTCTCCATCATTTGAAATTGTGAGAGAAGGAAATTGGAGGGAAAACCAATTGGAAAGATATTGAAGCTGCTGAGTTGATGTGCCCTATCACATCGCATCCTACTTACTGTCTCCTAACCACCCCTCTGCTCCCTACAGCCCAGCAGAGCATTTAATATTAGGAATCTTCCACCTTGGAGAAGCCAACTGATTTGAGAGGAAGGAAGACTAAAACAAAATATCAACTCCATTTTGAATCATAACTTTAGACAATTTTTTCGGAAGCAAGTAGTAGTAGTTAGAACAAGAAACACACTCTCTCTTTATATTCTTCATGTTTTTAGTTTGTAATTTCTATCTTTAATGCTTTTGCAACGAACTTCCACCTGTGAAGACAAAGTTAATGCTTTGAAGTTTTTAGTACTTTTTACTTGTTTCCGCATTTATTCCTGCATCTTTTCTGTTCAGTTAATGCAATCCGTTTTCTGCTTAGTTGAATGTTCTTTTGTTTCTACTGTCTTCAACATTTAATATTTTGTTAGATCTAGGCTGCTTATGTTTAATTTCGAAAGTTTATTATCTTTAAGTTCTTTCTCTCCAGTTTACTGCATGTCTCTCTTTAATATGTTTTCTGTCTTTATTATGCCTAGGATGTGCAGCTAAACCTTAAGATCTGACTAAGTAATCCTTCGACTCCAAACTTAGTGAGACTTCTCTTTCTTGTAACTAGTAATTAGGATTTCGAGTTGAATCTTTGCAGGTTGAATGTGTTGGTAGCTTGGAATTGATCACCCTAGGTTAGTTAACCTTAAATCACCTAGATCTAGCTTGATAATGAAGTCATTTTGTATGATCAACACCAGTGACCTCATTAATCTGGTTCCTTCGGTCTAAATGCTTCTTAGTAACTTCTCTTTCGTTGATCAACAAACTATAACTATTGTTAAGTTAGGGAGTAGGTTCATGATCAACATGCCTTCTCCACAGCAAGAAAAAGGAGCGGACGCGTCTGTGATTAACACGACATCCGAGCTGGGTAACCCTAGAAGCTAGTTAACCCTTTGTGTTGAAGATCGAAGTAGAGTTAGAGCGGATTTATCTGGCCAGGTCCCTTATCCTTTTGTATTTGTCTAGTTTATGATTGATTTATTATTCTGCTTAATGTTAATCAAACTCAAAGTTCATGGTCGTTACTAACCAACCACTTAGTCACTAGAAATTGTGAGAATTAATCTGCTCGTTCCCTGTAGATCAATCCCTGCTTATCGCTGTGCTAATCTTAGTTTAAGCTGTCTGTGTGTGTTATAAATGTATTTGGTGAGCTGATCCAGACGACAGAAAGACTCAATCACTCTATTTATGTGCAAGTTCAACAAAATGGCAAACAAGTATCACATCATACAAGATTTAGCAAATTCAACCCAAGTACTTGTTTCTAAACATGACTTTCCATCTAAAATCAACATTACAAAGCACTATGAATTAGAAAAACCCATGTTTATTAAAAAACTAGAACGTGCAATCGGTCACATGTAGGATGAGATCCCGACCTTGCAGCCAGATGTCCGATCTTGCATACACAACAAAGAGAGTTGGTTCATCGTGTAGACATGATGGTCATGCAGCCAACTCCCACTCCCATTCCAGTAACCTCCCAAATGACCCTCACTCCCAGTTAGTATTACTGTTCTAGTTTATTAAAACTAGCTGGAAAGATTGGAGGATGGTCGGAATGATCAGTTGTTGTTCTCATTGATTCCTCCATAAGCTGAAATTTCATTTCCGACCATTTTTTGCCCATCTTTGGGATCCCCACTAAGAAAGTTTAGACTGCATTGCCACAAGCACCGGTGAAACCATCGATATTGATACCCTTTGTGAGCAGGTCTTTATAGAGGTCAATGGGAAGATGACAGTGGATGACTTTGCCCCTCTTCAGCTAGATGGAATGGACACCATTAGTCCCGAGATGAAACTCGGGTGTATGAGGGGGCGGGGAGGAGAATACACTTGATGCGAATTTTCTCGAACTGTGAGTCAATCATCAGACTGATTTTGGAACTAAGTCCTAGATACAACTCCTGAATCCTTACAATTACACAGTAAGACTCACTAAAAGTTATTAACCAATAATGCGTGCGGAATAGTGAGCGAGAATTTTTTTTAATGGAATAATAATTATTTGAGTGCTGCAGTTTAATGTTCAACCTATTGTTTCAAAATGGTAAAATAATTATACTTTTCGAAATACTTTTTTTGTAGAGTGACATATAAATATGTAGAAATTAAGAACACATAAATTTATAATGGTTTGGAGAATCAAACTCCTAGGTCCACTATCTACCTTTGCAGATGTTTGCTAACTTCCTTAATAGCTGGCAAGCTCTAGATTTTACGAACAATCGATCAAACAAACTATCAAACTATCTATCTTTCTGTAAATCAAACTTTCAACCTTCAAACTTTTGAGGCTTTGTCCAACTAATATGAGTATGAAACACTCTTGACTCCAAGTTCTAGGTAAGGACGTGAATTACTTCGAATATAGATAGAAGATAATTTATAAGTAAGAACACTTAAGTGTCAGCAAAGAGAGAGCTTGTTCTTGCTTGAGAGTATGTGTGCATTTGAAATTACGTAACCTCTCTGAAATGAGAGGATGTATGCATTTATAGGCGAGCATGAAATAATTCGTTGGGTAGAGATCGACTTTCCATTGGCTCCTATCTTCACACGTACTTGAGCATTAATTGCCTTAGACCCGTCACTTTCTGGGTTCCAGGGATCGGTCGATTGCCCCTCACCACGCTTTCTGCAGGACGACGAAGTACTGTAGATCCCTTGGGAGGCAAGGGGTTAGGTGGCGCTACACGGTTGATCAATTCTGATTGGGCAGGTGAATGTCTTTGTTGACTATCGTCTTTGAATTTCATGCCTCTTACCTCGTACATCAATCTTGGAAACTGAGACAGGACATATACTGAACTCAAGTCTTTGTCCCAGCCTAAGTTCAGTCCTACCTGAGTGAACTCTGAAATTGTCAACCCAAGCTGAACTGATACTGACCCGAGCTACTTCGGTCTACCTATACAGACTCTGACAGAATCTAATCTAAACCTATTCACTGACTGATTCATCTATCAATAACAATTTTAAATCATTCAAAACACTTCATTTTCCAACAACAAATATGCAAATTTTAAACTAGATTTTTTGTCTTAAGCGTACTTATAATCCTTCCTAATAGTGCAGATTTATGTATTTCTTTTTTAAAAAATAGATTTCAGATAGTTAATTATTGAATAGTTCATAATTTTTACCTTAAGGGTGCATTTAAATTTCTCTAATAGTGCAGATTTTGGTATTTAAAAAAACTAGATTCTAGACACCTAATCATTGATTAGTCATAACTTTTGCCTTAAGAGTGCATTTAATTTACTTTAATAGTGCAAATTTAAATTTTTCTAAAAAATAAACTAGATTTAGACAGTTAATTATTAAATAGTTAACAATTTTTGCCTTAAGAGTGCATACTATTAGTCTTAATTGTGCTTTTGTTCAACCCATAACAATGGAAAATTATGTATTTCAAAATGGTGCATTTTCTTCTATTAATTGTGCATATTTTCCTTAATAATCGTGCATTTTTTCTCATTAATTGTGCATATTTTACACGGTAATTATGCATTTTTACCCCAAAATAGTGCAAATTGTGTATTTATGCAATAAAAAAATGAACGACATAGAAACACACTGCAATAAATAAATAAATATCTTTGTCCCGTTACCATGAATTTTCAATACCAAAATTGTGCAAAATAAAGAATCTAAAATCGATTACCAAAAGAATGAAATATTAGGGCATTTAAATAAGTTTCAAATCAAATTCTAGACCTACAACATGCCAATTAACATAATTACAGAGATGAAACAATGCATATATCATTAGCAAAACAATGTGTTGGGTTATGAGTCAGCAGATGGTATTCAGCTGTTAGTGGTTAAAATAATATTGGGGGAAATCATAGTAGTACTATGGAATTGAAGATCCCAAAACCCAGCTGATATCAGTAGTGTAGTGTCTTGATAGGATTAGATGATGTATAGGCCAGACTGTTTTTTATGTATTTATCTTTGTGTCTAAGTCCTGTACGGGGTAAAATGTTGGATTGATCTTCTGTCGAAGTTACCTTCCAAAACCCCACGTCATCAGTGTAATTGCTTGCGTTCTTAAGTCATCAGTTGATCTTCGCCTCAGTAGAAGACATCTCATCAGCTGACAGACATCAGCAGAAGAACTCTATGCAAGCTCAGTACCTTCGCAGTCATCAGCTGACCATACTCAAGAGAATATCTCTTGTCAGCCGACTCAGATGAAGAAGACAGAAACTGCTTAAAGTCTACTGTATCCGACAGAAAATGACTCATCTGCTAAAGTTATTTCGAAAGTCAGCAGAAGACATACGAGGATTAGAGAGAGTCAACTCCGATGTCTGACACAATCTCACCTACCACAAACCTCGACCAATGAGAAGCCGACAACGCTTTATCTGCTCTGACCAACTAAAGCTGCTCTCATGTACAGTGTCCAACAACTCTGCGCGCAACAATTCGAATTTATGGCCGTTTTCTTTGGAAGCTTGTGACACGTGGCATCGTCGTCTCCAACGGACATATGCCTAGGTCACAACTATAAATAGAGAAGAAATCCGAGCTTCACGCACAGGATATCAAGGGAAAAACGCTCAAGCTTTCGAACAACTCTAGCGCATTCAAGATCAATCCAGCGAAGAACTTGCCTAATAGAATATCATTAGTTCTTCTCTCTAGAGTTCTTTAGATCCCTCTTCATTGCTAAATTTATAGCTTAGAAATTCGAAGGAGTTCACTTTTAGTGATTGTTCTTACTGTAAGAACTCTTTCCTAGTTGGAGATTATCCCCTCCCTTTCAAACCTCGGTTTGATTTGTAAAGTCGCTAAGGACTATAACTTAGAAGGGTCTGTCCAGTGCACAGATTCCTTGTTGAGACTTGCTCAGATAAATCAACAAGAACTCCTGTTCGGTAGGACCGTGGACGTAGGATCTTGCGTATCCGAACCACGTTAAAAATAGCTTGTGTTATTTACTATTTTATTGCATAGCATTCAAACTGATTAAAAATCATATCTTTGCATAAAACGTATTTTTCAAAGCGCACTAGCCAAATAGTTAAACTTGCGAAATCATGTTTTCAAACTGAGACGAATCTCCGGCCCCACACTCTTATCCGCACAACGTCTCCGACTGAGTTTCAAGTACTGACAAAAGTCAGTAGGAGAGCTCAGCAGTTGGCACACTTCTGACCCGCGATCGAAGGTTACTATTTGGCACTGTTCATCAGTTGCAACCTACAGCTCAGCTGTCCTTCGCGTTTGAGAAAAAGAAACTGTGATCAGGTGTATTCACCCCCCCCCTCTACACCTGACTATCGTCTCCGGACCAACAATTGGTATCAGAGCAACGGTGTTCTTCTGATCATCGGCTCTGTAACTATTGGTCTTCTCGAACAGATCCTGAAAATGTTTTTCACTGCACAAGTATCTCTTCATACATCCTTATACTCTTACCCATAATGTCTGATATGTCAGGTATTCTGATGGTACCGATGTTCTCAGTAGAGAACTACACGGTATGGCGTGTGAGAATGGAGGCACACTTTACCTCGCTGCATGACAGCATGACGGACATCCTTGAGACAAGACCCATCATTCCCATGATCGACAGCGTACAATTTGCCGCTGTGGGAGGTGTAGGAGCACAGACTGGCACTAAGGTTGCTAAAGAAAAATCAGCCTTCTCACCAGAAGAGAAAAAGCTGCACAACCTCGACCGAGTTGCGCGTAATGCAATCCTAACTACGTTCATTGATTCTCACCTCGGGAGGGTGCAAGACTGCAAGACGGCGAAAGAACTTTGGGATTCCCTGGCTGTACTGAGCTAAGGAACCCCGCAGATCAAAGAGAACAAGTTCGAATTAGAGCTACAAAAGTTCGACGCGTTTGCCATGGAGCCCAGTGAGACCATTGACGAGCTAAGCGTCAGATTCACAAACCAAGTCAATGTGATCAACGGGCTGGGGAGGATGTTCACCAACAAAGAGATGAACACCAAGATCTTAAGAGCGCTACCTCGACAGAAGTGACTTCCATTTGCTACTTATTTACGTCGCTCTGATCTTAATGCTCTAACTCCTGATGTGATATTTTCAGAATTAAAAACAGAGGAATTTGAGCACAGCCTACCCCCAACGATGTTCCAGTGCTCAAGCTGACACTCAGATTGACCAGGCTTTCAAAGCAACAGTCAGCAAAACTGGAATCAAACCCATTTCTTCCAGCAAGGCAGTAGCTGCAGCAGAAACAAAGTCCTCTGAGACATCTGCTACTGACCCACTTGCGCTTATGGCTCTCAAATATCAAAGAGAAAAGGAGAGAGTCAGAAAGCTGAAGAAATACAACAGAGATTCTCCCTCAGGTAAGAAAGATTTTTGAAAAAGGGAAGAATCTAAACCTTCTACTGACTACAGGAACACAGAACCTGCTGCGAGTCCATCCAAACATTCAGATGGAAAAAGCAGCAGATCATCTGTCTGTTACAACTGCAAGAAGGAGGGACACTATCAGTACGAATGTCCCGAACTCTCAGCTGCTCAAAGAGCAGAACGGCAGGCTAGCCGCAATAAATTTGCCGGTAGGAGGCAGGCCTACATAGCCGGAGAGATATCCGATGACTCAATCGAGGAAGATACATTTATGTATTCTTCTGAAGACAAAGCTGCATTTGTTGCCGTTGAGATCGGAGAAACAAATCCTGAAGAAAATGCAGAATATTATCTGATGGCCGGAGAAGAGGCTGAGGTAAATTCTAAACTTAATTTAACCTCTTCTTCTCATAGCACACACGACACGTGCTCGGTCATAGATGAGCCTCTAGATGTGGTACAAGCCTACGATGATCTACTAGAGGAGCAAATTCAGCTGAGCAGAGAGTTCAGTAGAACCATTCAGGAACTGGAACAGGTAAAGGCTGAAAATCAGAGACTTTCTTCTGATTGTCAGGTCTTTACTGAGTCTGAGAATCTTGTTGTGAGACTCAAGGAAGAGATTAAATCTCTTATGACTAAGTCTCAGCTTCAAGAAACTCAGATATCAGTTCTGACCAAGGACAATTCTGAGAAAGATACTGAGATAGCCCGACTCAGTCAGAAGCTCACAGAAGTTGAAAAGGATTATGAGTCACTTCGAAGAAGTGATGAAGTTTGGCGAGGACTGATGACTGAACATTACATAGGAGCTAAGGAGAAGTTGGAAAGTATGCTTAGAGCTCAAAGGCCAATAACCATGAAAGAAGGACTTGGCTATACTCATGAAGCTTCCACTTCAAAGAGCTCAGAACTGCTGGTTGATAGGTTCGTCAGAGGTAAAGTTCAGACTACTGACTCAACACCTCAGACGAAGAATAAACAGAAGATAGTTGCACCTCAGCCGAGCAATAAGAAACTACTGACCAGAGGTTCCAGCCCCAGGACACCACGATCAAACTCAGGGGGAACCAAGAAGGTCAGGTGGGCGGAACAGTACAAGGAACCACTATATGAGCATCCGACTCAGTATAGTTCGTACTACTATGAGCCCAGGGTCAGGAGGAGCGCAAAGCCTCAGAAGAAGAAAGCTCCTGAACCTAAAATCATCAGAAAGTCAGTATCTCCGAGTCCTGTGGAGAAGAAAGCTGACAAGGTTCAGAAGAAGAAGTCTCAGACTTCTAAGGTCCCTAGACAGATCTGGGTTCTGAAATCACCCACTAACATGTAAGGACCCAACTGAACCAAAGGGTACCTAAAAATGTTTCTGTTTTGCAGGTGCATAACGACCCTTGGATTGTGGACAGCGACTGCTCGAGACACATGACTTATCAAAAGAGCCCGCTGACCAACTACATACAGGAAGATGGTCCCAGAATTGAGTTTGGTGACAACTCAAAAGGCTACACAAGGGGATACGGAACACTGAATATTGGGACTGCCTCAGTTCCAAGAGTAACATATGTTGAAGGACTTCAATGTAATCTCCTTTATGTCAGTCAATTCTGTGACAATCTGAATAGAGTTATCTTTGACGCTGGTTTCTGTGATATTGTTGATAAATCTACAGGGAAAACAGTGTTATCAGGTTCGCGGAGGAAGAATATATACGTTGCAAACTAGAAAACCGCAGAACCTGAGGCTTGCTTACTCGCACAGACTAAATCTAGTGACAAGGCAGGATGGTTGTGGCACAAGAGACTCAGCCACCTGAACTTCAAGACTATGAACAAGCTAGCCAAGAACTCTAAAGTCAGAGGACTGCCCAAGGAATTGTTTATCAAAGACAGGAATTGTGAAGCATGTTTGAAGGGAAAGCAGACAAAGAGTAGCAATCCACCTATTCTGTCACCTTCCACTGATGGAATCCTTCAGCTGCTACACATGGACTTATTCGGGCTAGTTTCTCCAGTGACTATAAGAGGCAAGAAGTATGCCCTCGTCGTTATTGACGACTACTCGAGATATACATGGGTCATCTTCATAGCCAACAAATCTGATGTCATGACTGAGTTGCCCAAACTGTTGAAAAAACTCAGTGTGGAAAAGGACATCAAGATACAAAGAATTCGCTCAGACAGAGGAACAAAATTTCTCAACTCAGTAGTTAAAGAGTACTGCGATAAAGAGTGAATTCTGCACGAGACATCAGCAGCTCGCACCCCTCAGCAGAACGGACTTGCTGAACGCAAAAACAGAACACTTAAAGAAGCAGCAAGAACGCTCGTAGCAGACTCTAGACTACCCTCAAAGTTCTGGGCAGATGCTACTGACACCGCCTGCTACACTCAGAATCGCTCACTACTTACACAGCAACACATGAAGATACCCTACGAATTATGGAAAGGGAGAATTCCATCTATTTCTCATTTTCATATTTTTGGTTGTCCGTGCTTTATTCACAATAATGGGAAAGATCAGTGGAAGGTCTTTGATAGCAAATCTGATCAAGGAGTATTCTTAGGATACTCTCGAGTCAGTAAAGCCTTCAGAGTCTTTAACTATCGGACCCTTTGCGTGGAGGAAAGCCCTTATGTTGTTTTTGATAAGTTTGTTACTGAGAACAGGAAAACTACAAAGACAAATACTGAAGATGTCAGCAGCAAGCTACAGGATCTCGCACTAAACGACAAAGCTGAAAAGATCCAACATTGTTGGGATGATGAGTCAGCCGATGAAGAAATTCAGATTCAGCCAACAGGCGATGTAGCTGACCTGGTTGATTCTACCGAACAGAATCAACAACAGGTAACAACGGTCGATGAGGAAGCCCCAGTGGTAACTGAGACCTCTACTGAAAATATAAACTCAGGGGGAACAAATACTGTTCCTGAGCTAAATGCCCCTGAACCTGGAAACTCAGTAGATCCTAACCTTCTTACTGAACTACTGCAATCACAGAACAGTACAACTAAAATGCCTAACACACCTACTGACTGTGCAGAAGTATTGTCAGAAGAAGAAGCCAGACTCAGACGTTCATGGCTTGACGCTCATTCTTCAGATCTTATTATAGGAGATCCGTCAGCAACTATAAGGACAAGATCTAGATTAAGTCAAGGAGAATGCTCACTCTATTCTTGTTTCTTGTCTACAGAAGAACCTCAGTCAATAGAGGACGCACTCAACGATGCTGACTGGATCATCGCCATGCAAGAAGAGCTGAACCAGTTCGTTAGAAATGAAGTTTGGGAGCTCGTTGACAGACCTAGACATCAGCATGTGATTAGTACTAAGTGGGTTTTCAAGAACAAGCGTGATGAAAACAACGTCATTATCAAAAATAAAGCTCGACTAGTTGCCAAGGGATATTGTCAAGCAGAGGGAATCGACTTTGATGAAACATTCGCTCCAGTCGCCAGATTGGAAGCCATTCGTCTATTCCTAGCTTACGCAACGCATCAAAGATTCAAAGTATATCAGATTGATGTAAAGTCAGCTTTTCTGAATGGCGTACTGAAGGAAGAAGTCTATATGGAACAACCGCCCGGCTTTCAGCAGGGACATCAGGTGTATAGACTCAGAAAAGCTCTGTATGGGTTAAAACAAGCACCCAGGGCTTGGTACGATACCCTATCAGACTTTCTACTTCGGAAAGGTTTTCAGAAGGGGACAGTAGATCGCACCTTGTTCAACATAAAGTCAGGAGATGACATCCTACTGGTGCAAATCTACGTGGACGACATCATTTTCGATTGCAGAAACGTGAATATATGTCAACAATTCGAGAAAATGATGAAGGAGAAATTCGAGATGTCCATGATGGGAGAGATGAACTATTTCCTTGGATTTCAAGTAAAGCAATCACCTGAAGGAATTTTCATCAATCAAGCCAAGTACACTCGAGATCTCCTGAAAAGATTTGGCTGCGACTCGAGCAAGCCAGTCAAAATCCCCATGAATACAAATTTCAAAATCGATCTAGATAAAGAGGGAGCTTCTGTTAACTCTACTGATTATAGAGCTATTATTGGTTCTTTATTATACTTAACAGCTAGCCGACCTGATATAACTTATGCTGTAGGTGTATGTGCAAGATTTCAAGCGGATCCCAAGCGAAGTCATCTAGACTCAACAGAAAGAAGATTCTCGCGATATCTAAAAGGAACACCGACGCAGGGTTATGGTATCCTGCGATGATAATCTAATACCGACGAGTTATTCCGATGCCGATTATGCAGGGATGCGGGATTGATCGAAAGTCAACTTCCCGGAACGTGTCGGTTCTAGGCGGCAAGCTAATATCTTGGTTTTCAAAGAAACAGCATTCAGTGGCAACGTCCACGACTGAAGCTGAGTACATGGCTGCTGGAAGTTGCTGTGCCCAGATCCTTTGGCTTCGACAACAACTGAGAGACTATGGTATAATTTAGGATGAAGTGCCCATCTACTGTGACTCCACCAGTGCTATTGCTATAACTCAGAATCCAGTTCTCCATACGAGATGCAAGCACGTGGATATTCGACACCACTTCATCAGAGACCATGTCGAGAAGAAGGATATCAGAATGGAGAAAATCCATACTGACAAGCAAAGGGCAGATATACTGACCAAACCACTAGCTGAGAACAGATTTAGAGAATTATCAGTTGAGCTAGGTCTACTGGAACCTACTGAGTAGAGTCAGTAGAAGAAATCAGTATGACAGGTCAAGGACTCAGTACAATGATTCAGTACGTGGCTATCAGCACATCCGTTATCCTCCTGAGTCTAAACGGTAACCAGCTGATCGTAAAATCAGCTGAAGAGGTTTGCGTAGTATTAAATAATGATTATCAGAAGCATGCTATCGTTTATTATCTCAGTCGCTTGCACTCAGTAGTTAATGAGCATTTATTTCCCGCCATTAATTTTTTAAGGATAAGTCAGTAGGAAACCGTTCTCATTTAAAATGACTTAGTCTTTAATGCTGCCTGCAGCGCATTTAATGCATGTCTTTTCACTTACCTTAACTGCATATAATCCTACGTGGGTCTATGGTAGAGGCGGCTTATGTAATCATTCCATTTATAACATCAAATCACAATCGTCATTAAAAATTTTAGATTGAACCCCAACCGTCCGATCTAAACTATTTGATAAGCACGATCATATAAAATCCTTTATCTTCTACCTCAAATCCACTTTCACACTTTTATCGCCATTAGAGCTTAAGAAATTTCAGCATTTTCGATTCATCTTCTCTTCTAAATCTGAACTTTCTTTTCAACCAAGCTCTACATTTACGGTAAACATCATCTACATTATCACGAATAAATTGTGTTTTGACTTCTATTATTTCAGTCTCTAACAGAAAATTTGCAGATAATATGGCTGTCAAAACACCCACCAACATCGATGAAATCATCAAGTCCCGAATCCTGTTCGAGCCGACGATGGTGCTACACCAAGCTGATCTTCCATTTCTTGAGCCCGTCTTCATGGCTCTCGAGACTTCCGGACAGGAGCTTCTCGTCTCGAAGAAACCCAGAGCATACTTGCCCAGACAAGTTACATAAGTCTACTACAACTGGAGAACCCTAGATACAGGGGTGGAGGAATCCAGGTTCTCATACATGAAGGAATTTGTCCCTCAATCTTGGGATGCCAGTGAACACATCATCGATATCCGATCCGCCGTGGAGCTGACCTTTGATCTCCCAGCGCGCGGACTCTCACCTATTGGATACAAGGAGAAAGAGATCAACTCCTATGTTCAGAAATTCTGTGGCAGAAACGACGTAGTCTTCAAGATAGCTCTGCCGAAGAATCTGCTGCTACCAGAGTACTGAGGGCTCGCGTACATTGTTTCTCACATTCTTACGAGCTCAGCCGGTTCGTATGATCAGCTATCCAAGCCTCGCATTCAGCTGATGATGATAATAGATGATGGAGTCAGAGTCAATTAGACTGCCTACTATGTAGCCGAGCTTAAAGCTCAGGCTCAGAAGTTCGCAGCGACGCCCACTGCTGAGAGAAGTCTTATAAGTGTGGGAAAGATGTTGTACGGGACAAAGATGTCCGTACTTATCGAAGAGTCAATATCAGATCGCTCAGCCTTTGCTGATGCGAGATATTTCGACAGCAAGCTCATAAAGTTCAAGATAAGAGCCGCTATTGAGAAATCCATCAGGCGAGGGCTGCCTGAGCAGAAAAGAGTCACTTCCGACTTGCCCCCTCGCGCCGACCCGCCTAAGAGGAAGAGGCTCAGCAAGCCTGGACCTTCTGAGGTTCCAACAAAACTTGCCTCTCCTCCACCCACTCAGGAGGATCCACCATTTGACGCGGACACAGGCATAGAAGGTGCCACGCTGAAAGATAAAGTCCAGCGGATTAGTTCCTCAGAGACTCAGTCGGACACTGGAGTACCGACTGAGGAAACCTCCTCAGAGTGGACGACAATACACTCCACCCATCTCCGAGCCACTGGAGAGGTCAGTGCTCAGATCCCCGAAATAGCTGAACATCGGGATCTGGTTGATATTGCCATAAGGGCCAGGACACAAATGCTGCTGAGATTCCTTAGCTGGGATATTCTTGAAGAACTTATCAGGACTCAGTCAGCCTTGTCCCTACTGACAGAAGAGCAGAGCTTGCAATCAACTATAGGGTTTGGGGAACCAGCTGATCTAGCCTCCTTCGAGGATCTTCGTGCTGCTATGCTCTATCTGCTAAGCTTAAGATCCTCAGCTCCAGTCAACAGCCCTTCGCCTCCATCTCATCAAGGTGATGACAACGACGATGACAATAATGATGATGACATGGATCAGGCGCCACCCAAGGATGCAGATTTGGGAGGATCTGCTGAGGGTAACACTCCTCGCGAACAGGGCAGATCACCACCACCCTTCACATCAGGTGATGCCCCAGTTGCCTCGATGCTGAGTCGAGGGCAACAGATCTCGACATCTGAGCAGAGGCTCGGAACCAGCAGTTATTAGATCAAACCTATCGATTTTGTGTCCTCTAAGTCGGTCAACAAAGCCATCAGGCGACAGGGAGATAAGAATCGACTCCTTGTAAAAGACGTTCATCTCAAATGGGCTCAGTACACCAAAGCCCAGACTGAGAGCGTCGACCGACTGTCAGCAGGGGTTAAGAAGGTCTCCAAAGCTCCTACTCCATCAGTCAATATTCAGGAGATTGTCGAGGCCGCCCTTACAGCTCAGAAGGCAGACTTAGCCGCTCAAAGTCAGCAGCTCCTTATCTCTCAGCAGAAGTTATCTCTCAGCAGAAGTCATTCTCTGAGAAGCTGACTTAGGGCTTTGTGACAGTCCAAACCACTATGGATGAAAGAAACAGAGTGGCCTCCTCGAGCCTTCAGAAAGCCATTCAACAACAGGCGGAGGCACTCAAAGAAATTCAGAAGGAAATGACCGCATCTCATGATCAGTCTCTGCTGAAACTCAGACAGGAGTCAGCAGCTCAACTCAAACTATTTAGAGCTGATCAGCAGAAGGAATGGGAGCAATACTGCGATGCAGTCCAAGACTTCGAATCCACCGCCACCCTCTTTAATTTGGACAAAGAGGTGACAGCCATCCGTACTCGCCTCTCCCTGGCTGATGATGCCAAAAAGGGGGAAGAAGCTGAGAAAGAGGAACAGGCTGAGGTGGAGAAAAGCCCAAAAGTCCAAGCTATTAGTAAGGGGAAGGAAATCAGGGGGAAGGTTCAGCTATTCAGGCTGGAACCAATTCTGGAGTACCCCCTCCCGAAAATGTCCAAGTCCCAAAAGTCCAAACAACAACAACTGTGACTGAGCCAACAACCACTTCATCAGCTCAGCACATCGATGAAATTGCTCGATTTCTCGATCAGGAGGACGAGCCACTGCCACCGCAAAGGCCGGGGAAGGAGATCACTACTGAAGTTACTCCTCCATCTTCCCCGACACCTAAATTTAAATCCAAAGCGGAGCAAGAGGCATTTGATAAAGAAGTTGCCCAGAAGCTGCAAGATCAGCTGGATCATGAACAACAGCTTGAAGAAGCTAAGAAGGCTAAGAAGCCTAGAAAAATAATTGACAAGATTGCCAAAGGAAAGCCTAAACTGATCCTTGATGAACAAAACAAGAAAGCTCAAGAGGAGCTAGCCAAAGTGTCTTCTACTGCAGTCCTGCCCTTAGCTCAGAGTTCTTATACTCCTACTCTTACACCTGAGCAAGAGGCCGAGGACAGAGCAACCTGGGAGGCCACGCTGAAGGGATTAAATCTCCGAAGAGGAGATACTAGATCAGCGGGTCTCAGAGAGAAGAAAAGATTGGCTGACCTGGCTAAGATCATTCAACTGACAGATAAGATAGCCAGCGAGCCAGTAGTAGATTGGAAAAGACAGATCCCAAGGTCTTACAGGAGAGGATCACCCAGAGCGCCTTACATCAAGAAAGCTCCTATTCCTCATATAGACAGATGGGTGCCAGCAGAACTGAACGAGCAGTGGGAGGAACTCAAAGAGGAATTTATCAAGGGATACTATGTATGGGGCTTCTATCCATCTGGGATACCAGCTGATCAACTCTTTGAAGAATTTATTCATCAATACAATGCCCAGCTCAGAGATCAGCTCCTACAGATTATGGAAAGAGAGAAGATACCCCTCAGAGCTCCAGCATTCAGACGCATCCCTCCTCCTAGGACTACTCGTGGCGTGCTTTGCACGAAGGAGATAGAAGATGAGATCGAAGCAGCTGCTTATCATCATGACCTTAGTTCTGATCTACCTGCTGATCTCGAGGAAATCCAGACTTTGCGAGCAAGGATTTATAAATACTATGGTTTTGAACATCCAGCTGATAGGTCTGCAGATTTCAGGAGCAGAACCAAGAGATTCAGACGTCAGCAATGATCTTCTTATCATTTCTTTTGTAATAGAGATAGGAACCTTGTAATCTTCATGTCCATATATATCAGTTCCTATTTCTAGCCAAACAATTACTCATTGTCTTACGGCCCTTGGTTGTGTTTTCGTTATCACAACTGATCACTGAAGTGATCTGACACACACTCACATAACCGTTTTCTCTGTGTTTTGCCTATCTCTCACTACTGAACTCTTAAGGCTAACTGATTCAGTTTACTGAAGTCTATCTATGTCAGTAGTTTAGTATTCTTTCTTTATATTTTATAGAGGTTTTGGCATCATCAATTAGGGGGAAATTGTTGGGTTATGAGTCAGTAGATGGTATTCAGCTGTTAGTGGTTAAAATAATATTGGGGGAAATCATAGTATTACTATGGAATTGAAGATCCCAAAACCCAGCTGATATCAGTAGTGTAGTGTCTTGATAGGACTAGATGATGTATAGGCCAGACTGTTTTTTTATGTATTTATCTTTGTGTCTAAGTCTTGTACGGGGTAAAATGTTAGATTGATCTTCTGTCGAAGTTACCTTCCAAAACCCCACGTCATCAGTGTAATTGCTTGCGTTCTTAAGTCATCAGCTGATCTTCGCCTCAGTAGAAGACATCTCATTATCTGACAGACATCAGCAGAAGAACTCTATGCAAGCTCAGTACCTTCGCAGTCATCAGCTGACCATACTCAAGAGAATATCTCTTGTCAGCCGACTCAGACAAAGAAGACAGAGACTACTTAAAGTCTACTGTATCCGACAGAAAACGACTCAGCCGCTAAAGTCATTTCGAAAGTCAGCAGAAGACATACGAGGATTAGAGAGAGTCAACTCCGATGTCTGACACAATCTCACCTACCACAAACCTCGACTAATGAGAAGCCGACAACGCTTTATCTGCTCTGACCAACTAAAGCTGCTCTCATGTACAGTGTCCAACAACTCTGCTGCAACAATTCGAATTTATGGCCGTTTTCTTTGGAAGCTTGTAACACGTGGCATCGTCGTCTCCAACGGACATATGCCTAGGTCACAACTATAAATAGAGAAGAAATCCGAGATTCACGCACGGGATATCAAGGGAAAAACGCTCAAGCTTTCGAACAACTCCAGCGCATTCAAGATCAATCCAACGAAGAACTTGCCCAATAGAATATCATTAGTTCTTGTCTCTAGAGTTCTTTAGATCCATTTTCTCTAGCTAAGCTCATTGCCAAATTTATAGCTTATAAATTCGAAGGAGTTCACTTTTAGTGATTGTTCTTACTGTAAGAACTCCTTCCTAGTTGGAGATTATCCCCTCTCTTTCAAACCTCGGTTTGATTTGTAAAGTCGCTAAGGTCTATAACTTAGAAGGGTCTGTCCAGTGCACAGATTCCTTGCTGAGACTTGCTCAGATAAATCAACAAGAACTCATATTCGGCAGGACCGTAGACGTAGGATCGTGCGTATCCGAACCACGTTAAAAATTGCTTGTGTTATTTACTGTTTTATTGCATAGCATACAAACTGATTAAAAATCATATCTTTGCATAAAACGTATTTTTCAAAGCGCACTAGCCAAATACTTAAACTTGCAAAATCATGTTTTCAAACTGAGACGAATCTCCGGGCCCACACTCTCCGCACAACGTCTCCGACTGAGTTTCAAGTACTGACAAAAGTCAGTAGGAGAGCTCAGTAGTTGGCACACTTCTGACCCGCGATCGAAGGTTACTATTTGACATTGTTCATCAGTTGCAACCTACAGCTCAACTGTCCTTCGCGTTTGAGAAAAAGAAACTGTGATCAGGTGTATTCACCCCCCCCCCTCTACACCTGACTATCGTCTCCGGACCAACACAATGCCTATATCATTACCCATAAAATTGCAACATCAATTGGGAAAACATACGTATAAATTGAAGATACCAGACACCAATTCGTCGATTTCGAATGTCAAAGACAAGTTTTTCAAATATTTCCACTTCTCTTGCAAAACCGCCGTCGATGGAGATTAATCCCCGAATCCCACATCAAATTAAATCAAACTCGATGAAAACTCCTTGCTCTTAAATTCTTCCACCCATGGAGAAATGATGAGGCGTGGAATTCCAACCGACGCATGGGGAACCAAAGTTATATTTTATTAATATCGTTCCTTTTATTTTATTATCTTTATTTTGAATTTACCAAAATATTGTCGATTGGGCTTTGCTTCTAGAATAATCTTTGTTAGGGTTTTGGTGTGGGTATTTAAATCCCACTTACGGATTAGAGCCGCAGTTTTGAGAAATTAATTAAATGAAACTTTGTCTTTCTCTCCCAATCTCGTCTCTCCTTGTAGAGTGAATTGGATGCCCAATTCCTGGTATTTGTTTTCTTCAAATCAACAGGTTTTGGAAGGCTTGAGACGGCATTCATGCGCGAATCAACGATTCAAGTTGGTATCGTAGATCGACTTCCGATATGTCGTGGAATCAAAGGATTTTGATCACCTATCCCTTTATCTTTAATGTTATTTGAATTTATATTTTTTATTTTAATTTTCCGCTGCATCAAGAAACAACGTTGGAGAAGATTCAGAACAAAAAGGAATGTATGCGGTTTCTATGAATGCATGCGGTATATTAATAAGAAGGAGAAGACGAAAAATTAGGTTTTATTAATTTTAATAATAAAATTTTACCATTATGATTTTGTGCATATTATTATTACTAAATTGTGCAATTCGTAAATTAAAATACAAAAATTAATCTAGTCCATCTATTAACAAAATCTAAAGGCTAAAAAACATTCATATTTCTTACAGTAGGGAGCGTTCTTATTTGAACCTCCCATACCATTGTATTCATTAAAACCCGCTACAAGCATTTTGGTAGCTGAAAATGCTTAAATAAACAATAGATCAAAATCTAAACCATTTTGCATTGTGATCGACAAGATTGATTCCAATTATTAATAAATAATAGGCTACATAATTAATAAGAAATTCAGAATAAAATAAGAAACCCAGAAACCCAGAAAAGGGGAAAGCACATAAAGATTGATTGATGAAAAGGTAATAGAGACAAGACTGCAGCAAGTGATTCTGTCCCCCTATGTGCCACGTTGGATTTCTTTCTTTCACGTGGTAAAAGTAGGCCCGCCTCCCCAATACTGTTAATTCTGCAACATTCATCATTTATTTATACGTATAACATAATTAATATTCATTATTAAACCGTATAATATAAATCTTATGTATTACATTCAATTTGTTCTTTCTGCCGATTGCTGAGTTATTAAAGTTTATTTACTAATTAAACTTATATTTTACCATTTTTTACAGGATTGCCTCGTTAATTAGACCATTCGAGCACAATTGTTAACCTATACTCCCTCCATTTCATAAAAAAATATTGTTTCTTTTCGATGTAGTAATTTAGAAAAATTGATTTTAGTGGGTAAAAATGTCGGACTTAAACATTTAATTAATTATTTAGAATTAGTTTATAGTGTAGAGATGTGAGATCTATATAATTAATTTTGTTTTTGAATTGATTTGAGTTTTGTAAAAGCGTAGAACCCACTTTCTTATTTAAAAATAAGACATTTTCTATATAATACTTAGAAAAGAAAAATAAGACACTTTCTATGGGATGAACGTGGCATATTATGTTTTACGATTTTCGACTTTCTTTGTATTTATGCTGTGTTTTGTTGGCAAGTTGGCGATGAATGGTAGTTAGGATTGGAATAGCATGTGAAGGGAACATTATTCTTTTCCGTTAATACAGTTAAGAAAGCCGCCAATTGGAATTGGTTTGTGTCAGCAGGAGTAGTTTGTTTGGGTTGGGAAGAGATCAAAAGATCCCTAACCAAACACCCCCTCAGGTGGTAATGCATCGAATTACACGCCACCACGTGGACAACGCAAGCTCAGATTCCTACAAAACACAGCTATCAAGCTTCGGACAATTTTACTATATTCACATTTCTCTATATTTGCATGCCTTAATTAATCTTTTAATAAAACTCTTATCTTTAAGGTTTCATCTTATGTTGTAACGATTGTTCACTATAGAGTTATGTTTGGTTTTTGATAAATATAATATATGTCTCGAGCTAAATTGATTTTAATGAAATTTATCTTTAAAAGTAAAATAACGTTTAGGCGCACTATAAACTATTAATAATTATGGCCCAAAATAGTGAAGTTAGAGTATGCATCAATTGCTGTTTCAAAATACCGTATATAGAATTAAATTTGACCTTTATAGAAATGAATAACGTGTACGTATTAGACAAGTTTTTGTTGTATTCATACAATATATGTATAATGTATAATGTACTATAAAGAGGGAGCTTGAGAGGAAAGACTAGTAAAGAAAACGAGCTTTAATTAATAGTAAAGATTGAAAATAGTAGTATTAATTTTGTTAAAGATAAAGTGAGGGGGTGGCCGCCTCCCTACATTGCTTTTTCATTATTTTAGTCCTCATTCCCCTTTTTGTTCTCATATCAAAACCCCCCCTCCACAATTCCCAACCCCTCAATCATCCCTCCTTTTGCAATTTGTGTGCCCCATTTGTTTCATTCCCTTCTTTTTGATCTTCTCATCAAGGTCTCCTCTCTCTCTCTCTCTCTCTCTCTCTCTCTCTCTCTCTCTCTCTCTCTCTCTCTCTCTCTACATAACTCGTTCAATCCTGCAAAGAGATAGTTTTTCTAGCAAGGAACTAATTAGGGTTATAATTTTTGTGTAGTTCTTGATATTTGGGAGGCTGGTCTCTGATATCCTTGAAGTTGGGGCTGGCTCTCTTGAAAATCTATCAAGAATCTTGAATCAGAAGTTCCAAAGGGCAAGGAGATATACAAGGCAAATGGCACCAGTTTCGCTGCCTCCTGGTTTCCGGTTTCACCCCACCGACGAAGAGCTCGTGGCTTACTACCTAAAGAGGAAGATTAATGGCCGGAAAATCGATCTTGAGGTTATCCCAGAGGTTGATCTTTACAAGTGCGAGCCGTGGGATCTTCCAGGTATGTATTATATGTGTTTTCTCTTATGCTCGGATTAGCCAAAAATTAAACAAAATATAAAATTAATAATTAAAATGGAGTAGCAAAAAGAAGAAAAGGTATAAAGAATGAATGAAACCCTTGTTCATGACTGAACTTGCTTTAGTTTTGATTTATAGCATTGATGGCATACAATTCACTCATCTTTTATATAGTGAATGGTTATGGATGTGTATGCATGCATGTATTAGGGGATATATATAATTCAAGATTAATGAATGTATATGTTGGTATGGAACCTTCCGTGCTTGAAATTAAACGATTGAGAAAAGGGAAGTTTCTTGATGGTCCCTACATCTTAAAATATTTTGTTTTTCTCATAGAAGTGTGTAATCATGCAAAGATTTTGTCTCTAAGTCATAAAGCAACAGAAAGAACACTCTGTTGCAGCATAATCCTACTTTTGTCCTTTTAGGTCTCTCTCCGTTTATTCAGTTACATAATAATTCACACAAAAATATAAATAAACCGAAGAAAATAATAATCATATAAAACTTTTTTATGGTTTAATTAAGTACTAAAACTGAAAGCATAATGAGTCAAAAGTTACAAGATAGAAGTCAAAGAACAATGTGAACTACACAACTAATCACATAATTTTATAAGGTTTTCTTTATTTAGATTTTCAGCAAAGTATATATGATATATTGCAGGAAAGTCATTACTGCCAAGCAAAGATCTAGAATGGTATTTCTTTAGCCCTCGGGACCGGAAATACCCGAATGGGTCGAGGACGAACCGGGCAACAAAAGCCGGATATTGGAAGGCAACTGGAAAGGATAGAAAAGTGAATTCACAAATGAGGGCAGTAGGGATGAAGAAAACCCTAGTTTATTACAGAGGAAGAGCGCCTCATGGAGCTCGCACAGATTGGGTTATGCATGAATATCGCTTAGATGACAGAGAATGCGATACTCCCTCTTCCGGCCTGCAGGTAGAATTTCATTCTTAAATTATGCTACTAAACTTTAATTAATTGTCACAAGTTTCTTGATTTGTGATCTTAAAATTTGTTTCTTGATTAGGATGCGTATGCGCTTTGCCGCGTATTCAAGAAGAGTTTAAATATCCCAAAAGTTGGAGATAACTATGTTACTTCAGCTAGTGATCGGTCCTCTAGCATTGACCTTCATTGTGAACCGAAATACGAGGATTGTTCGGAGTATCCGATGATGGCGTTGACGTCTTCCTCCGCCCTAAACATGGCTGCTTCATCTAGTGCCGATCCAACATGGGCGCAGTACTTGTCTGAAGAGGCATTCGCCTTCACAAATAATCCTTACCCCAACTGCGCTCCCATGCCGTCGTATCCACCCTCCAAGGTGACTCATTTTCAAACTCGTATTTCATTTCATAGATATAATTGTTGCATGTAAATTTATAAATTTATTATTTCGCCTCCTAATTATTAATCACCTAACTAATGAATGTTGGTGTTGTTAATAGGTGGACATAGCATTGGAATGTGCAAGGATGCAACATAGGTTTACATTGCCGCCGTTAGAGGTTCAGGATTATTCGCCGGCGGCTGCTTTTCCGGCGGATCCAAGAATGCCATATTCAAATGCTTTCCCTGGGAATACTAGTAGTCAGACTGACATTGTGCAGGAGATTCTTTCAGTGGCTCAAGCTTCTCAGCACTTTCAATATCAAGAACCCATGGCCGGGAATTATGCTCCGGCCGACGACTTCTCCTTTCTTCTTCACGGTGACCATGGATCCGACATGAATTACTCAAGATGCTTGAACAACATAGAAGAAGAACTCAATCATAGGTCAATTGAGATTGGAGACAATGATCAACTGTTTCAAGGGAGGATGGTTGAGAACTTGAGATGGATTGGAATGTCCAACAAAGAACTCGAAACGGTAATTTTATCGTAAACCTCTCTCTAGAAGTTAAATTTTATTGGATCTTAGATTGCACGGACATGGGACACGATACAATATGAATACAGGGCAATGCATTTTTTAGAAAATTTAGAACACAACACGTGATTGAACAATGGACACAACAAATAGAAATGTCGTGCCGTGCCGTGTCGTGTTGGAATGCCGCATTTCAACACGATACGTTTGAGATTTTAAATCGGCTCGTTTACTGAAACAGGATCTAATTAACAGTTCTACTCCTATTTGATATTGCAGGCATTTTCAGATGAATTTAAGACAGTCCCAATAGAGAACATCTCCAACATCCAAAGAGAATATCATCGTGACTTTAATGGTTTGTCACTTTCTCTTATTAATTTATCTTTTCATGTACTCAAAATTAATTAATATAAAAATCACATCTTGAATAATGCATGCAGAAGAAACAAGCAACAACAACTTCAACTCAATCACGAGCAACGACACAAATGACAACATCTCAGCTGCAGCAAGAGATGACAATCTCAGCACCGACAACTTCTTGGACGAAGGTTACATCGACGACTTCTCAAGCAATCCGAGCTTCGAGGTGTACGAGAAAGTCGAAATCAACCACGGCCTACTGGTGTCCACCCGCCAGGCTCCCAACACATTCTACCACAAAGTGGTGCCATCCAAGACCGTGCAAGTCCAGATAAACCCCATGATCGAGCATCGAGTTTCGACCAAATCGGGTTTTCTTGCACCACTCAAGACTGGATCCAAGGGGAGGTTTTGCGGTGAAGTGAAGAATATCAAGTCTTATCTAACATTTGCCTTGGCATTGTGTGCCATTTGTGTGACTCCTTTCGAATGAATTTGTTTAGCTTGCTAGGGTTACAACTTACAAGTATTTGTTTTAACATCAAAGGGGGCCGGGTGGGGGTATAGGTTTAGTATACTTTTTAATTTTTCTTTTTTAACATTTTATTTTGGTGGCTAATTGGATATATGGATTAAATTGGGGCACAGTGGGGTGGGTCTATTATATTGTAACTTGATTACTTGATTAATGGAATTTGATATACTCTACATTAATTCAACGATGATTATAAAATTTAGAAGATCTCGGTCTTGAGTCTTTATATATATGAGTTCAATCAAATATTTTAATGTTCTTTCTTATGAATATCTTGTCGAGTTGATATTCATTACTTTGTGCAGAAGCAAGCCTACCTTTTTTACTTGTAAAAATATTCTTTAACCTAAATGGCCAATTGCAATGCATAAGTAATTAGCAAGATTTGTAGTTTTATGATTTGAGAATCGTTTCTCTAATTTACTACTGCTGCCGGCTGGGTCCAATTAGGAACTCGATCGGATTCAAAAATGGTTGTATGATTATAATATAATATAACCCTTGTGTAATAAGACGTACGTACTTTCCTATAAAACCCAGATAACATCAAAGCTCATATAGACCATGGCCATATATAGTGATTCTTCTCTTTCTCTTTCTCTTTCTCTTTCTCTTTGTGTGTGTGGAATGTTAAAAAAATACTTACTATATATAAACGGAACACTTATAATAAGTACCACATTCGAGATTTTGAACTCGTGAATCTTTAATCATACTGAATTGGAGTTTCTAGGTAGACTTAATTATGGTTTGCTTCCTGTTAATTATACCCTTATTATCACTGATTATATAACTTAGTATGGTTCCTTTTATTTTCCCACACTAATTAAATAAGATCATACATATGCTATATATGACCAGTCAACTTATTTTTCATTTAGTTGCTTTTGGCTTTTCCTATATATCGTCTCTACCCTACTTTTAGGTGCTACTTCAAGCTATATATGTCATTACTAAATTCTCACGCTTCTGCTATATACACTACTTATCTATGTTTTGTTTTTTCACTCTCATTTTATCGATCGTCAAGTCCCGATTAGTTCGACGATAATTTTTTTTGTACAACAAATTAAAGCTGGAAAACCTTTGTCTCTTGGGGATAATATATACTTACTATTGAACCGTCTGTACAATATATGGGACAATTTCATATTACACAATTAAAGAGAGACTTCTATTCGATCACACCTCAACTTTATTGATATTGCACTTTTGTATTCGAAGCATTACACATCAACATTTAATATTTCTATTCTCTTAAATTATTTGGGTTTTGTCTTCTGAATTTGGAAGGAACTCACTTTTTCCCTAAAACTCCATATAATTATATTATTCTTGTGAAAAAAGAAACCCTTATCGTACGAATAATAGCATGTGTGCACATACATACATAGCTAGCTATTCCAATATCAAATTTGACTGTTGTACGATATGTAAATATGTAATTAGTATTATTCAAATTTTGAGAAAAGGAATGAACATATATAATTAAAAAGGAATATTTGAAGAATAAAACTTATTATTATGTAAATGTAAATAGTGGGAAAAGGTGCGCGTCACATGCAATGGTGCAGGTGGAGAAACAGAAATGGGCAGCCGAAAACGATTTAAAAAAGAAAGAAAGAAAGAAAGAAAAGAAAAGAAATTGCAAGAAGAAGATGACTGAAACAAAGGCAAATATGGGTTCACGGGTGTGTATATATAATGAATGGATTAACCACTAACCAACAAACCTTCATACCTTTTACAGATCCCAAACAATTCTCTCTTTAAATAATTAATTTCATTCTCACTCCAACTCTTCATCCACACACTCTGCATAAAGAGGCTGAAGCATGCATGTTGCTTAAATTTGGACAGAGTGTGTGCATTTTTTCTTTCTTTTTTCTTGGAGTCGATGATGATGTTGTGCTGGTGGCATTTGCACGTTTTGTTAGTTTCAAGCATGTGGTTTTGCAGTTTATGGGGGATTAGTAATGCAGGAGTTCCAACTGTGAAAGTTAGTGGTAACATTTCACAAGTGGAAAATGCAGCTTATTTTAGGATTTATTATGGACAGACCTTCAAAGTCATCAAGAATGCCTTTGATGGCAAGAGTTATCTTCTCATTCAGGTCTCTCTCTCTCTCTCTCTCTGCATCACAACAACTTTTTTAGTTCACATTCTTCCTAATTTACAACATATTTAGTGGTGGATGGATGGAATACTAACATCATGCTGTAAAATCCCTTAAAAGGTAAAATATGTCAAGTGAAAATAGGACGCTTCACGCTTGTCTTGCCTTATTATTCTTACATATACGTAAAGGCTAATGAAATATATTTTTTCATGTAATTATAAATGTATTGCGTTATTTGTTTTGTTTTTTCATTCATATATTTCCATCGTTCTCAGTGGGCAGTGGGCCCATTGCAGGACTTCTTTTGCCTTACTTTGGAGTTATGTGCCTTACTTCACGAATCCAAAAACATTTGATTCAGAAATATAACTACATATAAAGAATCAAATACATCATTTTATTGGAGGAAAATAAATCAATTTACATATATATTATGAAAACGCAAAATAATAAAAAACCATAGCATTAAGTTTTGGAGTCCGCTGAATGGTATGTATCTCTTTGTTTGAAAGATTATTTGCTACTGTTCAATAATATATAAAATATTTGTGCAGAATAACTCAAAGATGGCAGCTAAAACAAATTACTGCACTTCAAGGATAAAATCATTTGTGATTCCCTTAGCTAACTATTCAATTGATGCTGAATTTTTTCCCGGTAATTTATTTGCTCTATGACAGTGTTGATTAGTTATCTCCTCTTATTAATATGGTGATTTATCTCATTTTTTGAGGTGAGGTTTTTTCCCTTTGAGTAAGTAGATCGACTATTCTTTTTTCCTCTGGTTTTGATTCTTGTGAAATGGTGACGGGCATTGCAACTGTTTTGAGGGACAGCTTGTAGGATTGGTTGGGCAGTTGAAGGGTATGACATCAGATTATGTGGCTTCTGAATGTGTCCTCAAAGTGTACATGGAGGGACAAGTGCAGCTGATGAATCGAAGCAACGCGCATCAGTATGCAGCTCATTTCATTGTCAACACTGATCAGGCTCAGTCCGGCAACTTGGCCAATTTTATGTGAGGACTCCCCTCTCCAGGTAGACAACTTTATGCTCAACTATTGTGTCTGTTCTTCATCTGCTAATAAACTTCTCAGAGAGCAGAGTGGATCAAGTATCTGGGAGTATTTGCAAATCTTGAAACTAGAGCAAATCAAGTCTATGATACGGTAACTCAAAAAACTCTATCATACATAGGATTAATTCTAACTTGGTGTATTGCAGATCAAGAAGAGTTACCTGTGCCTAAGTAAAGCTGCAACCAGCAAGCAAACACCATTCAAGCCTATCGTTGCTTGGATGCAGTACGATGATGCAGGAACCATTTGGTCTTTCACTAAAGAGGCCTTCAAGCTAAAGGTACGTACAGACCTCAACTATTACAGTACATATATATATATATATATATATATATATATATATATATATATATATATATATATATAGGGGGGCCTTATATCAAGAACACCCTTTAGTGAGAGAATAGAGAACATCTTATAACCATTGATCTAGTTAAATGGATGGGTAGGATTTAAGGAAATTTCTCCCAATTTTAACATTCTTTTTAATTGCAAAATATGAAGAAAGAGTAAATTAGGAATTTTGTAAAGAGCATTTTATTTCATTCAAATTTTTTGAAAGAACCTTTCATTTGTGTCGTTCCTCCCAACCAGCAAAAATGCTGTGAAAAGCGCATTTCATTTCTCCTTTCTTCAAATCTGTAAAAAATCGACGCATCTATTCAACCATTCCTGATTTAATCGACGCGAATCTTCGATTCGGAGGTACTCCCTCAACAAATTCATAATCGACGCGAATCGTCGTATCTTTAGGGGTTTTGAAACTCGTAATCGACGCGAAGGACTGAAGGATTGAAGGAAATCTCGCCCGAGGACTTCTGTTGGAGGACTTATGAGTACTTATTCTGTGGAGAATACGAATTTCACGAAGGTATTTTGCTATATTTGGTGCTACAATCTGTAATCGAACATTATAGGGTTTACACCAATGTGTTGTTGCTTTTTAGTTTCGAGCGATTGAATGTATGTGATAAAAATTAGGGTTAATACGAAATTAGGGTTTGGAATTGGGGGTTGATTCGAAATGATAGTAAACAATTGAATGTATGTGTGAAAAATTAGGGTTCATAGGAAATTAAGGTTTGGAATTGGGGGTTGACGACTCTATTTTTTTCATGGGTATTTCATATGCAGAATCGTGTGTTTTTATATGCACATTTTTTATATTTCGTATGCACAAAAACTTGTATTTGTAACATTGTATTTGGGTACAGTTGTTAATTCTTATGCACATAATTTGTATTTTTCTGCACATTATATATATTTCATATGCACACTAAGGGGTATTGGGACAGCATGTTAATTTCGTATATAACAGTGTACTTGTACACTAGGTGTATTTCATATGCACATTCATTAATCATTTTATGCACATCTTTGAACAGATGACTGGGAAGAGAAAGGCAGTGGGTTCAGTCGGTGGTTCTAAAGGTGAAATCAGTTCAAAGATAAGAAAACGTGGAAAGATATATGTGAAAGGGGGGAATGTGGATAAGAAAACGCGAAAAGAATGTATTTCATATACATGTACAGAATGTACATATGAGTAGCCAGAGAAAGACAAATATGTTCATGGGCGACGACAAAGGAAGGATGGAGATGTGGCTTATAGGAAAATGTGCATACAAATTATAAAAAATATGCATAGAACACACACAAAATGTGCATATAAATTAAAAAAATGTGCATAGAACACACAAAAATGTGCATATAAATTAAAAAAAAATGTGCATAAAACACACAAAATGTGCATATAAAATATTGACGAAATCAGTCGAGACCCACCTTCAAAATCCCTTGTTAACTAAATTAGAAAGACAAAATACCAAAATACCCTTAATGAGGCTTGAAAAAATTATGAAAATTACGAAAATGCCATTAATGAGCTCCTTAATTTTGACCACACATCTTGTAA
This sequence comes from Lavandula angustifolia, assembly GCA_028984105.1. NCBI lineage: Eukaryota > Viridiplantae > Streptophyta > Magnoliopsida > Lamiales > Lamiaceae > Lavandula > Lavandula angustifolia. Next base: position 26,326,229 of record CM054806.1, on the reverse strand, counting down.
AGTAAGGGTTGAGATTTGTTCTCCTTTCTCTCAATAAGACATTGTTCTCTTTTTATCCCTCTTATATATATATATATATATATATGAGATGGATCATTAAGGAACAACACCTTATTGAAGGAACTAGGAACATATCCTAGCCCTCCATTTCATTAGATGTGTGGCTTGGATTAGATGAGCTATTTTAAATTTTGAATCTTATATTTAGCTCATTAAGGGTATAGATGTAAACTACTCATTTTATTTTACTTTTACATATCTTCTATTATTCAATTTTGTAAACCAGTTTTATTTAATCCGTATTCTCGATTGAATATTAAAAATTAATTATTTATTTTATGTATTTTATTTTATTAATTATAATTTATTTAACTCATTAATTAAGCAAAGTGCATACAGATTTTGATGAAAGTTCATTTTTTTAATCGGAGTGCATATAGTTTTCAATGAAAGTGCATACACATTTTAATCGAAGTACATAAAATTATCAATAAAAGTGCATACACTATTTAAACAAAAGTGCATACGGATAAACACGAAAAATTTGCAGCTAAATGTCGAAAAAATTGCTATCGCTCAAAATTTTTGGATAAAAAGTACTATAAAAATTAGATTGGAGACAGATCTATGTAGATTTGGAAGGGATCTCTATAGATCTGGAACAAGTTTCTATAGATCTGGTTTGTTAGCGACGGTAGCGATGCCGGTGATGGGCAAATCGAGAGAGATCTCGAAGGGAACTTCGCAGATCTGGAACAAGTCTCGACAGATCTGCACTGCCCGCGGCAACGACGACACAGACGATACCCGAACAGAGATAGAGAGAGAGGATGCTCGTGGCAGGCAACGACGCCGGTGATGCCCGAACAAAGATAGAGAGCGAGAGGCTACCTGCGGCGGCAACAATGTTGGTGATGGTCGAACAGAGAAAAGAGAAAAGAGAGAGAGAGATAATGAAGAGAGTGGGAGATTGAAGCGATACATACGTATGTTTAGATATTTTTCACATTTAATACTTCCTACCAATTTTGCCCTTACTACATTAAATATAATCTAATCTTTCTTTTTTTATTGTTTATTTAATAATTAATTAAGGGTTAGATCTTATTCCTAATTCTTTCATTAAGCTATGTTACTTATTATATATATATATATATATATATATATATATATATATATATCAGTACGTGGAGGATTCGGGAGGCGAAAACGTGGACGATTCAATCAACAAAGTCACGTACAACATCTCTATAGCAGATGACTTGGAGGCGTTCAATGCTATTCTATGCGTAAGTTCAATGCACCTCATTCTTAATTAAACTGATTGAATTCATCAATGGTTGTGATTGGGGTGCAGACTGTGGATGTGGTGATTGATGAGACCTACGCGGCGGATCCCACGGCCTCCACGTTTCTTCAACATCTGGGCGTGGAAGATCAGTCTTGCTTCGCCTTCATGGCCAACCGAAGCCTCTGGAGGTACGACAAACGAGTGCAGAATTCCACCGTTCTTGGTAAGTTTAACATCATCAACATTCTTTTTATCATTAATTTATATATATAGAGTGATGGTCTTCATTAATGGTTATGGAGCAATATCTCAGCCTCACTTGGTTCTGGCTGATCTCATCGAAGCTTCGAAATATTGCTAAGGTAAGAATATTTAAAATACGTATTTATTAAACGGCTCTAGATAGTTATAGATTTGTAGTAGGAGTAGTAAATGATTATATACTATGTTACTGCTGCAGGGAGAAGGAGTTATAAGCATTGGCCCAGAAATGTGCGCCAGGGACACCTCAATTCCTATGGAGCCCTCACCTGTAGCTTGTCGATGACTTAATATCATCACACTCTCTAATTTTCCTATTTATCATCAAAGTTAACTTCTAAATTTTATAAACATTTTCACCTCATATATTCTTAACACAGTTGCTTTCAGAGGGTAGGTATGTTTTGGGACGAAATATGTGGCCACATAAACTCTGTTTCTATTCAACATTTCTTGTTACATGAGTTCATATTTATATAAAGGAGTGTGTAGGTGCCGCCGCTCCCTAAATTGTGCCAAAACTCGGATTTTTATATATAAATTAAAATATATATAATATATATATTACTTCATTCTCTCGCTAAACCACAAATTGGTTTATATCTTGTACTAATGAATTCGTCTCTAGTTATGGCTATGTATACATTAAATACAAACACGTGAAAGTGGTATTAACTCCAACAAAAGCTATTAATGAGAGCAAAGAATAATTAATAAAATAATAAGAGTTATTAACTAAAACAACTAGATGACGTCTAAAATTGGGAATGGAAATTAATGAATAAATAAAAATCAAATAGATAAAGAAATTGATCAATGTGTCGGCAATGTCTTTCCTTTAATTAATGATTGTATCTTTACATAAGGGTCATAAGACGTCTCTCTTGTGACATAACAATGGATGTGCTTAGTCTATTGTCGAAAGGTCATGGGTTCAAAACTCACCTCAACCGCTATGGAACATGTCACTTATGGTTAACTTAGGGCGATTGACCTCTTCTGTATTGTTTGCAGGCTAGAGTACGTGGGTTTACCCAGTGCACCGGCTGCGGGTTACCCTAATCATCCAAAAAAAAAAAAAAAGACGTGCAGTCTATCCATTTTTCAATGTGTTAATAATAATGAACGAAAATTGTGTGATGGAAAATTTGAAGCACAAAAAAGTATGGATAAATGTATATATATAGCCACTTTGGATAAATATACATCTTTTTTAGTAACAGTTTCAAAAGTATAAGTTTTTTAGTCACTCTTCTTATTTTGAAGGATGTGAGACCTAGTAATATTTTATTATTTTTACTTTTTGTGTTTAACGTTGGATCTACCGCAATCGTTGATCGTCATTTATAAAAAGTAACTTTATCGTAATCGTTGTCGTCATTTTTTTGTGTTGCATCTTTTATTGAAGGCCAACTATCGCTCTTGTAAAAGTAAATTGTTTATGACAATATAACAATTAAACATGAATTCCAGAAGTAAATAGTAATCAGAAAAATTTCGAAGAACATTTTCTCGAATAGAAGACATCAAAAGAAGAACATATTCTAGACAATTTTAGAAATTGTATAAAGAAGGCATGGATCAAGCAAGTTGTCATATCTTCATGTTTAGGGGGTGTTTGCAACAGCTTAAGCTTTTTTTAAGTGCTTAAATTAAGGAGAAGTTGGAAAAAGTGGCTTATTAGAGAATTTGGGGTGTGTTTGCAAAAACTGCTTAAAAGCAGAAAAAGTTGAAAAAAGAGTGTTTGCAAACATTTATACTGTAGTAGCTTATTTTGTGATTTATAAGTAAAATGTCAAATCACAGCTTATCCGAAATTACAAATATGCCATTAAGTTGGAGAAGTTGGTAAAAACCAACTTAACCAACTTCAACTTATTTGACTTAAATGTAGAGAATTTTCTCGAATTTAAGCTGTTGAAAACACTCAAAAACAGCTTTTCATTAAATTAAGTTATAAGTTGAATAATTTAAGCTCTTGCAATAATCCCATGAAATGAGTCTATTTTAAAAAATATTTGCGATTATAATTTATGTATACCGGTTCGAGATTAACACTTACACGGATGATGAGAATACGTGTTTTGTAGGTTATTTTTTCTTTTGGGTGTAGAAAAAAGTTTTAACATAGGTACTGATATGAAAATCACATTTTTATTAGAGATTCACATAGTAGTTTATGTCTACATGATTGTTAATGTAGTATGTATCATTAATTGTGTTATGAAATTCACGGTTCTATAATTTAAACAATGTGAATCTCCTCAAAGTTCGCTCAACACTCAACTAGTCTAGGTCCGGTTTAAGCCACTCAAATGAAAATAATTCACGCAATCATGATAAAAGATTGTCACAATAGCAATATCAATGAGGTCTTTCTCATTTGGTAAGAGTCCTAGGGTTACTAAGCTCCATAAAAATGTTATGTATGTCAAACTCTCTCACTTGTGCAGTCAATACAGAAAATTAAACTCCCACAATTTCAGAAAATTCATTCCAATACTTACTTTAATATTATGTACCCATACTTTCTTTTTCTGTCACGTTTCTTATTCAGATTGTTTTTCTTTCTTTTTTGTAAATTTTTTATTCGTGGCATATATTTTATTTTCAACTCATTGGGCACAAACTGTCTTAACAGTACAGACAAGACACCCTAAATTCTGCTTATTCATAGCAGTTTTTACACCTTGAAAATTAGCCTATATGTTTTGTCTGCAACATGTTTAGACTGGGCAGGCAGAGGACAAAAGTAACAACCCTTAAGACACAAATATTAGCACAAGAGAGTTCGTAAAACAAGCAATAAGATGGGTTAAGATAAAGTTTAAAAGGTCTTGGCTAAAATTTTACTAACTCAAATCAAGAAAATTGGTCAAGACTTCAAATTGGTTCACTAGGGATAATGTAAGGTCGGAAATATTTTGTCGCGGACGTATGACTAAAATCCCTAGTACCTCCTATATTTATCACAAATGACTCAAACTTATTGCTACTTTGTGGATATATACTCTCAAAGATATAGTAGGAAGTGTCCTACTTTTAGGCTCAAATTTAATAAGTGAGTGGTTTAAAATATTCGATCCAACAAAGTTTATTTTTCTTCATCCCAAATTACATTCATACGTGTACATAGATCTACTCTTCATAGAGACTAACATGTAAAAATATTGAAGCATAAAGGCACAAATAAGACATGTTTGAACATAGAAAACGATGCTTCAAAAATTGAATACTTTGGCATGCTTCGACACATCCCCCCTACACTTAAACCTTGCTCGAGCAAGAAAGAAAAGACAAAAAAAGAGAGAAGACATGCCAAAAGAAAAGAAAAGCGCCATCCTTACACTTGATCCCTATCAAGTGTAAGCAAAAACAAAGACAAAAGACAAAAGAAAATAGACACTCCCCTTCCTTACACTTGATCCCTATCAAGTGTAATAACAAGAAAAACACACATAAATAGACTCAAACACAAAACAAAAACACAAAAACGAAAAATAAAAATTGGGGAAAGAAGTCACCTACGCCTCGCTTGGGCAAGCGAGGCAGTCTGGACATAACAGTTCGACAAATGGAAATTGTTGCGTAGCAGCTGCACTTAAGTTCAGTCATCACACTTAGCCAAAAATCTGGGGAACAACTCAAACACAAAAAACAAAGCAAATAATCAAATCAAAAAGATAAAAGGGAAAGAAACTCGGGTTGCCTCCCGTTAGCGCCTCTTTTTACAGTCTTTGGTTAGACTTCCTTCCAAGATCAATTGTGCGATGGAGTACACAGTGGAGTCTCATCCACTGCCTTGACTAGCTGAACATGATGCTATAATTTTAGACGTTGACCATTGACAATAAGGGACTTAGCAGTATTAAGATTATGAGTTGTCACACTTCCATCGTCGAAAATGGCTTAAACTTTGAAAGGGCCGATCCATTTCACTTCTACTTGATCGAGCATCCGCAAGAGCTTGGATTGGCTCAAGAATACTAGTTGCCTCACCTTCAATCTCTTCCCAAGCTCTTCCTTATACTTAGATGACGACTTATCCACTTGCTGCACTGGCAGACATGTCTTATGCTCGACTTGGGCAGCTAGATATATTTATGCTTCATGAATAAGGTTCCTACTGGCCAAGACGATGACAGTCTGCTCCCTTGTAGCCTCCTCGTCTCTTTCAGGTTGGGGTTTCAGCTCTGAAATAGGTTGTTGTCCATCAAAACAGAATGGCTTGTTGTATACGTCCTATCTAGGTACGTACGTCTAGAATTTGCAGTTCCTATATGGGTATAAAGGGCCATGGCAGTCTCCTTAAGTTCATGATTCCTCTTGTCAACATTAGTCTCAGTTAAACCTTTCATCAAGGTAGACTTTAGCTTATCCCGCACAGTGTGAGTCTCAAGATGTCCTTGGACAAAAGGATCCATGACATTAGTGTCATATGCATTTTCAAAATCAAGAAACTCATTCATGATATATCAATGTTGTGAACATATTTTTCTCCATGGTAATGCACACTAATAGTACCCTCATTGACATCGATGATTGCTTGGTAGTTTTTAGAAAAGGACGACCTAACAAAACATTAGTTGATCCCTTACATTGTTTATCACTTGTTTTTATCATATAGAAATCCGCAGGATAATCAAAATCATGCACTCTAACAAGGACATTTTTTAAGAGACCCACAGGGTAAATACAAGATTTGTCAGCCAATTGTATCACAAGTTTAGTATCCACCAATTCCACGCTAGTTAAACTATTATAAACTAGGGGTGTTTCGGTACGGTATACCGGACCAAATTTGTCATACCTTATACCGTACCGAAAGTAACGGTATGAGATTTTTCATACCGTTACCGTACCTTTGACTTCGGTATACCGATCTTCGGTATACCGAAAGTCCGGTATCAAAGATATAGCATACCGTTGCCGTGTTGGATTTACGGTATACCGTTAATTTTGACGGTATACCGAAGGTTGACGGTATACCGAAGGTTGACGGTATATCGGAAATTAAAATTATACCGAAAAATGAAATATATGAAATAAGAGTAATATCCTATTAATACAAAAACACAATATATAGATATTCTATTTATATCATGATAACGTAATACATAAGAGTTGATATATTAATTTATATCATGATAAGAGTTGCTATATTAATTTATGTCATGAATCAAGATAACACAATATATAGATATTACATAAATAGATATTACATAAATATAATATAATGACGAAAAGATAAATAAAGTTAAGAATATTTATTCATATATAATATTTATCATCGGCAAAATCAAATAAGTGCGGTACGTACCGTAGGTTCGGTATGTGTCGGTATACCTCGGCATGAGAAAACTCATACCGTTACCGTACCGAAAATTTACGGTACGGTATGATACCGTGATTTTCGGCACGGTATACCGTTAAATTCGGTTTTTCCGGTATTTTTTCGATACGGTGTGCACGGTATACGGTATTTTCGGTAAAATTATACACCCCTGTTATAAACAGATAATGATTTGACATTAATAGCTGCTCGTAAATCACACACAACATGCTCAATTTTTGAATTCCCAATAAAACAAGGAAGAGAAACATACCCGGGTCCTTGCATTTCTTCGGCAAAGTCTTTTATATCACAATCGTGTTGGGATTTTGTATACTGGAAGCAAATTTTATGCTTGTATACAATGTGTTTTGTCCCTACCACTATTTTATTCTCCTATCTGATAAATATATATATTTGCACATGTAATCCTTTATATTGTATAAAAGTTAGATTTGTGTAGTGTGTCGGGTATCACAGAAGACTACACAAATTGGTTGAACTGACAAGATATAAACAGTTATCACAGCTGAGACAACTTAAGGATAAGTTGTCGGTTTAAGCTGTAGTTTAGATAAGAAGTGGCTTGTCTTAGCTGCTTGTCTTTTCTTGGTACACTTAAGGTGGTGTATTGATGGATCACAGTGAGATGTGTTCTCCTAACTGACTTTAGTGGAGAACCAAGATCTCGGTGACTTAGCTGGTCTTAAGCTTGATATGACTTCAGTTGAGCGCATTTAGCTATCTATCACTTTGGCCTACTATGGTGAACGTCATCGTGATTGGATCTACGTATCTTGTGAAGGATAAATTGAGGGTTAGAAACCGATACCTTCCTCCTTCGTATGTTGTCGCGGCTTTGATTGTTGCTCCTATGTCAGATCTTCTGATCTGTGTCCCGGCCTTTTTCTTCCTCTGGGTGGTCAGAGAACTGAAGAAAATAGATTACTGTCTCTCTCTCTTACGTGTGCGTGCGTGTGAGTTTATGTGTCTGTGTGATCTGTTTCTGAATAGAATACTAATATATATAGGCTTCAAAAGCCAATATAATATTAATATATTTGTAGCTCATTAATTTAATTATATTTCTAATGGGCTTCCACATAACTAGCCCATAATATAATTAATTAATTTACTGGGCTACTAATATTTATCAATTAATTGGCCCAGCCAATTAATTCCAGATAAATAACATTATTAAATAATGTAAAAATACATTAATCCATTAATAATGATTTCTGAGAGACAATAAATAATTATACAACTAATTGGGCCAGATCAGGGATCCAATACAAGAAATAAAGCTAGGCCTCAAATTAATTAATTATCCATGCTCAGTCCAGAGAAAAATTAATTAATAAACACAGATTCATTCCACTTGAGAATCTGTGTTGACTTACCCCTTTATCCCAAATTGAGCAAGGGCTTGTATTTTAGACTTAATCGATCTCCGTATTTAAGATAGAAATATCCGTGAATTAATTAAGCTCACTGACAGCTTAAATTAATTAACATCTTATATTCTTGATTAGTACCACTCGACCTTATTAACACACCTGAACTTAATCAACCGGTCGGGTTTAGTGTGCTAATCCTTTCGAGTTCCTCTGGGGATATTATCAACCCATTTTAATAGGATACGGTTGCAAGATATAGACAACCAGCCTGAGCAACAAATGACTACTAGCACCCAAGATACGTAGATCCGGTCGCGATGACGTTCACCATAGTAGGTCAAAGTGATAGATAGCCAAATGCACTCAGCTGAAGTCTTACCAAGCTTAAGACCAACTAAGTCATCGAGATCTTGGTTCTCCACTTAGGTTAGTCAGGAGAACACATCTCACTGTGATCCATCAATACACCACCTTCAGTGTCAGTAAAGACAAGCAGCTAAGACAAGCCACTTCTTATCTAAACTGCAGCTTAAACCGACAACTTATCCTGAAGTTGTCTCAGCTATGATAACTGTTTATATCTTGTCAGTTCAACCAATTTGTGTTGTCTTTTGTGATACCCGACACACCGCACAAATCTAACTTTTATACAAGATAAAGGATAACATGTGCAAATATATATATATTTATCAGATAGGAGAATAAAATAGTGGTAGGGACAAAACACATTGTATACAAGCATAAAATTTACTTGCAGTATACAAAATCCCAACAATTCTCCCACTTATACTAAAGTAAACTTTTAGTATACAATGTGTCAGTTCTAGGTACAAACTAGTACTCAACTATCTCTCAGCTATCTATCCTATCTATCACTGCATCTTCTCTCACTTATACAAAAGTTCCTGTAGTCCTAAGTGGGGGGCATCTCTACCACTCCTAAGCCACGAACATGCTTCTCGTAAGTCGGGAGTGATAACCTCTTTGTGAAAGGATTAGCTAGGTTGACTTCAGTTCCAATTTTATCAATCACCACGTCACCTCGATTTACGTATACTCGTATAATGTGGTACTTTCTGTCTATGTGTTTAGACGCCTTGTGAGATCTAGATTCCTTAGAATTTGTCACTACACCCGCATTATCACAATAAATCGTGATCGCCTTAGGCAAATTCTGAACAATATCAAGATCTAGGAGGAAATTCTTGAGCCAAACTGCCTCTTTCGAAGGTTCTAAAGCAGCCACATACTCTGCTTCCGTGGTTGAGTCCCCAATGCATTTCTGATTTGCACTCCTCCATGAAATGGCTCCACCTCCCATGGTAAACACATAACCTGAGGTAGACTTCTTCTCGTCTCTGTCAGCCTGGAAATCCGATTCTGTATAACCCAAAGACACTAGACTGTCTGACTAGTAAACAAGCTTATAATCTCTACTCTGTTTAAGGTACTTGAGAATATGCTTGACCGCAGTCCAGTGTTCCTTTCCAGGGTTAGACTGATATCTTGAGACCATGCCTACAGTATATGAGATATCTGCTCTCGTACAAAGCATCGCATACATGAGGCTACCGACAGCGGAAGCATATGGTACTAGCCTTATACTTTCTATCTCTTCAGGCGTTTTAGGGCACTGATTCTTGGATAGAAAAATGACATGTCTGAAAGGTACTGAACCTCTCTTGGCTTTTTGCATGCTAAAACGAGCAATAACAGTGTCAATGTAGGACACTTGTGACAAGCTTAACATCCTTTTCTGGTGATCTCGGATAACCTTGATCCCAAGGATGTAAGCAGCTTCACCTAAGTCCTTCATTTGAAACTGCTTGGATAACCACGTCTTTACGTCTGATAACACTTCAACATTGTTGCCAATGAGAAGGATGTCATCTACGTAAAATGCAAGAAACACCACTGATCCGTTAACACAAATACGGTACACACACCTCGTTAGGACAGGATACAAATCCATAGGATTTGACTACATCATCGAAAACGCTGGTGCCATAACCGGAAAGCTTGCTTAAGTCCATGAATAGACTTCGTAAGCTTCCAAACTAGATGCTCTTCACCCTCCTTCACATAACCATCTGGCTGTTTCATGTAGATGTCCCTACCTTTTTTAAAGGTGACCGTTTAGGAATGCGGTTTTGACATACATTTGTCATATCTCTAGGTTCATGTGAGCTGCTATGGCAAGGAAAATCCGAATGGATTTGATCATTACTACAGGCGAGAAGGTCTCTTCGTAATCGATACCTTCTTTCTGGGTAAAACCCTTCGCCACTAGCCTGGCTTAAACGCCATGATCTCTCCATTCGGTCCTCTCTCTTTCTCTTGTATACCCACTTACTACCAATAGCCTTGCAGTCCTCAGGTAGTTCAGTGATCTCGTACACATCCATATCAATTATGGACTTAAATTCTGAGTCTATGACGATTCGCTAGGAATCTGCATCTACATCTCCCACTGCTTCGTTGTAAGTTCAGGGATCCACAGTATCTTGTTCATCTGTCGGGAGATGATCAAACGTCTCCCCAGTGAACATATACCGATCAGGTGTAAATATCACCCTCCCACTACATCGAACAGTGTCAAGATCTGTGTTAACAGATTGTGCAGTTACTCGTGGAGTACTATCTTGCACAACTGGCTGTTCAAGTGGAACTCGACCACCTTGTAATTCCTCAAGGATTATGTCGACTCGAGATTTATGGTTACTAATGTAATCCTCTTCTAAGAACCGAGCGTTAGGGCTAACAACGATCTTCTCGTTCTTTAGGATCATAAAAGTATCCACCCTTCGTTTCCTTCGGATACCACTATGAACAACATCACTTCGAACGTGATTCCAATTTGTCGGCATGCCTATTTAGCACATAAGCGGGGATAACCCCAAATGCTTAAGTGGTGCATACTTGGGTTTGTGCCCGCTCCACAACTCGAATGGGATCTTTTGTACCAACTTGGAAGGCACATGGTTCGGCAAGTATCTTTGCGGTCTCTAGGGGCATATCCCCAAAAGGAAACGGCAAAGTTACATAACTCATCATCGACCGAACCATCTCTAAGAGACTTCGGTTCCTTTTCTCTGACACACCATTCTGCTGAGGCGTGCCCGATGCTGTCAGTTGGGATGTAATCCCACATTCTGTCAACTAGTCCTTGAACTCGTTGGATAGGTATTCCCTACCACGATCAGATCGTAGTGTTTTGATTTCTTTACCTAGCTTCTTCTCCACTTCTGCCTTGAATTTCATAAAGGTTTCAAAGCAATTTGACTTGTGGCGAAGATGGTAAACATATCCATACCTTGAGTAATCATCAGTAAATGTGACGAAGTACTCATACCCTCCACGAGCTTGTGTAGACATAGACCCACACAACTCAGAATGTATCAAACTTAATACTTCTGTGGCTTTATAACCCTTTGCCTTGAAAGGCCTAGTCATCATCTTTTCTTCCAAACAGGTTTCGCAAGTTGGAAATGGTTCAACTTGGAGAGACTCCAATGATCCATATTCCACCAACCTTTGAGTCCTGTTAAGATTGATGCGACCTAGTCTTAAGTGTCACAGATAAGTTTGGTTTACCTTAGAAGACTCTTTCCTCTTCTTAGGATTTGATGTTGAGGAAGCAATCTTAACAGAACTACGCGGTTTACAAGTAATAGTACATAAAGATCCGTTTAATGGTCCACCACAGATAAAATCATCGTCTTTTATGATAGAAACTTCACTCTCAAAACTTGATTTATAACCATCCATGGTGCAGAGTTTTGAAACAGAAATAATGTTTCGCCTAAACTTAGGCACATATTAAACATCTTTAAGTACTAAAACAGAACCATCAAAAGATAGATGTAAATCTCCAATGGCAATTGCAGGAACTTTCAATCCATTGCCCATTGAGACTACCACCTCGCCATTGCTCAATTGTCTTTTCTGCAAGAAACCTTGCAAGGTGTAACAAACATGATCAGTTGCCCCCGAATCCACTACCCATTCGTGGGTAGAAGAGGAAACCAGAACAGTTTCAGTTACAAGAGCAACTCGCATCTCTTTCTGTTTTGCCTTGACATCTGGATTATAATTATTCCAGTGTCCTTTCTTACCACTCTTGAAGAACCTTCCTTTCTCCTTTGACATTCGCATGTCGTCGGTAAAGGCCGTCTTCTTACTCCCACTGCTCTTCTTGAAATGTCCACCCTTTCTGCTCTTTTTCTGGTTTCCGCCTTTCGGAGGATTCCGTGAACTACTAGGGATATTCAAGACTTGAGCATTCTTGCCCTTTCCTATAACCTCTTTGACCGCTACCAAAGATTTGAGTAACATACTCATAGTAAACTCGTTCTTAGACATAGCGGTCTTAAAACAGAAGTTCTTATAGGACCTTTGCAGAGCTTTTATTGGGCGAGGTAAGATATCTCTTCCACTCTATGAAATTATTTAAAAAATTGTTAAACCCGTTAGGGTTTGGTTGGTGAGACTGTTTAGGAACTCGAAAAATTTCGAACAGACATATCTAAAAAATATAATTTAAAAAACATGTATAAAATTAATATTTGCACAAAATTCATAATTAATAATCATTGTAACCTTTTGTAAAAACGATGATATTAAAAACCTCGAACAGCTCTAGGAACTCCATTAGCAAGCCACACAGGTGGACGTTTACTAGCGTAACCCTAAACCAAGCTATTTACCTAGCGCTCTAATTCCAATCCACGTCTAGGTTCTTAAGACGAATGGAATTAATAGTTCGATATTCTGGACCATGTCACTATTAAAACGCGGGAAGAGACTTCGAGGGAAGTGAATTGTACATGCGGTGACATCTAAGCATTGACCATTAATTTGACCAAAATAGAATCAAATTCTCGACATTGACATACTTACTCGAACCATGCCGCATTCAATTTGATCTAATTAGCCATCCTATTTAATTATTATCTTCTAGAGTACTCGTGTTTACTAGGCACGCAACCCACGAAGGTGGACGTTTACGGCTTCGCTCCCACTACTCAATAATAATCAAATATTATTTTGGAAAACTCATCTCACAAAACTAGTAGCTCAAAAATGCAAGCAAGCCACACAGGTGGACGCTTACTCACACAATCTTACTACTTTCATGTAGAGTCCAATTAATGGATGTCCGATTAAGTGTTTAATATCCAAATTAATGGAATCTAATTAAACATTTAATTTAAATATTGCTTACTCTTTTTATTCAAAAGATTTGTTTTGAATCATGCATATCCACATAATTCCTAAAGCATGCAATTTCTAAGCGCACATAATAAAACGTGCTCGCGAAAAATAAAACATGCTTTAATACGACGTAAATCCTATTTACATGCTTTTTTAAGCGCAATTAATCGCATAATCGCATGCTAAAGCATAATAATAAATAAATGCGCAAATAGGAAATTTAAAACGTCGTTATCGGGCTTTAAAACACGTAATTCCTAACTATTACATAGCCCGATCAAAATACAGCTCTTCGATCTTCAAAATTTTCGAATTTGAAAACTGCATCGAAAACTGTCATCGCCGCGTCATCAGGGGGTCTGCCACGTGGCAGACACGCATGTAGCATAGCCAGCAAGGGCTGATGTGGCGCGCCACGTCAGCGTCTTCTTCAACGTGCAGAAGCCGCCGCCTTTCCGCTGCAGTTGGTAGCCCGCCGATGCTGGCGGCCAGCCGACGCCTGCTCGACGTCGCTGGAGCCCCGCCGACGCGAACCAGGCCCTGCCGGTGCCGGAAAATAGCTAGGAACGCGCGTAGCTGCTCGCCGCCGCGCCTCCCGCACGCTCGCAGCTGTCGCCCCCGATGCGGCCGTTCCGGCCTACCTACGTCGTCTCCAGCCACGCCCAACTTCGTCTAGCCGTGTGGGCTGCGAATATTGGCCGGAATTAACTGGTGCAACGGCCGGGTTACAGCGTATTATGCAGCCCGTCGCCGCCTTCTTCGCCGCCGCTCGATTTTGTCTCTTTTTGATCCGCGATTCGCTCAATTGATTTAAGGGAAACGATCCTTGGACGATTTTCGGCCACCATGAATGGATTCCGGCCGAAATCGTCCATCAATTTCCCCCAATTTTCGAATTTATCGCCGGAAAAATTTATGGTGAGCAGCGAACTTCAGACGTCGATTCCGATCGCATCCGGGATCGGATGATCTCATACAACATATCGACACGAAGCTTGTGTGACGAGGAATCCATCGGTTTAAGTCGATCGAAAATCGGACCCCGGACCCACCGTGAATCGCCGCCGCAAGATGCTACGGAACCCTAACCGAATTAGGGTTTTCACCAATTTGGGGCTTTTATGGACAGCACGACCACTTCTCCTTTTCGATACTATTCCGGAAAAACCAGAAATCAGAATGGGTCGTGCAACCTATCCAAACGAAGCTAACGAAAAAAATGAACAAAACTATCCGAACGGATCAGAAATATAGGTGCGCACGCGCCCCCACGCGCCTCCTGAAGATGACGGCCATGTTCTGCCAAAACTAGGGTTTCGCCCTTTTCCGTCTTCCCGCCTCAATTTTCGTGCATCCCGGACCAATTACAGTACAATAACAGTAAAATCACATAACAAATAGGTCCTATCATCTACTCGTGGATTTTCTCACGAGAAAAACGTTACAACGGGGTCAAAACAGTGGCATGCAGGCCGCCCCAAACAAAAAAATTAACCCGATAACGACGAAATTGCACCTTAATCATACACCTAACAGCAACAATCAGAGCCTAAAGCAAGCTCTGATACCAATTGAAGGATAAATTGAGGGTTAGAAACCGATACCTTCCTCCTTCGTATGTTGTCGCGGCTTTGATTGTTGCTCCTGTGTCAGATCTTCTAATCTGTGTCCCGGCCTTTTTCTTCCTCTGGGTGGTCAGAGAACTGAAGAAAATAGATTATTGTCTCTCTCTCTCTTACGCGTGCGTGCGTGTGAGTTTATGTGTGTGTAATCTGTTTCTGAACAGAATACTAATATATATAGACTTCAAAAGCCAATATAATATTAATATATTTGTAGCTCATTAATTTAATTATATTTCTAATGGGCTTCCACATAACAAGTCCATAATATAATTAATTAATTTACTGGGCTACTAATATTTATCAATTAATTGGCCAGACCAATTAATTCCAGAGAAATAATATTATTAAATAATGTAAAAATATATTAATCCATTAATAATGATTTCTGAGAGACAATAAATAACTAGGCAACTAATTGTGCCAGATCAGGGATCCAATACAAGAAATAATGATGGGCCTCAAATTAATTAATTATCCATGCTCAGCCCAGAGCAAATTTAATTAATAAACACAGATTCATTCCACTAGAGAATCCGTGTTGACTTACCCCTTTATCCCAAATTGAGCAAGGGCTTGTATTTTAGACTTAATCGATCTCCGTATTTAAGATAGAAATATCCTTTAATTAATTAAGCTCACTGACAGCTTAAATTAATTAACATCTTATATTCCTGAGTAGTACCACTCGACCTTATTAACACACATGAACTTAATCAACCGGTCGGGTTTAGTATGCTAATCCTTTCGAGTTCCTCTGGGGATATTATCAACCCATTTTAATAGGATACGGTTGCAAGATATAGACAACCAGCCTGAGCAACAAATGAATACTAACACCCAAGATACGTAGATCCGGTCGCGATGACTTTCACCATAGTAGGTCAAAGTGATAGATAGCCAAATGCACTCAGCTGAAGTCTTACCAAGCTTAAGACCAGCTAAGTCACCGAGATCTTGGTTCTCCACTTAGGTCAGTCAGGAGAACACATCTCACTGTGATCCATCAATACACCACCTTCAGTGTACCAGTAAAGACAAGCAGCTAAGACAAGCCACTTCTTATCTAAACTGCAGCTTAAACCGACAACTTTCATTAAAAGAGGTTTTCATTCAGAAATATCATAAACAGCGGAAGTTTTTAAAATAATAAAACATGTACGTCTATTAATTTCACGAATTTAAAAAAAGTTTTCGAATAGTTTTCGAATCCTTTCATGTTTGACCATCACAATCAGCCACCTCAAGCATATGCCGGACCATGATCTGAAAATGTGAAAATATAAGGGGGGTGAGTACGACGACTCAGTGAGGTCAAACATTATTCAAATTATAAACTATAAATAATTTAACATGAGAGATTAGACATGCTAGCCCAGAGGCTTAGCCCGAAGGTTTTACAGCGTGAATGCCTGAGGGCTAACCCGAAGATTTTACAGCGTGAATTGCTTGAAGGCTAACCCGAAGGTTTTACTGCGTGAATTGCCCGAATGCTAACCCGAAGGTTTTACTACGTGAATAGCCCAAAGGCTCTGCCTGTACTAAATAACCTATGAGAAAAATTGTATAGTGTATAATAAGGATAAAAGAAAAACCCCACCTTAACCTTTTTGAGTGAATGAAAAATAATGGATATCAATGTTTAAGTCCTGCTCGCCGATCTTATACATGGAAATTTATCTTAATGACTCAACATGGAATGTCATGCATGCACCAACAATTTCAATAATTCATAAATACAAATAGATCATAATAATCAAACAATGTATATTATACATAATCTACTTATTAACATGCATTTTTAGTGATTTCACATAGTAATAATCTTAAGTATATCAAACACAATCTTATTTCTATTGACAATTCATTCATGCATCGAGTAATTCGGCAATTCATGAAATAAATTAATGAAATCATAAAAAGTCTCGTTGGTCCGGAGACGAAAAGTCGGGTGTAGAGGGGGGGGGGGGGTGTGAATACACACGAGCTCTGTTTCTTTTTCTCGGTGAAGGTCAGTGAAGGCGATGTTTGCAATCGATGAACGATGCCAAGTAAGCCTTCGATCACTGGGGTCAAAGTGAGTCGGCTTACGAGCTCTTCTGCGGACCGATGTCGGTATTACGAAACTCGGTCGGAGACGTAGTGCGGATAAGTGTTAGGCCCGAGTCGTCTCTTTTGAAAACGCGTTTTTGCAAGTTAAATCTTTTGGTCGTGCACTTTATAAAATACGTTTTATGCAAACTTATGATTTTCAAGTCAGTTGAAAGCTATGCAATAAAACAGGAAATGAACACAAGCGATTTAACGTGGTTCGGATACGCAAGATCCTACGTCCACGGTCCTGAACAAAGCAGGAGAACTTGTTGATTATTCTGAGCAAGCCTCAGCAGGGATACTGTGCACTGGACAGTTCCCTCTAAGTTATAGTCCTTAGCGACTTTACAATCTAAACCTAAGTTTAGAAGGGAGGGAATATTCTCCAACTGAGAAGGAGTTCTTACAACAAGAACAATTCACTAAATGTGAACTCCTTCGGATCTAAGCTATGAATCTAGCAATGAGCTTAGTCTAGAGAAGAAAGGGATCAAAGTGCCCTAGAGAGATGAACTACAAGAAGTGTTCTATGAAAACTAGTTCGTCTCTGGATAAGCTTGAAGGTTCTAGAGCGTTGTGAGCTTGAATGATTTCCCTTGATTTCGCGTATTTTCCTCTATTTGAAATCTTCAAATCCTTCTCTATTTATAGTTGTGAGTTGTGGCATATGTCCGTTGGAGACGACGATGCCACGTGTCACAAGCGTCCAAAGAAAACGGCCACTATTCAACTTTGTTGCAGCAGGGCAGTTAATGCACTGTTCATGAGAGCAGCTTTACTGTGTAGAGTAGGTAAGCGTTTTTGGCTTCTCATTGGTCGAGGTTTGTAGTTGGTGAGTGTCAGAGTTGACCGTTCAAACTACCTCGTATGTCTTCTGCTGAACATTTGAAGGGACTTTAAGTGCTGGGTCGCTTTTACGTCGGATCTGATTCTCGAAAGTCTGTCTTCTTCGGGCGAGTCGTCGGACCGATAAAGTGAGCTTCGATAGTCGGTTGGTCGATTGCGAAGGTATACTTGCTTGCCTTTGGTTCTTCTACTGATGACCATCAGCTTGTAGAGAATGCTTCTACTGAGGTCCAGTCGGCTGATGCGGGATCTTCAACTGAGTTTGATATCAGTGGCGACGAAGAATGCAAGCGATTACACTGATGACGTGGGGTTATGAAAAGTATCTTCATCGAAGATCAGTTCAACAACTACCCCGTACAGGACTTAGACAAAATAATAAGCATTACATCAAGTCTAACCTATACATCAGCTAATCCTATCGACACACTAATCTACTGATATCAGCTCGGTTTTGGGATCTTCAATTCCATAGTACTACTATGATTTCCCCCAATTTCTTTTAACCCTAGAACAGCTGAGTATCAATCTACTGACTCATATCCAACAATTTCCCCCTAATTGATGATGCCAAAACCTCTATACTCTAATATCTATTAAAGATACCGTCCTATCGACAACAATTTCCCCCCTTAAAGCATCCGAGGAAAAACCGATAATAGTAAATGAACTTCAAGCAGGTGAGAGAAAGGCAAGATCGAGAAACCGATGTGAGTGTGTGTCGAGATCACTTGGTGATCGGTAGTGTAAACACAAAGTAAAAGTGAAAGACAATGAGTAATTGTCTAGCACGCAGAGGAACTGATATATATACCAAGAATTACAGAGTTCCTATGCTATTACAAAAAGATAGAAAATAGAAAGACTACGACGCCCTGAAGGCTTTAGTGCGTTCCCTGAATCCTGCAGATCTGTCCATGGGAGGTTCCAGACGATAGTATGAATAGATTCTCTTCCTCAGAGTCCGGATATCCTCGTCGTCTTCAGCAAGGTGGACACTCAGGTTGAAGTGGAATGCAGCAGCACTAACCTCATCTTCTATGTCCTTTGTACATAGAGCTCCGCGCGCAGTTCTAGGAGGTGGGATGCGCCTGAAAGCTGGAGCTCTAAACGGAATATCCTGTCTCTTCATGATCTCCTTGGAGCCGTTCCCCCACTACTGGATTGTCTTGAAACATGAACTCATCAAAGGCTTGATCGATAGGTTGCTCTCGAGGATAGAATCCCCAAACATAGTAGCCTTTGATAAATTGCTCTTTAAGTTCTTCCCATTGATCATTAACCTCAGAGGAACCCATCGATCGACATGAACAAGCGAGTCCTTCTTGGCGAGAGGTGTTCTCTTCCTTGATCCTCTTGGGATTTGTCTTACGGGATCAGTCTTGGCTTCTCGAATAGGCTTTTCATTCTTGCCAGGTCAGCCATCCTTTTCTTCTCACGGAGAGCGGCTGCTCTAGTGTCTCCTCGTCTGAGACTCAATCCTTGCAGCGTCGCCTCCCAGGTTGCTTGATCTTCTGCTATCTGTTCAGGTGTAAGAGTAGATATGGGAATACTACGAGCAAGTAGCTTTGATTTCATCGGAAGAGCCTTAGCAAATTTTTCTTGGGCTTTCTTCTTTTGCTCTTCGATCGTATTAGTGACCTTTCTCTTTCCTTTGCCCCCGACGGCTTTGCCCTTAGGCTTTTATTTTGCCGCTCACCGCCTCTTCTAGCCGACGCTCCCGGTCCAGACTTGTCTTGCGGCTCTTGGGCTATTCTGAGGTCGAATGCCTCTTGCTCCGCTTTTGATTTGAACTTCTTGATCGGGGAGGAAGGAGTAGTGGATTCAGTAGCGATTTCCTTCCCCGACCTCTGCGGCAGCTGTTGAGACTCTTCTTCTTCATTGGCTCTTCAAGGAATTGAGCGATTTCGTCTATGTGCGCAGCTGAAGAGGAGATGGGGGTGGCTTGTAGTGGGAAATCAAGGAGAAGGACCTCAGTAGATGTAAGGACCTCAGTAGATGTACCTTTCTGAGTAGTTGGTCCCGCCTCCGGAGCCTGTTCCCCCTGAATCTCTGCGGTGAGGGCTCTGGCTGGCCGAGGAGGGTCCCGCCCTCCGAGCTGTCCCTCGAGGATCCGGACGTCGGCCGTATCCGTATCAGGTTCATCTTTCACAATATCTTCCCCCTTTTTGGCATCGGCAATATTCGCCGGGGAGGTGCGAGATAGCTTTTACGTCCTACTCCGGTATCGCGACGTAATCTTTGATCCGGGTAATCGTGTCATCAAAATCACCGACCAAGTTGCGGTAGTTTTCCCAGTCTTTCTCCCGATCGGCTCTAGATTTCTTCAATCGAGCGGTCGACTCCTGTCGGAGTGTCGGCAGAGCTTGATCATTTGATTACGTCATTTCTTTACGAATGGCTTTTAAGGCCTCAGCTTGTTTGATGGCCGTTTGAAGAGAGGTGGTTGCTATCTTGTTTCTCTCATCAATGAAGCCTTGAATTGTTTTCATGGCTCGAGTCACTGTTCCGAGAAAGTTTTATGCTTTGAGTGGCAAGCAACTGGCCGACTCTGTCTTTGTTAAATCGGCCTTTTGAGCACTTAGGGCCTCGCTCAACTATCTCCTTGAAATCCGGGCCGAGAAGCCTCTTTAGGGAGTGGAGATGTCGGCGGCCAACTTACTTAGAGCTTCGTTACGAGCCTTGGTGTACTTCTCCCATTTAAAATGAACATCTTTGGCTAGGAGTCGATTTTTCTCACCTTGGCATTTGATAGCCCTTGTTGACGTAACGTGAGGACACGGAACCGATGGGTTGTATCGATAAGAGCTGGTTCCGAGCCTCTGCTCGAGAACGAGATCAATCGCTCCCTACTCTGCCCGGAGCGGTTGTAGCCTCACCGAGATGTGACTATGGGTGGTGTTGGGCTCTTCTCTTGGGGAGTTTGTCCCTCTGCGATTCTCCCCTGTGCCCGCTTCCTTGGGTCCGCCATCCATCTCCTCATCTTGATCATCATTATCACCTTTATCGGAAGGTGGAGATGGGGGCGGAGCTGTTACGATCGGAGCTCTCAAGCTCGGTAAATAGAGCATTGCGGCTCTCAAATCTTCGAAAGACGCCACATCGGTTGGCTCTCCGAATCCATCTTGGCTTGGAGCTCTTGCTCCTCCGTCGATAGCTCATCCGGTGACTGGCTGGGATTTGGCAAAGTCAATAAGAATGTCCCAGGTCTCGAGAAACCTTAAGAGCATCCGAGCTCTTGTCCTTCTTGCTATTTCAACCAGATCTGCGTGCTCAGCAATTTCTGGTATCTCTAGTTGAATCTCAGCTGCAGCACGCAGTCGAGTGGTGTCAGTTGTTGTCCACTCAGCAGTAGGTTCGGGTGACGGTTCCCTCTTGTCGGACTCGTGTCCTCCAAGGCTGATCACTTGGACCTTGTCCTTGATCGTCGCTCCCTCGATTGCAGTATCTGAATCGAGTAGTTGCTCCTCTTGAATAGAAGGAGGAGCTGGCTGAATAATGGTAAGTGGATGAGCCACTGTGACCTCAGCAGGTCGAGTCTTAGCCAACCTCCTCTTCTTTGGCACTTGGACAGTTGGGGGCAGAGCAGACGCCGCTCTCTTCGGTTCAGGTGGCCCCTTACCAATTGACTTTTCTGCTCCAGCTTTTGTCATAAATTTAATACTCTTGAGATCAAAAGACTTCGAGTCCTCAAAAGCTGAGCGATTCTGTACCACACTCTCTATCAGCACCGACATCTTGGTGCCGAATAGGAGCTTGCCTGTACTGGTTAGCTTCCTCTCTCCAGTAGGCGAAGTAGTGAACTTCTGGGCTTGGGCCTTCAGCTGAGTAGTATAGTAGTCGGCCCAGTTCACTTCTACTCCATCGTCTATGATCATCATCAGTTGTATCCTCGGCTTAGAAAGCTGATCATAGGATCCAGCTGAGCTTGTCAGAATATGAGAGACAACGTAAGCTAAACCCCGGTACTGAGGTAACAAAAGATTTCTCTGAAGCGCCGTCTTGAACACTATGTCGCTGCGTCCACAGAACTTTTGGACATAGTTTTTTATCTCCCTTTCCTTATAACCAATGGGAGAGATACCAGCTGAGGGGAGTTGAAAAGCTTGAACGAGAGCCTCTGAGATATTGAAAGAGTGGGTAGCCTCCCTCCACCGATTTGGGGCAATTTCCTACTGTATCCAAAGGATGCTTCTTCTCCTCCTGAGGCTAATGATTTCCAGTTGTAGTAGGCCTCCACAACTTGTCTCGGCAGATGAGAACGGGGATGCCTCGACACAAGAGTTGCCAGCCCTGACTTCTCAAGGGCTCCAAAAACCGGCTCCAAATATGAAACGTCCACCTGCCGGAGAGCCATCGTCGGCTCAAACTGAACCCGGATGGTCATGATCTCAACCATCTTCTCAGGAGTCTGTACTACCGCCATCGAAATCGCAAAACAAATTGTTAGCACTTGAAAATAGAGTAAGTTAGTAGCTATCGGCGGATAGTAATACATTACCGTGAAATAGAGCTTGAAAAGAGATATAGCAATGCGGTTTGAATGAGGATGTAAGGAAGGTAAGCCGACTCGCTAAGAAAAAAGCTCTAAGATATGAGAATGGCGAAAAGTGAGGAGTTGATAGAAGATGAAAGATTTTGTATATTGAGTTTGATCTTCAGTTTGAATCGCACGATTCAAATTTAATCTTTCAAAAACAAGGGGCGGCTAAGATTAAATGTTATAAAGGAATGATTATAATAGCCGCCAAAAATATAGATATACGTAATAAAGCTAATGGAGAAGACATGCATTAAATGCGCGACAGAGAGCATTAATTACGCAGGCGAGGAGTCCTGCTGACCTTTCCTCAAACCTTAAACATAATAAATGGTAAGGAATAAATGATCCTCAGCAACTGAATGTAAGCGACTAATGCATTAAATGCGGCATGTTTCTGAACAAATTAAGTAACGATACTACGCAAACCTCTTCGATCGAACTTATCACCGGTTGCCATCTTTTATCAGGAGGATGGTTGTGCTGATGACCATGTTCCTCCTTGTTATGTACAGTGTGCATCTCCCAACTGAGTCACTGTACTAAGTTTTCTGACCTGTCGTGCTGATTCCATACTGATACAAATTGTTGCTAAGTATATCATTATCAGTAGTCGGCTTCTACTGACTTGTCTCAGTAGGATCTAGCGAGACCTAGCTCAACCGATAGTTCTCTGAACCTATTCTCAGCTAGTGGTTTGGTCGGTATATCGCCCCTTTGCTTGTCGGTATGGATTTTCTCCATCCCGATGTCCTTCTTTTCGACATGGTCTCCGATGAAGTGGTGTCGGATGTCCACGTGCTTGCATCCGGTATGTAGAACCGGGTTACGAGTTATAGCTATTGCGGTGGTGGAGTCACGGTAGATGGGCACTTCATCCCGAGTTATACCATAATCTCTCGGTTGTTGTCGAAGCCAAAGGATCCGGGCACAAGGCAACTTCCTGCGGCCATGTACTCGGCTTCGGTAGTGGACGTAGCTACCGAGTGCTGTTTCTTTGAAAACCACGATATCGGCTTCTTTGCCTAGGAACCGACATGTTCGGGAAGTTGATTTTCGATCTATCCCGCATCCCGCATAATCGGCATCGAATAACCTGTTAGTGTTAGATTATCATCGGCAGGATACCATAACCCAAAGATCGGGTGTTCCTCTTAGATATCGCGAGAATCTTCTTCGCTGAGTCTAGATGACTTCGCTTGGGATTCGCCTCGAAATCTTGCGCATATACCTACATCATAAGTTATGTCGGGTCGGCTAGTCGTTAAATAAAGTAAAGAACCAATAATAGCTCTATAATGCTGTAGAGTTAACGTAAGCTCCCTCTTTGTCTAGATCGATTTTAAAGTTCGTGTTCATGGGGATCTTGGCCGTTTCTTTGGAATCACGGCCGAATCTTTTGAGAAGATCTCGAGTGTATTTGGCTTGATTGATGAAGATTCCTTCAGCTGATTGTTTTACTTGAAATCCAAGGAAATAATTCATCTCTCCCATCATGGACATCTCGAATTTCTCTTTCATCATCTTCTCGAACTGCCGACATATAACTCGTTTACGCGGCCCGAAAATGATGTCGTCCACGTAGATTTGCACCGGTAGAATGTCATCTTCGACTTTATGCTTGAATAGGGTGCGATCTACTTCCCCTTTTGAAAACCTTTACAAGTAGAAAGTCCGATAGGGTATCATACCAAGCCACCGGGTGCTTGTTTTAACCCATCTGAGCTTTCCTAAGTCTCGTACACTCGATGTCCCTGGCGAAAGCCGGGCGGTTGTTCCACGTAGACTTCTTCCTTCGATGCGCCGTTCGTAAAAGCCGACTTCACATCCATCTCGATATACCTTAAATCTCGATGTGTTGCATAAGCTAGGAAAAGACGAATGGCTTCCAATCGGCGACCGGAGCAAATGTTTCTTCAAAGTCAATTCCTCTCTGCCCGATCGTATCCTTTAGCAACTAGTCGAGCTTTATTTCTGACAATGACGTTGTTTTCATCTCGCTTGTTCTTGAAGACCCACTTAGTTCCAATCACGTGCTGATGTCTAGGTCTGTTGACAAGCTCCCAAACTTCATTTCTGACGAACCGGTTCAGCTCTTCTTGCATAGCAATGACCCGGTCGAGCATCTTTTAGTGCTTCCTCTATCGATCGAGGTTCTTACGTAGACAGAAAACAAGAGTAAAGTGAGCTTTCTCCTTGACTTAATCTTGATCTTGTCCTTATAGTTGCTGATGGATCTCCAATGATAAGATCTGAAGAATGAGCATCAAGCCACGAACGCCCGAGTCGGGCTTCTTCTTCGATACTACTTACGCACGCCGTAGGTGTATTAGGCATTTCGAGAGTACTTGTTTTGTGACCGTAGTAATTCAAGAAGAAGGTTAGGATCTACCGAGTTTCCGTGTTCGGGGCATTTAGCTCGGGAACATTAATCGTTCCCCACGAGTTTATATTCTCGGTATAGGTCTCGGTTACCACGGGGCTTCCTCATCGACCGAAGTTACCCGTTGTTGATTCTCGTTCGATAGAATCAACTAGGTTAGCTACATTGCTTGTTGGCCGAGTCCGAATTTCTTCATCTTCCGACTCATCATCCCAACAATGCCGGATCTTTTCAGGCTTTGTCATTTAGTTCGAGATCCCGTAGCTTGCTGCCGACATCCTCGGTGTTTGACTTTGTATCTTTCTCGTTCTCGGTAACAAATTCATCAAAAACAACATGAGGGCTTTCCTCCACGCAAAGAGTTCGATAGTTAAAAACTCACGAAGGCTTTATCGACTCGGGAGTATCCTAAGAATACTCCTTGATCGATTTGCTATCAAAGACCTTCAACCGATCTTTCCCATTGTTGTGGATAAAGCAAGGACAGTAGAAAACATGAAAATGAGAAATAGAAGGAATTCTCCCTTTCCACGGTTCGTAAGGCGTCTTCATGTGTTCTTTGTGTCGGTAGTGAGCGATTCCGAGTGTAACGGGCGGTGTCGGTAGCATCGCCCCAAAACTTTGAGGGTAGTCCGAGAATCTGCGAGGAGCGTTCTTGCTTGCTTCTTTGAGTGTTCTGTTCTTACGTTCAGCAAGTCCGTTCTGGCCGAGGGGTGCGCGCGGTGATGTCTCGTGCTTTGAATTCCCTCTTTATCGCAGTATGTCTTAACTACCGAGTTTAGAAACTCTGTTCCTCCGTCCGAGCGTATCTTCTTAATCTTGATGTTCTTTTCCACACCGAGTTTCTTCGATAGATTAGGTAACTCGGTCCGAACATCGATTTGTTGGCGATGAAGATGACCCAAGTATATCTCAAGAAGTCGTCTATGACGACGAGGGCATACTTCTTGCCTCTTATAGTCACTTGGAGAGACCGGCCCGAATAAGTCCATGTGAAGCGGTGAAGGATTCCATCGGTGGAAGGTGACGGAATAGGTGGATTGCTACTCTTTGTTTGCTTTCCCTTCGGGCACGCTTCACAATTTCTCGTCTTTGATAAACGATTCGTTGGGCGGTCCTCGACTTTAGAGTTCTTGACGAGCTTGTTCATGGTCTTGAAGTTCGGGTGGCCGAGTCTCTTGTGCCATAGCCACTGACTTGTTACTTGATTTAGTCTCGTGCGAGCAAGCAAGCCTCGGGTTCCAACGGTATTCCGGTTGCAACATAGATGTTCTTCCTCCGCGAACCCGATAACACTTGTTTTCCACTGTAGATTTGTCAACAATATCACGAAACCCAGCGTCAAAGATTACTCTGTTAAGATTATCACGAATTGATCGATCGAAAGGAGATTATGTTGAAGTCCTTCAACATATGTTACTCTTGGAATTGTGGCGGTCCCAATGTTCGGCGTTCCGTATCCCCTTGTGTAGCCTTTGGAATTGTCACCGAATTCAATCCGGGACCATCTTCTTGTACGTAGTTGGTCGGCGAGCTCTTCCGGTAGGTCATGTGTCTCGAGCAGCCGCTGTCCACTATCCACGGGTCCTTATGCACCCGCAAAAGAGGCATTTTTAGGTACCCTTTGGTTCGGTTGGGTCCTTACAAGGTTAGTGGGTGATTTCGGAACCCGGATCTGTCTCGGGACCTTAGAAGTTCCAGACTTCTTCTTCGAACCTTATCGGCCTTTCTTCTCCACAGGACTTGGAGATACTGACTTTCTGCTGATAATTTTGGGTTCATGCGCTTTCTTCTTCTGAGTCTTAGCGCTTCTCCTGACCCTGGGCTCATAGTAGTACGAGCCGTACTGAGCCGGGTGCTCATACAAATGGCTCCTTGTCTTCGTTACGCCCATCCGACCTTCTTGATTCCCCCCGAATTTGATCGCGGTGTCCCGGGGCCGGAACCTTTGGTCACCGCTTGTTGCTACTCGGTCCGAGGTGTAATTATTTTCCCGTTTGTTTTTCGTCCGAGGTGTGGTGTCGGCGGCTTGCACCTTTCCTCTGACGAACCTATCAGCCAGGGTTGCTGAGCTTTTGGAGGTAGAAGCTTCGTGGGTATATCCCAGGCCTTCTTTCACAGAAGTTTACCGTTGAGCTCTAAGCATGCTTTCAAGCTTCTCCTTAGCTCCCAGGTATTTTTCAGTCATCAATCCTCTCCGGACTTCGTCACTCCTTCGAGGTGAGTCATAGTCATTCTCGCACGTCGTGAGCTTCGACCGAGCTTGGCTATTTCGTCTCTTTCTCGAAATTGTCCTTGGTCGAACCGAGATCTCGAGTCTCTTGAAGCTGAGACTTAGTCATAAGAGATTCAATCTCTTCCTTGAGTCTCGCAACTAGATCCACTGACTCAGTAGAGACCCGACAATCGAAAGAAAGTCTCGATTCTCGGCCTTTACTTGTTCAAGTTCTCCGGATGGTTCTCTTTGAACTCTCTGCTCAGTGAATCTGTTCCTCTAGCGGATCGTCGTAGGCTTGTACCACATCTAGATGATCATACGTGACCGAGCACGTGTCTTGTGTCTTTGTGTGAAGAAGAGGTAATAATGCGTTTAGAATTTACCTCGGCCTCTTCTCCGGCCATCGAGAAGATTCGGCTGACTCATCAGGAACTGTCTTTGCGACCTCAACTGCGACGAACGCGGCTTCGTCTTCAGAAGAATACATGAATGTATCCTCTTCAATTGAGTTGTCGGATATCTCTCCGGCTATATAGGCCTCGCCGTCTCTCGGCGAACTTCTTTCTCTCTGGCTCGCCGTTCGCTCTTTGAGCGGTCGAGAGTTCGGGACAATCGTGCGATAGTGTCCCTCCTTCTTGCGGTTGTAGCGGGTAGATGTTCTGCTTGCTCTTACCAGCTGAGTCTTTAGACGGACTGGCAGCAGACTCCGATTTCCTGTATTCAGTAGAAGGATTAGATTCTTCCTTTTTATGATAGTCTTTCTTACCTGAGGAAGAATCTCGGTTGCATTTCCTCAGCTTTCGACTCTCTCCTTTTCCCTCGATATTTGAGAGCCATCGGTGCTAGGCGATCGGGGCTCGAAGTCTCGAGAAGACTTTGCTATCGATGTGGCCACGGCTTTGCTTGAGGAAATAGGCTTGGCTCCGGTATTGCCGACTGTTGCCTTGAAGGCGTGGTCGAACTGTGTGTCAGCTGGAGCGCTTAAGCACTTTTGGGGTAGGCTATGCTCGAATTCCTCCGATTTTAATTCTGAAAATATAACATCAGGAGTTAGAGCATTTAGATCAGAGCGACGTAAATAAGTAGCAAATGGAAGCCACTTCTGTCGGGGCAACGCTCTCAAGATCTTGGTGTTCATCTCCTTGTTGGTGAACGACCTCCCCAACCCATTGATAACATTGACTTGATTGGTGAATCTGACACTCAGCTCGTCAATGGTTTCAGTAGGCTCCCCAGCTCGTCAATAACCTATGAGAAAAATTGTATAGTGTATAATAAGGATAAAAGAAAAACCCCACCTTAACCTTTTTGAGTGAATGAAAAATAATGGATATCAATGTTTAAGTCCTGCTCGCCGATCTTATACATGGAAATTTATCTTAATGACTCAACATGGAATGTCATGCATGCACCAACAATTTCAATAATTCATAAATACAAATAGATCATAATAATCAAACAATGTATATTATACATAATCTACTTATTAACATGCATTTTTAGTGATTTCACATAGTAATAATCTTAAGTATATCAAACACAATCTTATTTCTATTGACAATTCATTCATGCATCGAGTAATTCGGCAATTCATGAAATAAATTAATGAAATCATAAAAGTCTGTTGGTCCGGAGACGAAAAGTCAGGTGTAGAGGGGGGGGTGAATACACCTGAGCTCTGTTTCTTTTTCTCAGTGAAGGTCAGCTGAAGCTGATGTTTGCAGATCGATGAACGATGCCAAGTAAGCCTTCGATCACTGGGGTCAAAGTGAGTCAGCTTCTGAGCTCTTCTACTGACTGATGTCAGTATTACGAAACTCAGTCGGAGACTGTAGTGCGGATAAGTGTTAGGCCCGGAGTCGTCTCTTTTGAAAACGCATTTTTGCAAGTTAAATCTTTTGGCTGTGCACTTTATAAAATACGTTTTATGCAAACTTATGATTTTCAAGTCAGTTGAAAGCTATGCAATAAAACAGTAAATGAACACAAGCGATTTAACGTGGTTCGGATACGCAAGATCCTACGTCCATGGTCCTGAACAAAGCAGGAGAACTTGTTGATTATTCTGAGCAAGCCTCAGCAGGGATACTTGTCACCGGACGGTTCCCTCTAAGTTATAGTCCTTAGCGACTTTACAATCTAAACCTAAGTTTAGAAGGGAGGAAATATTCTCCAACTGAGAAGGAGTTCTTACAACAAGAACAATTCACTAAATGTGAACTCCTTCGGATCTAAGCTATGAATCTAGCAATGAGCTTAGTCTAGAGAAGAAAGGGATCAAAGTGCCCTAGAGAGATGAACTACAAGAAGTGTTCTATGAAAACTAGTTCGTCTCTGAATAAGCTTGAAGGTTCTAGAGCGTTGTGAGCTTGAATGATTTCCCTTGATTTCGCGTATTTTCCTTTATTTGAAATCTTCAAATCCTTCTCTATTTATAGTTGTGAGTTGTGGCATATGTCCGTTGGAGACGACGATGCCACGTGTCACAAGCGTCCCAAAGAAAACGGCCACTATTCAACTTTGTTGCAACGAGGGCGATTAATGCACTGTTCATGAGAGCGAACTTTTCTTGTGTAGAGTAGGTAAGCGTTTTTGGCTTCTCATTGGTCGAGGTTTGTAGTTGGTGAGTGTCGAGTTGACCGTTCAAACTACCTTGTATGTCTTCTCGCCGAACATTTGAAGGGACTTTAAGTCTTTGGGTCGCTTTCGTCGGGATACTGATGCTCGAAAGTCTGTCTTCTTCGGTCGAAGTTGTCGACCGATAAAGTGAGCTTCGATAGTCGGTTGGTCGATCGCGAAGGTATACTGCTTGCACTGGTTCTTCTACCGATGACCATCGGCTTGTAGAGAATGCTTCTGCGAGGTCCGGGCCATCGATGCGGGATCTTCAAGCCGAGTTTGATATCAGCGCCGACGAAGAATGCAAGCGATTACACCGATGACGTGGGGTTCAAAAAGTATCTTCATCGAAGATCGGTTCAACAACTACCCCGTACAGGACTTAGACAAAATAATAAGCATTACATCAAGTCTAACCTATACATCGCCTAATCCTATCGACACACTAATCTACCGATATCGGCTCGGTTTTGGGATCTTCAATTCCATAGTACTACTATGATTTCCCCCATTTCTTTTAACCCTAGAAACAGTGAGTATCAATCTACCGACTCATATCCAACAAAGTCTTATCCTAAAAATTATAGATCTCTAACATGAACAACATATTACCTATTCCATCACAATAAAACTTATTATGATCAAGAATTCGTTTAGTAGTAACATGAAAACTTTTTTTTTTCAATATATATGTACCTTGACAAAAGAATCTAGCACACAAAGAAACACATTAATAAATAAATAGTAAATTTATCCTAAAAAGTCTATATTTTTAACATTAATGACCTGACATATATTATATCCCATTAAAAATCAACATGGTTGAAAATATAGGATGCAATGAAGAGATGCAAGTTGCAGTGAAAACGGGTTTTCTAGGATCTTTGTTCGAGATAGACCAGTTTCAGAGAACAATAATCAGTTAAGAACACTACGCTCTGATACCAATTGTTGGTCCTGAGACGTGGTTCAGGTGTAAAGGGGGGGGTGAATACACATGAATACAAATTCGTTCTCAAACGCGAAGTCAACTCTAGCTGAGTTTGTTACTGAACTGAGTCAGATAGCCAAATATACTTCAGATCGCGTGGGCAAGAGATTCTTCTACTGAGTTCAGCTCTACTGACTTGAGTCAGTCGAACAGTCGTTTAGTATTAGAGTGTGTGCGGAAGTGTATGCCCTATTAAACGTCTCGGTTAGAAAACCGGTTTTATGCTTAGTTTGATGAAATACAGTTTTAATACAATTTGAACAGTTAGAGAAAACAGTTAATCAACACAGCAGATTTTTAAAGTGGTTCGGACACACTGGGTCCTACGTCCACTATCTTGACCAAAGCAGTATACTTGTTATATTTATAGTGAGCAAGTCTCAGTGATCTGTTCTCAAGACAGATACAACTTGAAGCTTATACTGAGCAAGTTCTTAGTGATCTGTGCGCTGGACAGATTCTCTACTTATAGTCGTAGTGACTTTTACAAGGGTTTCAAACTTAAAGAGTTTGAGTCTTCTCCAACGAAGAGGAAGTTCATACAATAAGAACTGTTTCACAAGGATGTGAACTTCCTCGAGGTTTCTAAGCTAAAGGTATTACAATGAGGCTTGCTTAGATAAGAGAAGGGGAACAAATATAACTCTAAGTGATGAACTAAAGGTTCTTCTATGAATGCTAGTTCTTCACTGGATTCTTCGATTGAGAGTGTTAAGAGTTTGTGCGTAGATAGCTTGGGTTCCCGGTAGTGTCTCTGCATGAAGACTTCTCTTATATAGTCGTCAATGGTGAATAGATCCGTTGAAGGGAGGTCTAGCCACGTGTCGAAACGACAAGAAAAACGGCTCCTTAATTTTGAATGTTGGTGAGTAGGTGCACTGTAGAGATTCTCCTCTTTTTCAGTTTGGGAATAGCTTTTGTCAGAAAAGATAAGTCGATGTCGGCTCTTTATTGATCGAGGTAGATAAGTAGGTGAGACTTGTCAAACATCAAGGTTGACTTCCTCTAAATCATCGGATCTTCAACCGAAGTGTCTTCCTACTGACGTTCTCCTGAGCATTCAGTGCATGAGTACGAATTCCTGTGCAGATTCAGTTGGTGGTCGACTGACCAACTGACTTCTTCGATCCTGAGTCCACCAGCTGAGTGCAAGATCTTCTACTGAACTCTAGCCTACTGAATTCCTAACAACTGAACTCGAAACTAAGCTACTACATATACGAAGATACAATATTCAGCTATAGGTTTTGGGATCTTCAAATCTACCAATTCATCTACTGAATCATTATCCCAACACGACTCATCAGAGATAATTGGGAGAATATGAAGGACAAAAAATTTTTAATTAAATATTACGATGGTTGCGTGTTTGGGATGATTGAAGTGACTATATGACGAAATATGTGCCAACATACACTCTTACCATGTCATGTTTCTAGTCGAAACTTGTTACATGAGTTCACATGTATTTAAAGGGTGTGTCAATGACGCCGCTCTCCAAAAAAATGTGCCAAAATTTAACTTTTTATGTTTAAATTTAAAATATATATATATATATATATATATATATATATATATATATTTTTTTTGACTCATTCTCTCGAACCACAAATTGATTTGTATCTTTTTATTATGAATTCGTCTCTAGTTATGGTTGTATATACATTAAAAATCCTTGTATATTTTTATACGCTTAATATGTTTAAATTTAAAATATATATACATATATTTTCACTCACTCTCTCGAAAACCAAAAATTGATTTGTATCTTTTTTATTATGAATTCGTCTCTGGTTATGGTTGTATATACATGAAAATCCTTATATATTTTTATATGGTTTAATTGTCATCTCCAATCCACACTATAATGATATTTGAAATAGAAAAATTATCATCAACCCAACTCTATTTTCAACACTTAAAGTCTAAAATGATAATTTACCATTCTTCTCTCTCATCGTATTGCATAAATGGTGACTACTGCACACCATTTCACTTTTTCAAGTTTAATCATGATTTTATAATACAATTATACCAACAATAATAGAAAATAATGAAGTATGAAATACAATAATACATTAAAAATAATAAAAATAATAGAAAAATACTAGAAAATGTACAAATTATTTATTTATTTTTCATTTATATAAAAATAAATATTTCATATATTTTTTTTATTGAAATTGTTGTGGATCTAATCTGTAATATTGAAAAATATATAGGCATTGCTGTAAAAGTAGAAATATAATATATGATGAATATTGTTTTTTAGGGTAAATTTAAAGTTGTAGATTATAGTGAGATTACTGTTTGATGTGACAGAAAGATGATTTTGAAAATAAGCAAATAAGCATGGTTGGAGATGGAGATGCTCTAATACCATCATTTTACAAACTTTTAGATTATTTTAGTTACGAAATAAATTAAGCTAATTTCCGATTAAAATCACAAATTTGGAATTGGGGCGAATTGATATTATGTGCGTGGTGAACTAAATTTTAATTAATAATATTTATTTTTATATAATATAAAGTACTCAAAAAAGCAAAATATACCTTGTTTGCCCCTGGAGATTTGATATTGATCAGGGTACGAGCCCCAAATCCAATTAAAAAATTAGGGTTTTCGCAAAACCTTAGTTCCGCCGCCTCCATTTCTCTATATAACCTAGCCCACCCGTCCCCTAATCACACAACTCATTTTGAGACTCAGATCCGCCGCCGTTTCTTCTACCTCAGGTGACGCTCCTCACCCAGTGGGCGCAGTTTCCGATCATTGTAATTTAGAGTATTTTCTCTTTTGTTTTGGTTCTTCGTTTTTCTAATTACCGAAGCCCCAGATTCGAAAGGATCGTTGTTTGTGTGCTATAGCTATATTAACCGATTTTTTCTCTATCGGAACTTCTGAAAATCCTTTTCGTTTATTGAAATATTGTTCTTTTTTATTTAATAATATTTGGAGATGGAAATGATGATCTTTTCCCCAGATGATTCGACGCTGAAATTACTGAGCGCTCATTTGTTTCTTCCTTTGGGAGGAAATCCAAGCCTAATTTCTGATCCATCTCGAGAACTCATTTAATTAATAATTTCTATTATTTAGTTTTTATTTGAATTTTTCAATTTTCGGTTTCTGGTTTAATGAACTAGAAAAAATAATTTTTTATGATGATAATTGAATGTGATGATCATTTCCCCAGATGATCGAAGTTGATTATAATATGCTTCTATGTTTTCATCCTTTCTGGAGGATTCCAAGCCAAAAATCTGATCCGTTTTCAGTTTTTATTAATTCCTGCTATTAAAATTTTGCATCGAAATCGGTTTTATATACAATATTTTCTAGTCGATATTTTGTGACATTAGCAATGTTATAATTATTCTAATTATTTAGGAGGATGGAGGTGATGAATATTTCCCCAGATGATTCGACGCTGAAATTACTGAGCGCTTTACTGTTTTTTCTCCCTTTTTTGGTGAGAAAATTCAAGCCAGATATTCTGATCCATCAAACTTTAAATCTAATCTGATACTCGCCCAATAAATTCGTTAATATTTTGATTTTATTACGTAATTTTAGATATACAAAATATAATCTTCTTACAACATAAACGGATTGAAAAGTGAAATTATTTTAATTGATACGATATTTGAATTTGATACAACTTAAAATTTCAATTTAATTCTGTGATTGAAACCTTCTGGTAGAACACTTTTACTATATCTTTCCAATTTTTCTGTGTAAGTTTTTGATTTTGTTAATTAGATGTAGTAGTACATTCTTCACTTTGGGATTGAGAGAACCAATATTTTATTCTGTGTCACAACAATTTTAAAACTAAGAAAATTATTTTTAGATTGTCTAATTACGATTTAGTTATATGGATAATTGTTAAATTTAATTCGGACAGAAGTCTAGAGGCTGAAATCTAGAAAATCACCTAAATTCATGTATAAAATTTCGAAATACACTTTACAATGACTAATCTTGAAATTGATTAACAAAAATTTCATTAAAATTTTAACAATCCAAAGCATCGACGGTTAATTTTTATCAAATGAGCTACATCAAACTCGCATGCCTAGTAACCCATGTGTGGTATTTAAAATGTCTTCATAGTTATATTGTCCATCCTCATAGTGTATGAGACAAATTGTAAGGAAAGCACAATAAAGATTAATTGGCGAGATTTTTTGGCAATTCTTTTCTTTGTGGAATCATTTTTGGCGAGATTTTTGGGCAAATCTTTTCTTTGTGGGAACATTTTCCCTCGAGAGGGAATAAGAAGAATTATAAAATGAAGGAACGGAGAGCCCTCCTTTCTGCCCGACTTTTTGGTCTTAAAAATGCTGGTTTTAAGAATGAGTAATTGTCATTCTTCAACCCTTACTGCTGTCAAGAATGTAGAGGAGGTAGGATGGGTAGTTGGTCAGTCAAATTAAACCACCATCTTTTCATAGAGTTTTTTTGCCCCCTATGTGTACTATTTGTATAAAAATACAATAGATGAATAGTCATTCGATCCACAATTTCTTGGAACTGAGGTTTATTTGTTTTTACGTAAGTACGTAATTTAACAAGAAATTTTCTTACCTGTCCAATTTCTAATAAATCAAGATAACCAGTTGTTCCCGTATAAATAGTGAAATTTTGACAATTCAAAGCAGCGACTGTTAATTTTTACAAGGTAATTTGGCACAAATGGTTTTACTAGTTTTGATAAATTGGTTTCTAATTTTTTTTTTAATTTATTGGTCCCCAATGTTTAAAAGTTTGGATAAATTGGTCATTTTGTTAAATTTTAAGTTAATCAACTGTTAATCATAGGGGTATTTGCGGAATAAAAGTTTCAGGAATCAATTCATCCAATTTTTAAATTAAATTTGAATTTTACAAATAATTTTTTTAAATTAAAATTTCTTATTTATTTAAAATTTTTGGTAAAAAAAATTATTAAAAAACTTAATTAACTAATACTAGTTTTATGGACCAATTCATTCAATTTTTAACAATTTTTTAAATAATTTTTGGAATTAACATATATTTTTTTAAAAAATATTTAAAAAAATAATTTAAATAAAAAATTAACTAAATCTAAATTAACTAATAATTTTGCATCCCACGGCAGAGGAGGAGAGCGGGTCGACATAGGAGTTGGAAAATGTATTATGTTCTTTGAGCTCGAAGATGTCAATAGAGATGAGCCTCCCAACCCCAAGTCATCCAGGTGCTCCTCTCCGAC
Organism: Lavandula angustifolia; assembly: GCA_028984105.1. Lineage (NCBI taxonomy): Eukaryota > Viridiplantae > Streptophyta > Magnoliopsida > Lamiales > Lamiaceae > Lavandula > Lavandula angustifolia. Next base: position 26,290,179 of record CM054806.1, on the reverse strand, counting down.
GATATCTTCAACCTTAAAGAACATAACACATTTTCCAACCGCTATGTCGACCCACTCCCTTCCTCCGCCGTGAGACGTAAAATTATTAGTTAATCTAGATTTATTTAATTTTATTTAAATAATAAAACTTGAAAAAAAGTTAATTCAAAAAATTATTTGAAAAAATAGTTACAAATTAATTTAAAAATTGGATAATTGATCTCTAAAGTATTTGTTAATTTTTTTTAATTAGAATTTTTCGTTACCAAAAATATTATTTGAAAAAAGAAATTTTTAAAAATTAGTTGAAAAAAAATTAATCATTTTCCAAAAAAAATATTTTTTTTAAGAAAAATTAAATTTAATTAAAAAATTGGATGAATTGTTCCCTGAAACTTTTATTTTGTAAATACCCCTATGAGTAATAGTTGACTAACTTAAAATTTAACAGAAGAAACAATTTATCCAAAACTAGCAAATATTAGGGACCAATAAACTAAAAAAAAATTAGGGACCAATTTATCCAAAATATAAAACATTGGAGACCATTTGTCAATTTGTTTTTTTACAATAATAATTAACACAACTTTTAAACAGGGGCGGAACCAGGATTTATAGATGGGGGGCGAGATTTATCGAGGGTTCGGGGGTGGAGCCCCCGAATTTTTTTTTTTGAGAAAAGATAATATAACAATGAGTATAAAGAAGTCAAAAGTACTTATAACATATACAAATGACAAAATAATGAGTCTAAAATGATATACAAAACCATAAAAAACGACAAAAATAGCGAGTCTAAAATTGTGATCTGCGCTTTCTCATATTATTGAACTCATCAATAATTGAGTCAATATCAAAACTCTCAAAGAATTTCATTCTCAATGCTCATTATCTTAGAACCAAGTAGAAAATCATCTTCCATTTTATTCCTTAGCCTTGTCTTTACGAGCTTCATTTTAGAAAATCATCGGACGCCGGATGCCGGATGCCGGACGCCGGACTCGGAGGATGCTGGATGCGGTCTGCGCCTTTAACTCTCGGCTCTCAATTTTCGTTGTGTAGCTGCCAACGTCCCAATTTAATTTAATTGCTTGTTGGGCTAATTGATGTTATTTGGGCTAATTGATGTTGTTGGGATTTAATTGATGTTGTTGGACCACTTAATTTAGTTCAATGTTATTGGACAACTAATATATTTTTAAATTCGCTTCCATATATTAATTTTTCGTAAAATACAGGGGGTGGAAAAAAAAATCCGTAAAATTTACACATGAATTTCGACTTCGACGCAAAAAATAGGGGGTGCGGTCGCACCCACCCGCACCCCCTGGTACCGCCCCTGCTTTTAAATAAACAAGTAATTTATTAGTCAATTCTATAAATGTATTTTTTAACGAAATGTCCAACCTATTGGGCTATTAACTTTTAGTAGTCGGTCAAGCTAAGTTTTGTTTCATTAATTAAAAATTAATATAAATATACTTGCAATACATAGATACGGCAACTAAGTTTGCCAACATGCAAATGGGTGAACACTTGTGGCAAACAAGGTTAATTAATGGGATGGCGTCCAGCGACGTTCTCTCATTTGTTGACTGTCCTTTCTCATTTGTTGACTTTATTACAATCTCCTAGCGAATAAAATTGGATATTTCTTTTACATATTTTGAAAAAAAAAATTAAAAATTATACTGAAATACTTGTTTCCTTTTATTCTCTATAAATAGGAACTAATTTTACTAATCTGATGTATCAATGGAATTACAAGATGCACAAGATCCAAATGAGGAACCATCAATTACTGATATTTTTGATTCAATGGCCGAAATGATTTCGGAGAAATTCAACAACAACAAAGGAGCATCATCCTCTTTATCAACCAAAGATTTAATGGTATTTGAAGAAAATGAGTAGAAGACAGCTGAAATGGACAGCTGTATTACGATAAATCTGTTCTGATCGTAATACGAAAAAATAGACGTAGTAGACTATTATATAGCCTTTTGACTATGAAAATAGATGTCATGTTTGTATTTTGTTTTTTCGCCTTTCTTTTGTCTATAAAAGGGAGTTTGTTTCTCATTTGTAGTAAGTTTTTTGGAGAAAATTTTCTCTCTCTCTCCAATGTTACTCCTCTCTCTCTCTCTTGTAAAAATATTCCATAATAATAAAAGTTCTTGCTTAATATTGGTGGTCTACATTTATTGTAAATCTTATTTCCTTTATTTGTTTTAATAGTTAAATTACTTTCCTTTCTTTGTTTTAGTAGTTAAATTATTAGATAAGTATGATTAGCCTAATAGGCTAAATCTTTAAGTATGATAAATCATATCTAAGTTTATACTAATTATTCCTTCCAGGCTATGTGCAAATAAGATAAGGTAGGTGTTTATCTTTACAGTCTTAAAACACCAAAGAGGTTTTGGTTATGAGTTTCTGGCCGATCTAAGCTTATAAGACCTTTTTACTTTGCTCGTTCTGCCCTGTGTCCGCAAGCCGTTGAACTGGCTGTCTGGTGTGGGGCTTAGCACTGTTGTGTTGAGCAGTTGTTTGGTCTAAAGCCTTGATATTGTTGACGGACCTCATACCATGTAATATGTGTTAACATTGTCACATCCTCTCAATTGGTTGTGTGGACTGTAAGGGTATGCACCGATCCTGCTCTTGTTGACTCTAAAGTTACTTCTCCTTCTGGAGTTTGTATTACCTTTATTAAATTATTTGTTGTTTGAGATTGTGAATCTACAGCCTTTTCTATTATCCAATTTAACGGAAAATCTATTTCTTCCCATTTAATTCTTCTTCTAGTTGTAACATTAGATTTACTAAAATTATTTTCTATAAGAATAGTTTCATTTAAAGGTTTATTTACCTTTTTACATTGTGGATTTAATGTAAATAACGGTTTATAATAAACTCTGTAACATATAGCTATTACTTCTGAGCCTGATTTATAATTATAACCATGAGTTTTAACACTTAATGTTAAAGCATCTAAAATATTATTATCAGTTAATGATAACTGTAAATTTGGATAAACATCAAAATATACTAGACCATTTGCCACACTAGTTTGTATTATACCCATTAAAGATTGTTTCCAATTTAAAGCTGCTATGAAGCTTTCTGGAAGTCCTTCTAAAGTTAAAGGCTTAAAAGCAATTTGTAATATAGTATTTATGTGAGAATTTAGTATATCACTATCTTCTAGCAATTTAATCCTCATTTCATCTCCATTTAGGGGAATTGTTTCTTCAATAGTTTTAACTATTTGTTTTAAACCTATTTTTTCAAAAGTACCTAGTTTATATATAACACTAGGTTCAATTTTAGGAATTGTCCATTTATTTAGTGATTCAAGATTTTGAGGTAAATCATATTCTTCTTTTGTACTGTTTTTAACAATACCAAATTTTCTTATTATATTCATGAAAAACAAGTATTTATAAAACTAAGTATGATAAATCACACCATAAAATTCATACAGCTTATCCCCCTGGCTCTGATACCAATAAGAGCAGGATCGGTTCATACCCTTAATTATTTTCAACTTTTATTGTGTTAAGAATATTGTCTCTATCTGTTTGAGATAAATAATTATCCCACCAGCCTTTTAGTTGGCCAGTAAATCCTGCTATAACCTATTGGGCTATTAACTTTTAGTAGTCGGGCGAGCTAAGTTTTATTTCATTAATTAAAAATTAATGTAAATATACTTGCAATACATAGATACGACAACCAAGTTTGCCAACATGCAAATGGGTGAACACTTGTGGCAAACAAGGTTAATTAATGGGATGGCGTCCAGCGGCGCTCTCTCATTTGTTGACTGTCCTTTCTCATTTGTTGACTTTATTACACTCTCCTAGCGAATAAAATTGGATATTTCTTTTACATATTTTGAAAAAAAAATTTAAAAATTATACTGAAATACGTGTTTCCTTTTATTCTCTATAAATAGGAACTAATTTTACTATGGTTTTTATACACTTAAATTCTTTTTTTTTTCTCTCTCTCTTTTTTGTTCGAATTCTATAAAAAAAAATTATTTTCAACCATGAAACCAAACAACTACAATTTCAAAATTTTCTTTTACTTCCAATGCGATTATCTTAGTTTCGAAGGATTTTCTAACTCCTTAGAATTCACAAGATTTTGTTACCTATCCTTTTCATCAACAATTTTTTTGAAAAGTAAATTGTTAAGTACTTATTACATAAACAAATTGATAAATTAAAAAAAAATAGATAAGCAAATTGATTGAGCATTTTAAAATGTGTCAGTCAAGCTTTGTTCTAGAGGGATTTGCAGCAGTAGCCGCACAGTAGTACCGAAAACACATATATAGCCGCACACTATACAAAACACAAATATAGCCATTTTGTCATTATACGGCGCAGGGCCGATGGAGGGCCGATGGACTCCGCCCATCGGCCCTCTATCGGCCCTAAGGAAAAAGAGTCGCACCATCCCCATCGGCCGAGCCCTTACCGACATCGGCCAGAGGATGAAATAAAGTATCGGGTTCGAGGGCCGATTGTAGGCCGACTTGCAGTGTCCATCGGCCCTTACCGACATCGGCCGAGAGGAGAATGGCCGAAGGCCGAACATCCCATAAGCCCGAGCCATTGTTGTGATGGCCGAAGGTGGGCCGAATTTGGTTATCCGTCGGCCCTCCATCGGCCCTCAATCGGCCCTGTATCCCTTTCTTCGAGACGAGATTCGACACAGCATTCGACAGGACACATGCATGTCTTTTCCTGCAATCGTATAGAAGGGCCGATGGGTGGCCGATGGAAGGCCGATGGCGGGCCGATCGATGCACGTGGGAGATGCAGTTTGAATTCAGCTTTATCTGTTGAAATGACTAGTCGGATATGACAGTCACATGCAAGTTACTGAGGGCCGAAGGGGGGCCGATGGAAGGCCGATGGTGGGCCGATGGTAAACTGACAACACACTCCAATTATCACGTGAAACTTGACTCGAAAATTTCTTATAAGACGTAGAATGGATGTTTTGGTAGAATCAACGAAAAATTTCCTCATTTCACTTCCACTCCTCTATTCTTCACATCAACTTCATAGAAATGGCCGATTATCGATCAATTATTGTTAAATTGAACGGTCAATTCGATGCAGAGTCGAATTATATCGGTGGTAATGAGTTCATTGTTTACCTTCCTTCAAACAATATTTCGCTCGATTATCTTCGACAAAGTATTGATCGGTGGCTCGAGTGCTTATTCTCTTCCGTTCAACTACTTCATTTACTATACTGCTGCTTCCCGACGAACCGGCAGGATGATGAAAGCCATTCTGGGTCATGATACTGATCTTATGCGACTGTGCTCTATCGACGTAGAGCCGGTTGTGTTTGTTGTGTATCCTGAAATACAAAATCCTGAATTTGGTGTCCCCAACCAGAATAAATTTCCCGAAGAGAATTATAATTTCGGGGGTCATAGTTGGTTTACGGCCAAAGTAGTAGAAGTAATGATGGCGGACGTGCTCCCGAAAGGAATGTTCTTGTGGAGTCGGATTCAGATGATGAGGCGGATTTGGACTCATCATCTGATGATGAAGAGGATGAAGATATACCTTCTGCCTTGATTAATTGTTCGTTACAAGATTTTGTTGCATGGATTCGGAGGGAGGGTGGCGTAAGTCAACTTATGTCTTTGCTAGTTCCGGTCCAATCGTTCTCGAACAAATGAGGACACTGTATACGACAACATAGAAGCAGCAAGCAACTGGCTACTTCCTATTGTTCCACTTGATGTTGCCGATTCATTAGCGGCGAGGAACTTGAATACTCTTGTAGACGAAAGTTTGCGGGCAGGATTGATGTTCAGCTCGAAAGACGAACTTTATGCTGCTGTCGCTCTATTCCATTTGGAAAAAGGTGCGGATTTCAGGGTGCACCGTTCGAGTAGTTCCCGCTTGGAATATATGTGCAGAAGAAGTGTTGATTGTCCATTCGAGCTACGGGCATACTGTAGAGGTCAGACGTGTTGGGAGGTTACTAAATGGGTTGCGGAGCACAATTGTACAACTGATTTATCCGGGCTAGGCGAACGAAATGTGAGGTCGAAGGCTGTAGCTGCATATATAGCCCGTAAAATGCGCCGTCAAAGCAAGTTAATGAAACCGGCTGATATTCAGGCTGATCTGTTGGATAAATTTGGAATACAAGCAACGTACGGGGTGGCTCTCCGAGCGCGCAACGCAGCTATTTCGATGATTTACGGTGGTCATGCTGATTCGTTCAGCAAACTGCCTAAATATCTGCATTTGTTGGAACTAACTAATCCGGGAACATATACGGATCTTGATGTTGGTGTGGATGGTCGTTTCCGACATTTATTTATGGCGCTTGGTGTATTACGAGCCCCTTGGTTAACATGCCTCCGGAAGGTTATTGTGGTGGACGGTACCCATTTGAAAGGGAGAAACAAGGGAATATTATTCGTCGCAGCTACTTTTGATGCGAACGAGCAAATATTCCCACTCGCTTTTGGTGTAGGTCCCATTGAAAATGATGTTTCATGGACGTGGTTTATGATGCGACTGAGAGCCGCATTTGCAACGGATGATAGTTTAGTCATTGTTTCAGACCAACATAAAAGCATAGCGAATGCGGTAAGTGTGGTTTTCCCAGAGGCACAACACGGACTTTGTTATTACCATCTTTCGAATAAGCTTGCGAGACACGGTGAGTGGGTAATCCGGTCGTTTCATCGAGCCGCTTATGCTTATCGGTCGACGAGTTCCATGACGCAATGAATACCATCCGTCGGGGGAAACCTGGAATTTATGAAAAGTTGATGGAAATCGGATCGGATAAGTGGTCGAGACTTTTCTGTAAAGGCCGTCGTTATAGTCTACTTACATCGAATGCCGCAGAATCAATAAATTCTCGATTGTTGGAAGCTAGACGACTTCCAATTATTGCTATGCTCGAGGCAATCCGTCATATGATAGAGTCATGGTTCGATCAACGACGAGTAAAAGCAATTTCCAGAAACAATCCGTTGTCTGAGGCTTGTGAGTTCAGGATGCGGAGTGAAGTTGAGTTGGCACGAAGGTTTACGGTTACCCAGGTGACTGTTAATAAATACAAGGTCGACGAAGGTGACCGACAGTGGAGGGTAAATCTTGAAGATGAAATGTGTGAATGTGGCGTCTGGCAAATCGACTTATTGCCATGTAGTCATGTTGTTGCCGTTTTGTATCATCGTCGGGAGAATTTGTATAATCATATTAATGATTATTATACGACGGCGACGTGGAAGTCAACATAAGCTGGTGTAGTTAATCCGTTACCTCCTCGAAATGAGTGGGGTGTCCCACCGGAGATAGACGACATTGTTGTTCTTCCACCAATGATTATGCGTCAAGCAGGACGTCCGAGGAACACCCGTCGACCATCCGGCCCTGAAGGCAGTACTTCAAGAACTCGAAGTCGAAAAAAATGCGGTAATTGTGGAGATGAAGGTCACACAAGGAGAAGATGCCCCAATGTTGGAACGAGAAATAACGAGTGAAGCGGCCTTGTAATCTATTTTCCTATGTTCGTAAAATGTTCGTAAAATGTTCGTAAAATGTTCGTAAAATGTTTAAATGCGGTAATATGGTTATCGGCCCTCGCCCATAGGCCCTCGGCCCTCGGCCCTCGGCCCTCGCCCATCGGCCCTCGGCCTTCGGCCCTCGCCCCTCGGCCGTCTGCCCTCGCCCATCGGCCTTCGACCCTCGGCCCTCGGCCCTTCGGCCCTCGGTTTCTCATTGAATCGGCCCTCAATAGCCATTCTGTCATGCCGTCGGCCCTTAATTGCCTCGGCCGTCGGCCCTCAATTGCACTTCTGTCTGCCGTGGATTGTCTCGGCAATATTGTTCGAAATTGCAAGATTATAAAATTGTTCGAAAATTACAAAATTACAAGATTATAAAATTGTTCGAAAATATAAAATTACAAGATTATAAAATACATTTAATCATCGGAATGAGTCGTTTCGTAGTAGTATTGTTCGAAGCATTTCCACGCCATCCACTCCCGATATATTCGGATGTTGGTCTTTTGATTACCCCACTTTGGTGTAGGATATCCACTGATGAGTCTTTCGATTGCCATACAAGTAAATGGGCCACAATCGTTTTGAATCTTGTTGCCTGAACTGTTCTGTCTGCGGCATCAAGATTAACTTCGGACTCCGCCAGCCCGGATGCGTCAACGAGAACTTATTAGTCATCCAATAACTAGAAGCCTATTAAAAGAAAGTAAATATTTCAGATAACTTATATATAGTCTATCTAAAATTAAATATTTTAGACAACTTACATCTAGCAATCGTCCAATGAGCTTTCGGAGCGGCTTTAGATTATGTTTCCTCACTTCAAAAATATTTGCATCGGCCTTTTTGTTGAGTGAGTCATAAATCTCCAAAGTCCAGGACTCGATGTTCAGGCGGACAGTTACCCAATGCGAGGCGGCCAACACCGGCAAAATTACCTATTGGATTAAATAAATTAATACAAGGGGGAAAATAATAAAATGTAAGTACTTACAAATTTTGCATTGAACCACGGCATCCGTGAACCGCCAATTCCTTGATCCACTCCAAATACGGCCTCGAGCAAACCCGGATTAGGTATCCAGTCTTCATAGCTCATTTCGAACCGCTCATGGAAATCGCTATTCGGCTCATAGATTTTTGTACTCCATGCGTCCACGAGCGCCGTCTCATTTACAAAAACAAACAAATTATCAACACGTTATAAAAAGGAAAAAAGGGAAAATAATAAGAAATTTAAAATAAACTTACAAAAACGACGACCCCTGCTTATGACCGTATAACGTGAATCCGGAGTAGTCAACACGTCCCGATCCTTGTACACCTCAAGCCGTTGACGAAGGTAGGCAATGTACAAATCAACCTCCGACTGCCCCATGTCCGACTTAACGTTGAGGATGGTCTTGAAAAAATCATGCGAAAGGTCATGTTGCGACACCGTAATCTTTGCAGAAATACCAGTAGACATGAACCCCTCAAAATTTCTCCTCAACACGTCACCGGCATCGACCATGAATGGAGCTCCAGAAGGATTCTCTCGCGGAGTCACTAAGGGCTGTAAAATGCAAATATTATTTATTAATAAAATAATTTGCTTAAATCGTAAAATAAAATAATTTGCTTAAATCATAAAATAAAATCCGTACCGGGTCTTCGCGTTCTTCAAATCTATGTTCCGGTGCTTGACTTTCATACATTTGTCGTACATTCTCCGTATCAAAGAAGTCGGAACCGATAACCTGTTGTTGCTGCATATATGACAAACATACATAAACAAATGAAAAAAATATAAATAATTTAACTCCCTACAAATACACGTACGAGGCGGTGGCTCAACTCGAGGAAGTGGTTCCCAACGCCTAGGAACCCAAACATCTCTCTCCTCGTACATGCTATGTCGGCCTTGTTCAAACCCCCGATGAACCATTCGAGCCGCAGCATCCCAAGGATTTGCATCGCCAAGCACCGTGCAATCCTCATCTTCTCGTGGCGGAGCTTCTGTATCATTCCAGCTCGGCCACTGATGTACTGAGACAATCCTCCCTTGAGGTGCGGATGTTTGCTCCACCTCAGTGTCATCGACATCATCCCCTTCCCAATCCTCCAAACTAAAGGATATGGATGGTCTGCTCGTATTCTTCGGACTCTTGCCGAATACTTTTTCAATCATTTTACCAACTTTACCGAAAAAACTTTTCTCCCGCACCTTCCACCGGTCATCCACTTTCGCTAACAACTCTTCCTCGCGCTTATCGAAGCGTTCTTCTAATGCCCGCAAAGCTCGGTCGTAAGTCGGAACAGAAGAATCTTCATCCGGACGATGACGGGATGACTCAACCGATGCGCGTTTCTTCTTTGATATTTTCTTTTGTGCAGGGGGGGCCGGAGTTTCTACACTAGCAGCTTCATTGACTCGCCTACGGGGTACGGGGATGGGTCTCGGAAACGTCACGAAGCAATCGGATCATCTCCATTCACCCTTCTCCAATATTCTCGTAAGCTCCCTCCTCCGGAGTAGGCGTTAGAGTCTCAAGGGGGAGGTGTCTCGCATCCCGTTAAAAAATGTAATAATAAGTTAAAATACACTCTTCTACTTGTAAAATAAAAATAAATTTATTTAAAATTTTATTTACCGGTGTGGCGAAGAAACTAATCCACTCCGTATCCGGTGGCGTAGTGTAAACCCACTTAATACAACGGGGCATACCTCCGGTGTTGACAAGGCGGACACGAGCTCGCACAAATGCGTATCGCCTCATATGCCCAAATCTAAAATACAAGAACACCATTAAACATAATGATTACTATAAAATTGTCGAAAAATAATTCAATATTTTATTCGTACTCGAAGGGCCCAAACGGCCCATAAATATTATATTTTGATTTCAACGTCTCCATTCGCTTGCATACAAAGCTCATGTAGTAGAGAAGGGCATTGTAGGTGTACGATCCCCAAGGAAACGCATTCCATGCGTCTAAATCATCTGCCAGGACCCACATCCAGGTGTCCACCTTCTTCGTCTCGCGAGGAGCAAAGAAAAAACACATTAATGCCGGGACATTGGCCACCTTCAAATGCTCATCTTCGGAGAGCTCACGGACCTTATCACTTTTCCACATTTTCAGTAGCTCGCCTCCGGATATTGGATTCCCACCTGTGAGACTCATGTATACCGTCGATTCTTCCGCCTCGCGAGGTGCATTCGTATCAAATTCAGATGGACCGAAAAATAATCCTGTCACCAATGCATATTCCAACTGAGAAAATCGAAGCTCTTGCCCGGATGTGTGAAAACGAGCCTCCCCGGCCGGTGCCTGCACCTCGTAGCACATCAATTGGTGCAATGCTATTACCGAGCTTTTTCCTTTCCTCCAGCTCAAAAGGTGCCCAAACTGTCCCTCTCTAAACCGTCGGACCAAGTTATTACCCCCCCCGCTTCAAAAGTGCATTCTTAATCAGTTCCGGTAATGAATCTCTCCAGTATGTAGTTACTTTTAATGTCTTCTCTCTAATCGGGAGTCGAATGTAATCGGGCTGCCAGTCGAAAAAATAGAGTTAACGGCAGAACAGTTAAGGGCCGAAGAAGGGCCGAAGAAGGGCCGATGAAGGGCCGAAGAGGGGCCGATGGAGAAGGGCCGATGGAGCTTAACCTCCATCGGCCCCTCTTCGGCCCTTCATCGGCCTTGGCTTCAAAAACGACATTATCGACAAATTTCTACCCAAAAATTCGACGAAAAACAAGCGCATAAATGGACATATCAAACACAAATTTCACAGCAATGGCATACATTAACAAACAAATCGACACCCCAATCGACAAATTTCGATAACAATTCATGAAAATCAGATTTAAGATGGGACGAGATCTGGTACCTGATCGGCGTCCATGGCTGTTCATCGGGACTTGCTCGAAAATGAATGGCTCGGCCCTCGGCGACGGTGGATCGGCGGCTGAGCTCTTTCGGCGGTGGCTCTGATCGGATTTGAATGGCTCGGTCCTCTATTTCATTTCTGTTTGGGGCCGAAGGGAAAAAAATGCATTTAATACGTGCCTTCAGTTTTTTCGGGGCCGAAGGGGGGCCGATTAGGGGCCGATAAGGAGCAATTCTTTTCGGCCCTCAATAAATCGGCCGTTATAATCGGGCTCCTTCGGCCCTCCATCGGCCCCAGTAATGCCCATCGGCCGCCCATCGGCCCTCGCTCGGTCTAAGCGCCTAATAAGACAAAATGGCTAGATTTGTGTTTTTGTTAATAGGATGGCTAAAATTGTTTTTTTTTTTTCCCATTTTGGCTAACAGGAGGGATTTCCACTTGTTTCTATCTTTACAAAATGTGGTCTCTCTATCAAGTCTATCAACACTTATTGTGTCAGCAATAATTGACGTTCATTCAGCCGTCCCCGTGGGATAGGATAGCGTAGCGGTTAAGGTGGGTCCTGAGTTTAATTCCTACCAAAATCGCTATGTGATTTGTCTGTTACCCTGTCATATTAAGGGTGGTTGAATCATCTTGTTTGGTTTGTAGGCTACTGCACAAGGAGCGTGGTTTACCCAATGCGCACCGAAAGTAGCGATTGCGGGTTCCATGAATTAAAAATAAAAAATAAAAAATAATTGACGTTCATTCGACCCATTCTCTCTGTAGTCTATCAACACCTATGTGATGTAAATGAAGTAGCAGAAAAGAAAGGTCATTACCTAATCAACAAGACATTGCCTCAACAAATCAATAAGTTCGAATTACTTTATAAAAAGGATTGCAACCTAAACAATTATATGAGAAATAGGGCACTAGTCAGAATAGAGAAGAGTAGAAAGCTCTTCAAGACGATTTGATCGAGCACATGTGGCAAAAAATCAGCAATGATAACTGAATTTTTTATATTTTATCATTTGTAATTTAAGTTATTTGTTGATTTAATTTCGCCTTCAATACTTGTGTGTTTCATTAATATTAATTTGTATGAAGTTTACATTTTTTTTCTATAATTTTAGTTAATTTTAATTATTACTATTATTAAAAATAATAATATTACAAATACGGAATAATATACAATAATAAAAAAAAAATTATGATTGAGTATTTGGGTGTTTAGAGTGGTTAGGGATAAAAGAAAAAAATGGAGGTGTTTGGATTGAGAGAAAATTGATAGCATATGGAGAAATGAGAGTAACTGAATATTAAGACGGTTGGATGTTTAGGATATTTGGAATGGTTAGAGATAAAAGTAGTCTTACACTTTGTAATGTACGTTCCAAACTACAAAGTTTGATTAGCACCCTTGAACTTTTTGCTAATTTGCAATGTGCAGTTAGAAAACATTTTGAAACCAAAATTTTAAGATAATCTTCAGCAGAAATGTCCATTTCATAGCTTCTAAGAACATATTCTACGTCTGGTAAAAAATACAAGGATAGTTGCCAAACTTAATATTTGGAGGGAAGGGATACCGCATGTAATGCACTAGAAAATTATGTGAATTTTATTATTTCGAAGTTTTCTGCATTCTATAAATGGCATTGTATTGAAAAGATCTTAGCACGTCAATCATCATGCAAAAGGAACAAAACCTAAGAATGGGTTACATAGCAGGAAGATTATCCAATGTATTAGCACAATACAAAATACAATCAAATAAAATTGTCTTGTACCTGTGTCTCCACTGAACAGCCAACTTCCACCTCGAGATAGCCCTTCCTGTCTTTGCAGGGAGTGTCTCAGCATTCACATCATTGCTCTTCAAGAAAGCACGAACCTCCTCACATAACGCCGGGGATGAATTACATAACTCTACCTCCCCATTACCGTCTTGGATTTTGTCAATGATGTGCAGCATTTGTGCATCTTCGTCAATTGAAGTCGAGCAACTGCTTAACGCTTCCCGACATCTCTTGGCTGTCCATTCCATTACTGCAATCTCATTCTTGGTTGAGATAAGTTCACCTGAATACGCTTTGTGTTTAACTGATCTCCGCTGGCTAACTGGAGTTGCCCACAAACGGGCAGTGGAGAGGAGGGCGAAGGATGGCTTGCCATCTACAGAAATGTACTGTGAATCGTTGGGCCATGAACAAAGGGAATACATTTCAGTTTCCAAGGTGATAAAAGCCTTATCGTTCGGGTTCTCCTGCAGAATAAACCCATAATGTTCGAGAAGCTCCAAGTTTGTGTATGTACCATAGCTCAGAAGAACCTGTAGAAACGAAAATAATGAACAGAGAGTATTTCAGTTAGGACTATAGTTTATCCAAATACTATAACACCAACAGATATTGGCTGCATTTCTTGAGAAACATCATTATATGATTCATATCTGATGAAATACTTCATCTTTATTTAGTACAAGTGCCATTCCAATTGAAATGTACAATGGCATCATCCATAGAAAACATGTTTTTTCAGCACATGATTCATCATTATCTCATTTCATGTAGTCTTTCCCTCCCAAGCCATTTATTTGTAGTTTTTCTTTGTTATGGTAGAGTTTTGGGACATCACCAGAGGACTTAACATTTGATCTTCAGAATATGGACGCTAAGGATGATTAGAGGGGTAAACTAAAATAAAAACAGAGAGTTTTGTAATGTGTTAAACCTGCCCAGCAATACTGACAAATCTAACCGTAATCTCCAACAGGCTTAAACACCCAAAGTCCAAAAAACATCAAAATAAGTAAAATAGCAATTAATAGAATAACTTAATAGCACGGCAATGCACGCACGAAACCCTATCAGTATTTTTTTTCTTTGGGGGAGGGGAGCTAACTAACAAAAAGTAAGCAATTATTTATCACTATTCAAATGCTAAATCATGTAACTGCTCGAAAGGTTAAGTATCTTCTATGGACATCAGTACAGAGCTTCCAATTTTCACTCTAACATGATTTACACGTGAGATGATTTCTTAGAAACCAGCAAATTAGGTCTACAAGAGGAGAATGTTTTGGTTCTTCAGACTAGGTATTTCTCTTTTACTTTTCTCTTAACTCTGAGAAGGATGAAGTTAGTTAACCCACTCAGTTCATCACTGGATTCAGAAATCTTGTAGCAAGAACATACAGTCAATTCATACTTAGCTTCAAAGAACAAACTATACAGTTTCCCACATACATATAGCCTGCTATATAACCTGGAGTTCATAAGAGATTCAGGTGCACAATTCCCCCTTTCATTTGAAAGGATGTTATTACCTATGGTTGGGATAAGTAGCCCTGTAGTATTGTTATGGCTAAGTCTCTTTAGATATTAAAGCAGTTATAGACCATATAGGTTGGAACGCGAAGCATAAAACAAAGGCATACTTCTCTTTCCATTTGGAAAAAATAAATGCTTAATACTTCTATATTAAATTAACGCAGTGAGAAGAATATACAATCAATACCTGATCTCCTTTTTCATAGTTCCGCTTAGCATAGAAGCAATAGCTAGCAAAAGCTTCATCATAACCAGCATCTGTTAACCTATCTGTCTTACTATCTGCAAGCTCTTCCGTTGAATGGTATACTTTTTCACCTCCAACAAAAGAGGTTATGTGCAAAAAATAGTCAATATCAGTAGCCTCTGACTCACCCAACTGACGAGGATCTTCTTCTGGAGGCGCATAATTAAAGAAGTCTCCAACAGGACATAAACAACCAGCAGTATCCCAGGATACATGCATAGTGCGCGAGGATATCTTTAAAAAAGATCATGAAGAAATTTTGGTCTTAGAATAACGTGAATAGTAATGTCAACAATTGCCACAGAACGCACAATAGATTTTCCATTATTTGCATCAAGTTACCGTTATTTCTTCTGGAGTAAAATTGAATAATGAACATAACTTATATTCCAGATCATAAGTGTAGGTAAAATAAACTGGATAACAAACCTATGAATAGAGAAGTTCTGCTTTCATTAAATATTTTAATTCATAAGGATTTCTTCCTCTTCTTCTTTTTATAAGTGCCTGCTTTTTTTTTCCTTCTATTTTTTTTTCTTTTTTTCGTGGTGGTAGTCGGGAGCTGTAGGAGCCAGGAGGAATGCACCAATTTTTTTCATGAAGTGATTATAGGTGCTTACAGTTGCAGAAGCCCATAGCCATGCATGGAAGGTTGTGAACTGAGGCTTGAGATTAAGTTCTGATAGAACTGGAGTAACTTCTTCCCAATCTGATTTACCTTTATGAACAACCTTTTCTGCAGTCTGAACGGCATCATCAATCTACAAGTGGTTTTACAAACTCTCAAAGTAGATACTGCAAACAAATGTATCAACAATAATCAGCAACCGAAACTAACCTGCAAAGCTTCTACCTCAAACTGAGCAAAACTTGCGAGCAAGTCATAACTTCGAGGCAACTGCTTTAGGTAAGGATACCACCAAGAACTCCTGCCCTTGTTTACTTCATTTAGTAAAGCAATGCACAATATCTGTAACAATTTAAGTTTAGCCAATATCACATACTGGATGAGTAGAAGAAATACGCTGAATTTCTGTTCAATCATTATTCATCATCAGAGTCTTGATGATTTTCATGATACAACCTTAATTCTTTGCCAGACATCTAAATTCCAATTATATTTCATGGCACAAGGCTAGATTTTTATCTGTGTACATTTGTTATTACAAATTAATCAAGGTATGGCTGAAAGCATCACATTCATTAACTACCAAATAATATGCCTGCACATCAGATAGTTTTCAGACATATATCAGCTTCTCGCTATGAGGAAAGGACCATCAATTCCAAATGAACTAAGTATTTCAAGTTAAACAGCTCTTCCTAAACTTAGCAGCTACACAAACGCAGTAAGTAAAGGACCTGAGCAGGAGAGAGAAAAATGAATTTCCGCAAAGCAGAAGACAGCTTCTGATCATTGCTAATCAGAATCTCGCTCGTCATCAAAGCCGCCTTCGGTACCCTCAGAACCATTTCTCCTTTTGTCAAAGCGCGCGCAGCAGCTAATCCTCTCCTGCACAAATCATCTCCGTAAATCCACAATTACAGCAAACATATTGATTCCCGAATTTAAGCAATAAAGTGATTGAACTGTACCCGCCGGCTTCAGGAAAATGAGCAAGTCGCAAAGAACGACCGAGACAAGCGGAGGAAGGGCTGCCGGAATTGGGCGAATCTGATATTCCAAGTGCAGTTGCCCATTGGAGAAACCTCGCTAGGTTTGCTTCTCCTTCTCCCTCCATTTTCTCGCACTGACATAGAATTTTGTTTTACCAAGCGGCATGTTGAGGTTTAACGGCAAGAAACTGCAAAGCACTATCACTCAAAGTTGGGCTTTCAAATCTTCAGCCCACATCAGACGTTTGCTTGGGTCTAAATTATTATCGGCCCGACTTTCTTGTTTTCGTCACATTTTGAACTACAATACTAACATCTGCTCTCATCCATTCTCATGACCTAGCAATTTGTTGGAATTAGATTCAGTATGATAAGATTTGATGATACCAAAACCCTAGTTGAATGATGAATTTTGTATAATGTAATAGCTTAGATGAGTTCAGCATGTTAGGAACTCAGTAGGCTAGCTAGAGTTCAGTAGTTGATAGATTTCAATAGATCATCAGTCGTTCAACAGAAGAACTCAGTTGGGATTGCTACAACCTACTGAATCTACACAAGAATTCAAGTCACGAGCTGATATCTTAGAAGAATGGAAGTACGGGACAATTCAGTAAAATGTCCGAGGAATCAGAGGAAGTCAACTCAACTTGATATTAGAGTTTGAACAACCCCCACCTACTCACTAAACCTCGACCAATGAAAAACTGACAGCACTGTACCCGCTCTGATGTAAAGCTGTTTTCATACTGAAAAAGAGGGAATCTCTACAGTATTATTCAAAATGAAGATGGTCGTTTTCCTTGTCGTTTTCGACACGTGTCTAGACTCCCTCCAACATATCTATTCATACGTCGAGGATATAAATAGAGAAGTCTTCATGCAGAGAAGACACCATCACCGGGAACACAAGCATTCAAGCGATCAAACACTCTAGGAAACTTAAAGTCTATTCCAGCGAAGAACTTGCAATTAGAGAGACACCTTCTAGTTCTTCACTCTAGAGTTTAATCCGTTCCCTTTCTCTATTCTAAGCAAGCTCATTGTTAAATCATTAGCTTAGAAAACTCGAAGGAGTTCGGCCTTCTGAACTATTCTTATTGTAAGAACTCCTTTATACTTGGAGAAACCCCAACCTTCATGGTTGAAACTATAAAGTCACACAACTATAAGTAGATATCTGTCCAGCGTATAGATTAACTGAGACTTGCTCAGTATAAGCAAACAAGAACGTATCTGTCCAGTGCACAGTTTATAATTAATACAAGAACTCCTGCTTTAGTTAGGAAAGTGGACGAAGGATCTTGTGTATCTGAACCACTTTAAAAATTTTGTGTCGTTTTTAACTGTTGCATTGTTTACTGTTCACATTGCATAAAACTGACATTTAAACAATCAGCATAAAACGGGTTTTTCAAACTGAGACAAACATATTTTTGGGCCTACACTTCAGCACACAAAATCCAATATTGGACTTTTGTTCACTGACTAAAGTCAGTAGATAGACTCAGTAGAAGGTTATCTCTGCCCACGCGATCCAGAAAGTTTATTTGGCCAACTGACTAGTTCAGTATACCAGTTCAGTAGCAACATTAAGCTTTGCTGACTTTTGTGTTTGAGTTTGAAATTTGCACTCAGGTGTATTCACCACCCCCTCCCCCCGAAAATTTCTAACCTAGACCAGGTCTAATAGACCTTGTGGTGTGGAGCAATGACACGTCACATTTTGAATTTTATAAGTCTTTTTTGTTTTCAAAAACAAATGAAGTGGCATCATTTTACACCACAAGGTCTACAACTTAAGTTGTAGACCCGGTCTAGGATAGAATTTCCCCCCTCCCCCCATACCTGAAGGCTCGTCTCTGGACCAATAATTGGTATCAGAGCGGTGTTCTTCAGATCATCATTTTCTGAAAACCGATCTACTCGAACAGATCCTGAAAAACCATTTTCTCTGCACTTACATTTCTTCATAGCATCCTATACCATATTCTTCAAGATATGTGATATTTCAGGTATAAGGACGGTACCCATATTTTCGGTAGAAAACTATGCGGTATAGCGTGTAAGGATGGAGGCGCACTTAACGTCGCTACATGACAGCATGATAGACATCCTGGAAAAAGGATCCATTATTCTGATGGTTGACAGTGTCGAGCTCACAACCGTAGCAGCAATTGGTGCCAGAACCTGTCTGAAGGTTCCCAAGGACAAGAGCCTATTTATACTAGAAGAGAGAAAACTGCACAATCTAGACCGAGTCACACACAACGCGATACTGACTACGCTCAGTGACTCATACCTCGGCAGGGTACACGACTGCAAGAATGCAAAAGAGCTTTGGGATGCTCTCGCAGTGCTGAGCCAAGGAACTACGCAAATCAAAGAGAATAAACTAGAGTTGGAACTGCAGAAGCTCGAGGCATTTGCCATGACACCCGGAGAGTCGATTGATGATTTCAGTATCCGATTCACGAATCAAATCAACATCATCAATGGACTGGGGAAAAAATTCAGCAACAAGGAGACCAACACTAAAATCTTAAGGGCTCTGTCTAGGCCCAAGTGATACTCTTTTGCTACGTGTTTAAGAAGGACTGACTTAAACTCTGTTACTCCTGATTATATATTTTCAGAACTTAAAGCAGAGGAGTTTGAGTTTAATCTTCCACACACCCAAAGTGCTGAGACTGAAGTGCCAATGGATCATGCTTACAAGGTAACAATCAGCACACCTGGAGCAAGTCCCTCAGTTACAAGTCAATCAGCTGGAAGTTCCATGTCAATCCCTACTGCTGATAACTTAGCTGAGAAATACGTTCTCCTTTAAGTCAAATACCAAAAGGACAAGGACAAGCTCAAAAATATGAAGATAAAGAAAACTTCAAAAAGCTATCAAGGTAAGAGAGAATATACTTATCCGAAAGGTGAATCTAAATCTCTACTTGAATGCAGGAATGTTGAGACTGCCTCCACTGCACCTAAAGAAACACCAAGAAAGGAAGGCAGAAGCTCAACATGCTATAACTGCAAAATGACTGGGCATTACCAATATGAATGTCCAGAGCTCATGGCAGCTGAAAGAACAGAAAGGCAAGCCATGTGCGACAAGTTCGTTAGGAAGAGACAAGCCTACATAGCCGGAGAGCTATCCGATTACTCGAGTGATGAAGAGCCGTTCATGGAGTCATCCGATAACAAAGCAGCATTCATGGCAATCGAAGTTGAAAAGGATACTGAACTGTGCCTTATTGCTGGAGAAGAGGCTGAGGTAAACTCTAATTCTAATATACGCTCCTCTTCACCATGCACACACAACACAAGCTCTATTGCAAGTGAACCTCTGGATGTGGTTCTTGTATATGAAGAATTGTTGGAGGAACAGATTCAGGTGAGCAAACAGTTCAGTAGAACACTTCAGGAAATGGAACTCCTGTGAGCTGAGAATCAAAGACTTTCAATGAGAAGTCAGGACTCTACTAAGTCTGAAGGACTTGTTTTGAGACAGAAGGAAGAGAATACAATCTCTGATGACTAAGTCTCAACAACAAGAATGTCAGATATCAGTTCTGACAAAAGATAACTCAGAGAAAGAGACTGAAATTGCTAGTATAAAGGACAAGCTTACACATGCTAGAGTTGAGTATGAAGCTCTGAGGAAAAGTGATGAGGTTTGGAGAACCTTAATGACTGAGCAATACTTTGGAGTTAAGGAAAAGCTTGAGAAGTTGCTGAGATCACAAAGACTATGTTCTACGAAGGATGACTTGGTTATACATATGAAACAACTACTTCCGGATAGAAAAACTCAGATCAGCTAACTGACAGATTTATCCAAGGGGGAACCCAATATGCTGAATCCTCAACCCCTCAGACAAAGGACAAATAGAAGATGAAAGCACCTCAACCCAGCTGCCTGAAGAAGACTCATGGTTCAAGCCCCAAAACACCTACATCCAATTCAGGGGGAACCAAGAAAGTCAGATGGGCAGAACAGTATAGTTATCCACAGTATACTCATCCAGCTCAGTATGGATCGTACTATTATGAGCCCAGAAACCAAAGCCTAAAAGCTCAGCAGAAGAAGAAGAAACCTGAACCTTAAAAGAGAAAGAAGTCAGTATCTCCCAGCTCAGCGGAGAGATCAGCTGACAACAAAGGCAATAAGAAATCTGAAACCACCAGGGTTATCAGACAAATTTAGATCCCAAAACCCACTAACATCTAAGGACCCAACTTGAACCCAAAGGGTACCTGAATTCGTTTTTATTTTGCAGGTGCTAAAGGATCCTTGGATCATGGACAGCGGATGCTCAAGATATATGACGCATCAAAAGAATTTGTTGACCAACTACGTTCAGCAAGAGGAGCCAAAATTGAATTTGGTGACAATTCCAAAGGATACACAATGGATACAGAACACTGAAGATAGGGATACAGAACACTGAAGATAGGGACTGCAATAGCGCCCAGATCCTATGGCTGCGACAACAGTTGAGAGACTACAATGTATATAAAGATGAAGTGTCGATCTACTGTGACAGTACCAGTGCCATTGCAATCACTCAGAATTCTGTTCTTCACACAAGATGCAAGCACGTGGACATACGACATCACTTCATCCGAGATCATGTTGAAAAGAAAGATATCAGAATAGCAAAGAGCTGACATACTAACCAAACCTGTAGCTGAGACCAGATTCAATGAACTCTCAGTAGAACTAGGTCTACTGGATCCTACTGACTCGGTTCAGTAAGACGATCCCGGAAGTACTGAGTAAGGGGGAACTTACTCTCAGTACTACTGAGTAAGGTGAAAGGAAGTGCTGATATACTAAGCATCTACACAGTGATATCAGCTGACTACTGTGTTCAGCTGACAGGTTATGAGTATATATTCAGCAAATTACATTCAGCATGTCACTACATTTATTTCCCGCCATTAATATTCCTAGGATATCATTAATAAAAGTATTTTCATTTAAAGGACGACATTTCATAAGATGATCGCAGCCGCATTAAATGCATGTCATCTCACCTTACCTTTTAATCGCTAGTATACGTAGGTCGAGATTATATGCGGCACAATAATCATAACCTTTTATATCATTTAATCTGAGTCGTCCACGACTAAAATTCAGTTTAATCTCGACCATGTGCTGATAAAACCGTTCATATTCATTAGATATAAATATGCGCACATATTCATAATCATAAGTTACTTTTTCGTCATTTTCGATCAAGTTCTGTGCTCTGCATATCAAGTTGCATTAGAAACCTACCATCTTCAAGCACAATCTTTTTGGTAAATTTCCTTAAGCTAATATGCTTGAAACTGATTTACTCTATTTTTCGAGTGCTAACGATTGTTTTGCAGATCTAGTAAATCACTCAATGGCGTCTTCACCAAGTAACAAAGTTCGGATTCCATTAGACATGGAGGAGATCATCCTCAACAAGAGAGTTTGGTTCGAGCCAACACTCTCGTTCAAATCTTGTGGAGTGGACTACATGGATCCCATTTTCGATGCTCTTCAGTCATCTGGATTGGAATCTCTACTTTCCCGAGTCCCTCACCACTGCCTTCCATGGCAAGTTAATGAGTTCTTCATAAACCTTCGCCAGAATGAAGACAATCAAGAAATTTCTTGCATCGCCTACCAGCAAGAAACGAGTAACAACGTCTGCGAGGAGAAGATTACAGATTTGGATGTAGTTGAATACCTTCAGCAGAGCTTTTAACTTCCCAATGGAGGGATATCTCATGTGGGTTATAAGAAGATGTCCATCAATAAGTATATCTGCCAGTTCAGCAGGCAGACAAGCATCGTATTCAAAGCAGCATTCCCCAAGAACCGGCTGCTCCCTTAATACAGAAGGTTGACATATATTGTTAACCACGTGTTGACCAGCTCCGTCGGATCCTATTACCAGCTCTCAAGGGTCAGGATTCAGATTATGATGGCGATCGTGGATGGAGTCAAGATCAACTGGACTAAGTTCTTTCAACAAGAACTTCGAGCTCAGTTCCAGAAGTTTGTTGTCAATGAGGACAAGACTTCCCTCAAGCTGATTCCCAAGGGAAAACTTCTGTATGGCAGCAAAGTGTTGATATTGATTGAAGATCATTGCCACGGAAGAGTAGCCTTCGCTGATGCGTTCTTGTTCGATAAGAGGAATATTAAGTTCCTGAACGCAGCAGCTGCTGAGAAGTCAATAGGGCGCAAAATTCATGACAAGTGTCCCGTACCGTCAACTCAGGACCCCGTCCTACTCAACAGAAGAAGCGCCAAACTACTGAAGAAGGTTGAACCTTCAGTAGTGATTAGTCCTGAGATAGTATCCGTCCAAGACTTAAAGTCCGGTAAAGAAGATGTGACTCTGACAGACAAAGACAAGCGGATTCACTCAGAGAGTCGGATCTACCCACTTACATGCCTCAGACTGGGGTCTCCACATCTGTTCCGACTTCAGTGCTGACAGCTCAGCTCAGAGCTACTGAAGAGGTCGCGGATCAGATTCCTGAGATAGTTGCCAGCACTGTACCCACTCTGACGTAAAGGCAATGGTTAGGAGAACCCATTGAGGCTGCAGTAACTGAGGTAGCTGAGTTCCTAGAAGAACTCACTGAAGAGCCTATTCGCTCAGCTGCCAAAGGTAAAGGTAAAGCCTTAGCCTCTCAGATCCTCCTAAACCTAAGAAGTCGAAATTTCGCGCTCGAAGATCAAATAGCCTATGACGAGAAAATGGCTAAGGAAATTCAAGCTCAGGAGGAGAGACATGCGAAAGCTAAGAAGAAAGGTGTACAGATCCGATCCCCAGTTCTGAAAAAAACAAGATCTGTAGTACCCAGACTATCTCAGTCAAAGGCTCAACCATCCAAAGAATAATCTACTGAGAAGGAGCCTGAAGCTTCTGACCCTAAGTCCAAGTCAACTGAACAATCTGATGCTGAAGCTGCAACTGAATCTGAGCAGACTATCCCCTCCACTGAACTTTCAAAAGAACACGAAGCTGAGATGAAGGAGCTATGGGATGCCTGCGAAAAAGGCTTAGACATGACTCTTGAGGCTCGCCAAATTCAAGCTGCTAAGGAGAGATTGAGATTTGCAGATCTTGAGGCCCTCAGGCAGAGGACTGAAAAAGAAGCTCGAGAGAGGATACATGAGAAGGACAGAAGCATCCCTACAACATCTAAATTCTTCAGCGCAGACCTCAGGGTAACAACATAAAAAACATACTTATCCAAGGGTGGACACGTGGGTCCCTTGGAAAATCAATCAGAAGTGGGAGCTGATCAAGGTTGATTTTATCAAGAGTTTCTACATCTAGCAGATAGTAGCTGATCCATCTGAGCCAGACAAGATCTTCAAACAACTCTTGATGATTTCATATCCTGAAGTCTATGTTGAAATTCGAGTCGCTCTCCAGGCGATCCAATAAGATTCTTAAGTCACTGTGATTCGGGACTCTCCCTCCTCCTTGTACTCTTGATGGAAATATTTGCACCAAGGAAATTGAGGAAAAGATTGGATACGCCATTGCGAAAAAGGGACTGGATGTAAAAGATGTTGAAGACCAAGAAGAGATCAAGAAGCTCAGAAGAAGAGTCTACAGAGCCTATGGACTTCAACCTCCAGAAAAGAAATCTGATGACTTTAAGGCGCGATTGCAACTATTCAAGAAGTCTAGCTGATTTTCTTATGTTTTTGCTCTGTTTTTCCTCTTTTAGCTCTGATAGCTCTTAGTCTAGATTGGATAGAATTTCTATACTTGTAACCTCTTGATCATATATGAAATTCTATTCTTTCGGCCTTCGACAATCACTCATTATCATCTGGCTATGTTTTTACGTTTCAACACTACTGATCACTTCAGTGACCAGGACACACGCACACTTGTTATGTATATCTATGTTTGTTCCTCGTGTTTAGCTGTGTCTTGATTTGATATCCTCTTGAGTATAGATGGAAGGATCTTATAAGGGGAAATATTTTCAGTTAAGGGGAAGGATATTGTTTTTGTCAGCTGTATAGTGTTGATTTGTAGAAGAGTTTGATGTAAAAGGTTTTGGCATCATCAAATAGGGGGAAATTATTGGGATGAGATTCAGTATGATAAGATTTGAAGATCCCAAAACCCTAGCTGAATGATAAACCTTGTATAATGTAATAGCTTAGATGAGTTCAGCATGTCAGGAACTCAGTAGGTTAGCTAGAGTCCAATAGCTGATAGAGTTCAGTACATCATCTACCGTTCAGCCGAAGAACTCAGCATCAAGAACTCAGTTGGGATATTGGAGTTTGAACAACCTTCACCTACTCACTAAACCTCGACCAATGAGAAGCTGCCAGCACTGTACCCGATCTGACGTAAAGCTGCTTCCATACTGAAAAAGAGGGAATCTCTACAGTATCATTCAAAATGAAGATGGTTGTTTTCCTTGTTGTTTTCGACACGTGTCTAGACTCTTTCCAACGGATCTATTCAGACGTCGAGACTGTAAATAGAGAAGTCTTCATGCAGAGAAGACATCATCACCGGAAACACAAGCATTCAAGCGATCAAACACTCTAGCAAACTTAAAGTCTATTCCAGCGAAGAACTTGCATTCAGAGAGACACCTTCTAGTTCTTCACTTTAGAGTTTAATCCGTTCCCTTTCTCTATTCTAAGCAAGCTAATTGTAAAATCATTAGCTTAGAAAACTCGAAGGAGTTCAGCCTTCTGAACTGTTCTTATTGTAAGAACTCCTCCATAGTTGGAGAAACCACAATCTTCACAGTTGAAACTATAAAGTCACTATGACTATAAGTAGATATTTGTCCAGCGTACAGATTAACTGAGACTTGCTCAGTATAAGCAAACAAGAACGTATATGTACAATGCACGATAATTGAGACTTGCTCAGTATAATTAATGCAAGAACTCTTGCTTTGTTCAGGACAGTGGACGTAGCCACTTTAAAAATTATGTTTCGTCTTTAACAGTTGCATTGTTTACTGTTCACATTGCATAAAACTGACATTTAAACAATCAACATAAAACGGGCTTTTCAAACTAAGACAAACATATTTTTGGGCCTACACTTCCTCACACAAAATCCAATACTGGACTTCTGTTCACTGACTAAAGTCAGTAGATAGACTCAGTAGAAGGTTATCGCTGCCCACACGATCAAGAAAGTTTGTTTGGCCAACTGATTAGTTCAGTAGCAACATTTAGCTTTGCTGACTTTCCCGTTTGAGTTTGAAATTTGCACTCAGGTATATTCACACTCCCCCCTCTACACCTGAAAGCTCGTCTCTGGACCAACACAATTGAATAGTTTCTCCGATAGCTGCACCCTTTTTTTCAGAATAGTAGTATAATTTTTCTTTTAATATCCATCACATTATAAACTAGAGATAAAAATCAAATTATCTATTTATATCTTCATCTAATTCATAGACTTCTTCTTTTATTTTCTTATAATCTAATCTTGGAATGTAAAAATGCATTTAAGTAATAACTTATTCATTCATCAATACCAGATTATTATTGTCGGGAAAATCTTTTTCATGTTTGATTTTAAAAATATATTATTTCGCAATTGAGACCACTTTTTTTCAGAAATCTAAAATTTTACCTTTTCACCATTTTTTCATATTCTTGAATCTGTCCCTACTACACCATTCTTACCATTCTTAAACAAACATGAAGTAATAGCCATGATAGAGTAGAATAATAAAAAGAAAAGAAAAACATAAACTCATATATAAGACATATAAACGAGTTAATTGCAAGTGATGCAAGCCATGAGGAGAGTCACATGTCGAAACCTAGAAGAAATAGATCCGGTTTGATGGGTGATTTTGTCCCTTGCTAGCGAGCCTAACAATTTCCATGTCCATATCCAAAGCCCCACCACACTTAATTAAAGTAATATTTCTTGGTGCTTCCATACTATGAAAACGAATTCTTCATTTGGTTATACAAGCTAATATTGTCCCACTAAAATACAATGCTTTGGGACCAAAACTCAACTTGGACTTGTTTCAATTGAGGGACTGCAAAGGGCCACGTGGTGCTTTGCCAAGCTTATCTGGGACTCGGATGGATGGATGGATGTGGGGTCTTAGCACCTTCAAGAGAGAAATATCAAATATGCAACTTTTCGATCTCTCTCTCTCAAGAACCAATTAATTAAAAATCCTAAGCTGTAGTCAAGCTGCTTAATCCCTAGAGTAACAAAACAAAGCTGTGTTCGGAGCACATACTTCTAACATGTTCACTATGAGGAAGATTTAGATTGTATTTGGATTGGGAATTATTTTGCATGGTTGATTCGGTATAATTTTTCAGTCATTCTTCGTATATATAAATTTCATTATTATCATATGTGGTATTGATAATTGATACGTGAAACTATATACGGCTTTAGATGTTGACTTGATCAACTGATAAATGAGACGATTAAGATGAAATTATGTCAAATGTTTACAAAATTTAGTATCCCATTTTTTCTAATATTTTTATTCAGTCATGAAACTATGGTTACTCTTTAATTTTTCAATAAGTTGAATTTTGTGTTCGAAACAAAGATATAATAATATGAATAAAACTCGAGTAAGTTGTGTATTATTTTTTAAAATTAACGTATTTTTTTTCCTAAAAAATAAAAAATGGCTTACATTTTTAATTTACCAACATTTGGTCAGCAATGACCAAAATTTGCAAAAGCCGTGTTGGCCCTAAAGCACGCCGGACCCATCTCCTCCACTAGAATGCATCGTGGGATATGCATGAAATCGAATCTCAGCCACTAAGCGGCTGCCACGTACAGCTTCTGACCACCCCAACTCCGGCATTTGATAAGGTTATCTCTCAATTCAGTGGGTTTTGTGACACGTATCTGGTTGGTACCTCTAATTTAATTGCAATTATTATTCAAATTCAGACAAGATTCTCGCGGGTGGGCGGGCTAAGACATCTCTAATGGGATTATGTATTCCTGCACTTTATTTTACCAAAATTATAGAATTCCTTTTTAATTATATGTCAATTTTACCTTTTAAAGTTGATCAATGTTTATGCTAATAACGGTGATATTGTTTTAGTGTGTTTATTTTGTACAAACACGTTACATAATATTCAAAATAATTCTGACTGGTCCCCTGGGGATGGCAGAGTGGTAGAGGTGAGGCGTCCGGGGCCAGACGCGGTCGTAGGTTCAATCCTCACCGGCCTCATTCTGTGGCAACTGTCACCTTAGGGTGGTTGACACCTCCTGTGTGGTTTGCGGGCTCTTCGCACAAGGGAGTTGAGGTTTACCAGAGCCTTGCGACCGGCGTAGCATGCTGCGGGTTCCTCAAATCAAAAAAAAAAAAAAAAAAAATAATTCTGACTGTTCAAGTTTTCACACTATATTTTTTTTAATTTGTATATACTTTTCTAGTCTGTGATTTAGACGGAAACAATTTATTAATTCAAGCATTTATGTCATAAATAATTTTACATGTAAACAACGCTTATTTAAACCATTTCTCGATGCCATAATAGCTAACCATATCTTTCAAATAATTTCAATTGACTTATTTTATAGTAAGGTAATTATATTTTTCTTTATTATCAAGATTCAATGCTATACACATGAATTTATTCAGTTCATATGATGCTAGTAATATAATAAAAATACAATGAACTTACCCATCTTATCTCGATAGTAACTTTCAATTTCTCTCCTTATGAAAAATTATATGCCAAACTCAAATTATGAAATCCAAACTTTTCTTCTACCACGCATGTAATATATGGAAATGGAATAACATACGAAGCTAGAAAGCACATCCGATGGAATCTAGTTTAGAAAGAAAACAAGATACCCGGTTTGGTACCAAACGAAACGGGTCATGGCCGGAAGTGGGACCCATTTGGAAAAAGTTCCAACAAACAGCTATTGAATCTTTTCCACTCGATAAATTGCTCAAGATTTGCAGCAGCAAATGTGGATCACTCAATTCTAGTCATCGTCTCAGCAACAAAAATGTCATTCATTTAAATCAATTTCTCTTCAAATCGCGAACAAAATAGTAACGAGTGCTTTCCTCAACTTCCAGAAGAGTAGAGAGCTGTTCCCATTGCGAAACATTTGTCTAGCAATTATAATCTCTCTCTCTCCTTTTGAGTAATATTGAGGCCTTGCAAAACCTTGTTTGCAACAAAAGGTTAGTTTTTTGCTGGTTCTTGATGTGTGTTCTTTTTCTTTTGTTAATTGTTTGTTGATCTTTTTGTGTAGGGGATT
Organism: Lavandula angustifolia; assembly: GCA_028984105.1. Lineage (NCBI taxonomy): Eukaryota > Viridiplantae > Streptophyta > Magnoliopsida > Lamiales > Lamiaceae > Lavandula > Lavandula angustifolia. The sequence continues at coordinate 26,261,291 of CM054806.1, read as the reverse complement.
GTTTTTTGAGATGTTGCTTTCCAATTTTATCTGGTCTTATTTAGTGTTTCGTGTTATAAAAAATTGAATATTTGCTCGTGAAGATAGCGTTTTACGCGTATGGACAGCATAAAAAAATTGAGTATATTGGAGCTTAGTTGACTATATATAGGAAGTGCTCCTAACCCATTGCTTACATAATCTTGATTAATAGTGATTTCCAACTTATTTTATTTCAAGTTGTTTCTGGGTAGCATTTTGGTGGTTGTTTTTTCTTTGCTCTGGTAGGTACTGTAGTTAATGGAGAATGCCTTTTTTTTTTTCTAATGGGATTTTAATGGAAGTAATGTTGTTATTTTTAATTTGTTGTAAATGCTGATTCGATGATTCGTTTCTGTTGCAGAAAACCCTCTCAACATATTTTGTGTTGATACGCTGGAACACGGCATAGTTTGGAGTTAGTCTGATTACTGTTGAAAGTTGGATAGTTTTAGTGTTGGTGATTCTTATTTAGTTGAGGAGATAAGATAAGAATTTGAAAGTATAAAAGTTCTCAACTTTGTTCCAGAAGTTATAGTTCAAGCATGTCTGTTGCTATGTTATGGGTGGTTTCTCCCATATCTGAGGTCTCTAATGGCGCCGGATTCTTGGATTCAGCCGGAGATGGAAACCGGATTCGTGATTCATTTAGGCATGTTTCTAGGTGCAAAAATGTGATGTACAATGGGAACAAGGGTAGGAAGAACATGTGGAATCATAGTTCTACAAACTCTGATTTGAGGTATGCCTGCTTGGGTGGTTCGAGCTTGGAGAATGGCGGCCGGCTCTCTCTCACATCGAGTATGGTAGCAAGTCCGGCAGGGGAAATCGCCTTGTCATCTGAGCAGAAGGTGTATGATGTGGTTTTGAAGCAGGCAGCCTTGGTTAAGAGACCGTTGAAAAATGACGAGGACTTGGATGTCAAGCCAGATATTGTGCTTCCGGGATCTCTTGGCTTGCTGAGTGAAGCTTACGATCGTTGTAGAGAAGTGTGTGCAGAGTATGCCAAAACATTTTATCTGGGTTAGAACTCTTTATTCATTCTATGTTTAAACATGAGTCAGTTAAGGTATCACTGGGGGATAGAATCTTTTTTCGTGTTGTAAAGATTAACAATGCCTAAACTCTTATCTGGATTTCTGACAGGCACACTGTTGATGACCCCGGAGAGGCGGAGAGCTATCTGGGCAATATATGGTAACACACTATTATCGTGCTCAAAGCTAATCAGAATGATCAGTTTTTATTTCATGCCTATCTTATGTCAAGTATATTTATTATACTACAGCTATCACTTTTAGGGAACTTCTTATTTAACAACAAACTACATTCGATACCTCATTCCAAATGTATGCAGATTTTTCATTATTAGGGAATTTTTGTTTAACAACATTTCATAAGATTGCAGCACTGCACGAGTTTTGGAATTTAGTCAATCTTGCAAGTTCCAAAAAGTTGGGTCAACTATAATAACTAGTGCTGATTATAGATGAAGGGTTAACCTTTGACCTGCAAAGTCTGAAAAATATCTGAAATTTGTCTTTCATTCTGCTGATTGTTTTCATGATTGAGTTTTGAGGTTGTTTCTCTGTGTTAGCACTTAGAATATGTCTTTGATGAATATGAAGAACCATATGAATTCCTCGAATAGTTTAACTGTAGTACTTGTACATGAAACTCTTGAAAAATCCAATATTTTTTGGTTTCCAATCCAAAGATTCAGCTTGCATATCTGTTCTTCTTATTGTTATGTATAGAAGCACATTAGTCATAGCAGGATTGATGATGCTCATCTCACCTGGTTGTTATTATTCAGTGTGGTGTAGGAGGACAGATGAGCTGGTGGATGGGCCTAATGCATCACATATAACTCCAATGGCCTTGGATAGGTGGGAAGCCAGACTCGAAGATGTTTTTAGAGGGCGTCCCTTTGATATGCTCGATGCTGCATTAGCAGATACTGTTTCCAGATTTCCTGTTGACATTCAGGTTAGACCAGTTTGTCTTGGCTACCTCTTTTTGATTGCCAGTATTTCTGATGCCAATGTACCTTGACCTCAGCCATTCAGGGATATGATAGAGGGAATGAGAATGGATCTTTGGAAGTCAAGATACAAGAACTTTGACGAGTTGTATCTCTACTGCTACTATGTGGCTGGTACTGTTGGACTCATGAGTGTCCCAGTTATGGGCATAGCACCTGAATCCGATGCCACAACAGAGAGTGTTTACAATGCTGCTCTGGCTTTAGGGATTGCAAATCAGCTCACCAATATTCTCAGAGATGTTGGAGAAGAGTAAGCCTCTCTCTCTCTCTCTATTTCATGTAGATACATATGCAAACACATCTCTTCTTACATAATGCTCCACTCCAGTGCACGACGTGGAAGAATCTATCTACCACAAGACGAGTTAGCTCAAGCAGGGATAACAGAAGAAGACATATTTGCTGGGAAAGTAACCGACAAATGGAGAAACTTCATGAAAAAGCAGATCAAGAGAGCGAGGAAATTCTTCGTTGATATTCTCCTTGTATATATCATCATAATTAGCAAATTAAACGTTTTAGTGAAAAAAATTGAATTTTTATTTTGAATGGAGAGCAGAGTCCAGGGCAATAATCAGGTACTACGCAGCTAAAAGTGTAGACCAATGTGGCGTAAATCTACTGGGGGACACACTGGGAGAGAGAGCAGTGGTGGACCAATGGCTGGAAGTAGAAGTCAACAACTATAATCCATTGATTTACACAATGGTTCTCCAACTTGTGATTTTACCCCAAATTGGCCAAGGGGGCGACATGGAATTAGTCAGCGATTGCAAGGGCAAATTGGGGAAAGTGCTAGATGTGTACGAGGACAGGCTGTCCAAGAGCAAATATTTGGCTGGGGAGAGGTTCACCATAGCTGATCTGACCCACTTGTCCAACACAAGGTTTTTGATGGAGGAGGGAGGGATGCAAGATTTGATCGAACGGAGGCCATTCGTCCACAAATGGTGGAAGGATATCTCCAGCCGTCCATCGTGGAAAAAGGTGATGGAGCTCCGGAAATAATCGGGTCATCCATTATCTTGAAGAATAAATAATTTATGTACGTTGGATTTGATATCAACGAGTAATTCAATAAATTTTCGTATTTTGCAATTATTTTGTCCGTGAAATTTTGTTAGCCCAATGGGCGTACCGAGCTTCAGCCATGGGTTTTGTTAAGAATTTGTTCGCGTATAGGTCCGTGCTTGATTTTCTTACAATACAAATGCGAGATATAAATACGGGATACAATATCTTCGTAACACACCTATATCACATTCTATTAAGAACCATTCCTTAGATAAAAATTATGAATTATTTTTATCCATAAATCTCTATTCGATCAAGTGGAATTAATCTTTTTTTAATTTAATTAATTCATAAATAAAGAAAATGTTAAAATTGTAAACAACAATATTAATAATTAAATTATGGAAATACAAAAAAAGAAAAAAACCTAATAACCTACCACCTTCTGCCGCCACAGCTGACCGCCCGCCGCCACCACCGATCACCACCACCACTAGCTAAAGAGAGAATGAGAGTTAAGTTATTATATGAATTATATTTGTAAAATCATAATATGCACAAATACAGACAATGTTATGCATAAAAATTCACCGAATTATACATAAACTAATACTGTAATATGACAGTCTATGCATAAAATTATTCGGCCTTCCTTATACATAAACAAATATTGTCATATGCACAAAAGTTATTTTTATTATATAACATAATATCCAGATAGCAGACAATTTTATGCATAAAATTGTTCGTAATTATGCATAAACCAACACCATATTATGTACTCCCTATGTCCCAATTATAATGTCCAGTTTTTCATTTCGGGCTGTCCCAAATATAATGCCAGTTTCCCTTTTTGGCAAATTATTACACAACTTTTTTGTAGGACCCACACCTTTACACATCTCTACTCACAACTAACAACTCTCCTTAAAAACCGTGCAAAAAGCAAAGTGGACAATATAATTGGGACGGAGGGAGTATTAAAAAATTACTTCAGCCGACCACCACCACCTCGGCCGCCGCAGGTCTACCTTCGTTGGCCGTCGCCGCATGAGGTAAGTGTAGGTGTTTGATTTAATTTCAAAACATAAAGCGTAAAAGACATACTTACCCTTAATGAAACTTATTTTCTCATTTTTTTGAATTAAAAGTAAAAGCAAAATAAGAAAAATAGGTGTCCATAAATTAAAAAAATAAAAGACTAGCAGAATTGACTAGTTTTTCTCTAAAATAACACTTTTTAAAATATCCATTCCCATATATATTTAATATATAGGAGAATGATCAAATGAAAACTAGATTATCTACCTACATGAGAACTACTAAAAATAAAACCAAATATAATAAATATAAAATAACAATGACATTTTAATACTACTAGCGACAACTGACAAAGTATCAAATAACAATGACATTTTAATACTTTAACTTGGGCTCGAGAGCATTTTTGCGTCTGTTTCGATGGTTAGCGAGGTGATTGACTGGATAAACACTTGCGCTCGTTGGAGAATTGATTGTCATTTGTGGGAATGAAAAATGGATGAATTTGGAAAGATGTCGAAAAAATAAGAGTTTTGAGTTTTCGGTAGAATTAGATATTAACCTCTGGATTTGAAATCACTGCTTATACTCGGTATTGATGCGTGGATACCAAAGGAAGAGATCGGCACCTCGGTGCGCCGTGAAGCTAGATTTGATGAAGGCATATGATACGATCTCTTGGTCCTTCCTTGAGCAAACCCTAGTTGGGTTTAACTTCCACCCCACCTTCGTGAAGTGGGTCATGCTTTGCGTCTCAACGCCACAATTCTCTATCTCCATCAACGGCTCTCTTCATGGCTACTTCCAAGGGAAACGTGGACTTAGACAAGGCGACCCCATGTCGCCTTCACTATTCATTCTTTGCATGGAGTATTTCTCGAGGCTTCTCCACTCTTGCACATTCGAGACGGATTTCAATTATCATAGCAAATGTGGGCAGCGGAGAATTACCCATCTTGCCTTTGCCGATGATCTTATGCTCTTTGGCCGGGGTGACCCCATATCCATGCAAATCCTTGCCACGGCATTAGAGGACTTTAGTGAAGTATCGGGCCTTCGAGTCAATCTTATGAAGTCGTCTATCTTCATCGCCGACATTCGAGAACATAATTCGGATAGGCAACATATCATTGACATCTTTGGATTTCCGGAAGGCCAACTACCGGTAAGGTACCTTGGCATTCCACTTGCTTCGATGATGTTGAAAAGCAACCATTACTCCCCCCTTGTGGAACAAATTTCAGGCCTTGTTCGCCGGTGGGAGGCGGCCACTCTTTCGCATGCGGGACGGTTGGAATTGATACGGTCGGTTATTCAAGGGGTTTCTTGTTATTGGATCCAAATCTTCCCGTTACCCGCCGCTGTAATTGACCGGATATATGGTATCATGAGGTTCCTATGGGGATCCAAGATGTCCCCAATAGCTTGGAGTACTTGTTGCCGACCCAAAGAAGAAGGAGGCCTAGGCATTCGAGATCTTTTGGCATGGAACAATGCACTTCTCACGAAAGTCCTTTGGGATATCCACCTAAAGGCGGACTCTCTTTGGATTCAATGGGTAATAGTGAATACTGAATACATTCCGAGCTCCTCCACTCTTTGGGATTGGAATCCGACGGCGAAGCTATCCCCTCTTTTAAAGAAGTTATTGGAGCTTCGTACTTCTATCTTTGAGGGAGTGGGACATGATGCCGAGGCAGCCACAACTCTTCTTGCTTCGTGGCATGGTCCGAATTCTACCGGATCCGCATACGATTGGTTTCAAAAGAAGGGGGAGAGAAGATTTTGGCACCGCCGTATTTGAAAGACATACATACCGCCAAAATTCTCCTTCATCTTGTGGCAAGCAATACAAGGGAGACTCTCCTCTCTTGATAGACTTTCTTTTCTTAATATTGATGCCACTTGTTCACTTTGTCATGCTAATATTGAATCTAGCTCCCATCTTTTCCTTGCATGCACAAAAACAATCCAAGTTTGGGAGGAAGTCAAAAGGTGGCTCGGAGTTTCTCGATCAACGTCCACTATCCTCAGTGCCATCAAATGGATTGATCGAGAGAACCAAGGAAGCCTTGTTCTACAGAGGGCGAAGTGGATCGCTCTTGCCGCGACGGTGCACTATATTTGGAGGGCACAAAATGCTTTTGTATTTGAGAAGACCCCGTTTGTTTGCTCCTAGATTATTTGGAAGATCAAGCGGGATGTATACACGGTCCTATTTTCCCTATTCCCTCCAGATGTTGTGCAGTCCAAGCTACCCAATTAGGCGACACCGATCCCCTATCACCTTGGGCACTCTTTTTCCTAGCCGAACGTTTTTTCCCATTGGGTTTTTCGTTCGGAAAGGTTTTAATGAGGCCCTAACCCATCCTCATTGGGGACAGGGTCTTAGTGGGACGCGCCTATTGTGGGACGATGGAGGGTGATTGCTGCATATCACTTGAAGAGAAACGCACGGCCATGACTGTAGTATAGGTTACTAATTTACTTGTATTGAGTGATAGCACCACCTACTCCTTTATCTTAGGAGAATTGTACAGTGGGTATGCCCACTAATTTTGTAAAACTTTTGCATTTGGGTTAATAAAATTTGAAAAATTCAAAAAAAAGGGGGGGGTTAAGGATTTGTACGCGTACGATAATATTGTTAAATACGTTTTAAGAACACAATCGCAAAATTTCCGCTATATGTTAAAGGTATGTCGCGTTTAGTACTATAAGTTATTAAGATTTTTCACATTATTGATGCTTTCGAGTTACTGATAAAATATATATAGGAGTGATTATCCAATTTTCACCTATTACAATCTTTTTACAAATTACATCCTACGAGAAAAATATTAAGTTCATGTGTGCCACACATGTTATCCGTCTCATAGTCAAATACCAATTTTCTTGCTTCATACTTCATAATCATATGATTGGTTTATGATACCAATTTCATGAAAATCATACGGCTAAGAAAGTCCTGAGAAGTTTCAAACAATTATGACCAACTAAATTAATAGACTCTACAGTGTTTTGCATGTGTTTTTCATTTTCATTATGATTTTTATTTATAATTAATATTCGGTGCTTCAATTTCTTACATATTCCCTGTCAAACGTTTTTTTTTCTCGTTTTATAGATGTTTATGTAAAATGTTTGTTTTTCTTTCCCATAACATAAAATTAATATATATGTTAATTTGATTCATAATATATAAATAGACCATATTCAAAAGTCCATCAAATTAATATGTCAATTTGATACACAAGTGTTCGAATTTTTTATTTTTATATATGTAGTTGTATTTTAATTTTTATTTATTTTGTTTATGTGAGGAACTGATCATAGTCTCTACATTTGGTGTGCGTGATATATAATTTGAAGTGTTCGAACTTGTCATTCATGGTCCCAAAGCGTGTATTACCACACTTAATTTATTAAACGTAACAAAAAAATAAATTTCTAAAGAGCGAATTCGTTTACCAAACCAAAAATATTCACTTTAATTATACATGCCCGATTATGCACGATATTATTATTGTACATATATATAATGTTGTGTTCAACAATTTCTTAAATGCATGTCAACATATTATGGCCTATGAATCAACTGTAGCTTAGCTGATAGTATTTTCCACTCCACTCCGACTGATTGATCTAGTGTTCAATTTATTAGAGTTGATTTAATAATAATAATAATAATAATAATAATAATAATAATAATAATAATAATAATAATAATATATATGTCCCCAAACATGCATGTTTCATTCTAATTTGTTTTTTTTTTAATCTTGAAATTTTATTTTTTCATAAGTACTAATCATTGATATCCAAGGATGCAAGCAAACTATCCATTTTGTGATAAACAAATTAATATGTACTACTTCCGTAAGACTTAATAGAAAGCGACTCATTCAACGTATGTACGATTTTATACTCCATAATGAACTACTCGGCTGATAAAATATTGGCAGGCCAAGTATTGAAGAATGCTAATCTTAAATCTGAGGGTAATTTATATCTTGAACTGATAAGTCATTTTACCCAAACCATTAAGTTCTGAAATTACTGTTAATTAAGATTGTTTAATAATTACTTGACCATAAATTATAATTATGTCTTTTAAAATAGTACTGTTTGTTCTTATCTGTGTTTCTCTATGATTGTAATTAAAATATTGACATCCAAATATCATAATTAAGAAAAAATAGTACTTTTACATATTTAAAAAAAAAATTAGAAAAAAGTTCCCCGTCCAGCCCAACTTGTCTACATTCATTTTTGGGGTGTGTCATCTCACTTGTCCATTTTCTAAATACGAAATAAGTCACACACATTTATCACATTAAATCAACTTTAAATAATTAAATATTTATATGAGTCTCACATCTTTATTTCACAAACCAATTCTAAGCAATTATTTAATTATATGGGTCTCAAACTTTTACTATATTAAATCAACCCACAAAAATAATTGTGCCGAAAAGAAATCAGACAAGTCGGTTGGGACGGAAAAGTATTACATGATAATTTAGATTCTTGTATTAAATGAGTAAAGGTTTGAGAAATCATGATATAACATGGGATACTTCGATAAGAAACAATAAAAAATGTCGTAACATGGCCTGCGTACAGCTGATTGATGCATTAGTATAACATGGCCATGTATACTTTATGAACTGATCTTGATATTTTGAATATTTTTGTAGCTTATTGCCAATTTGGCGTGCACAAAATTTGGAGGTAAACTGACGCGCAAACTGAAATTAGTATATGGAATATTAAATGTATGTCACATGGCCAATTAATAATGTGAGGCGAACCATAGTTTTTGTATGATTAAAATGTTGTGCGTGACAAAGATGTAACATTTGTGATCAATAAAGTATTTATTACTTTTATCCACTTTTTTTTGTTTACGGAATATTCTTTTAAGTTAGTACTGTTTGATAAACCACTTGCACACTTGCTCTTATGTATTCATAACCACTATTGAAATTTCTTGATGTTAGTTTATTTATGTTTTAATTAGGTATTTGCCTTATTGGTTCCATTAATCAAGCATGCATAAAATATGGGTATGTTTTAATGAAAGATAAAGTAATAGAGCAAAATAGTTGGGTTATGAGTCAGTAGAAGATACTTAGCATTTTATTGGGCAAAATAGTATTGGGGGAAATCATAGTGTTTCATGCTATGGAATTGAAGATCCCAAAACCCAACTGGTATCAATAGTGTAGTGTTGATAGGACTAGATGATGTAATAGGCTAGACTGATTTTGTTTTCATTATCGTTTGTGTCTAAGACCTGTACGGGGTAAAATGTTGGACTGATCTTCAGTAGGAAACTTACTTTCCAGAACCCCACGTCATCAGTGTAAGAGCTTGTGTTCTTAAGTCATCAGCTGATCTTCGCTCAGTAGAAGACACTTTATCAGCTGACCGACATCAGTAGAAGAACCACATATTCAAAGCTCGCACCTTCGAGTTATCAACCGATCATTAATCGGTAAAATACTCACTGTCGGCCCGACTCGGACGAAGAAGACAGAGATCGTGTCAAGTCTTCTGTATCCGACATGAAATGACCCAGCTTTTAACATCATTCGAAAGTCAGCAGAAGATCATACGAAGATGAGTGAGAGTCAACTCCGATGAAGACCAATGTCTGACATATCTCACCTACCGCAAACCTCGACCAATGAAAAGCCGTCAACGCACTACCTGCTCTGACCAACTAAAGTTGCTCTCATACACAGTAATCAACAACTCTGCTGCAATAATTCGAACATATGGCCGTTTTCCTTGGAAGCTTGTGACACGTGGCATCGTCCTCTCCAACGGGCAAATGCCTGGGTCACGACTATAAATAGAGAAGCAAATTCGAGCTCCACGCACGGGATATCAAGGGACAAAAACGCTCAAGCATTCGAAACAACTCTAGCGCATTCAAAGATAAACTAGCGAAGAACTTGCTTAGCAGAAAATCTTTAGTTCTTCTCTCTAGAGTTTCTTTCTTTAGATCCCTCTTCTCTATCTAAGCTCAACGTTTATATCTATAGCTTAGAATCTCGAAGGAGTTCACTTTTAGTGACTGTTCTTATTGTAAGAACTCCTTCCTAGTTGGAGAAAATCCCCTCCCCTTCAAACTTAGGTTTGATTTGTAAAGTCGTTGATGACTATAACTTAGAAGGCTATGTCCAGTGCACATATACCTTGTTGAGGCTTGCTCAGATTAATCAACAAGACCTCATGTTCAGCAGGACCGTGGACGTAGGATCTTGCGTATCCGAACCACGTTAAAAATTGCTTGTGTTGTTTACTGTTTTATTGCACTGCATACAAACATTTTACAAAGTCATATCTTGCATAAAACGTATTCGAAAAAGTGCACTAGCCAAAATCTTTTAACTTGTGAAAATCACGTTTTCAATTTAGACGAATCTCCGGGCCCTACACACTTATCCGCACTAAGTCTTCAACCGAGAATCAAAATGTCCGACAAAAGTCGGTAGGAGAGACTCGATGGTTGGCACACTCTGACCCGCGATCAGAAGGTTACTATTTGGCACTGTTTATCAGTAGCAACCTACAGCTCAGCTGTCCTTCGCGTTTGAGAAAAGAAATAGTACTCAGGTTTATTCGCCCCCCCCCTCTACACCTGACTCTCGTCTCCAGACCAACAATTGGTATCAGAGCGACGATGTTCTTCTGATCATCGGTTCTGAAACTACTGGTCTTCTCGAACAGATCCTGAAAATGTTTTTCACTGCACAAGTATCTCTTCATACATCCTTATACTCTTACTCATAATGTCTGATATGTCAGGTATTCGGATGGTACCGATGTTCTCCGTAGAGAACTATACGGTATGGCGTGTAAGAATGGAGGCGCACCTTACATCGCTGCATGACAGCATAACGGACGTCCATGAGATAGGACCCATCATTCCCATGATCGACAGCGTACAATTTGCTGCTGCGGGAGGTGTAGGAGCACATACTGGTGCCAAAGTTGCAAAAGACAAATCTGCCTTCACGCCAGAAGAGAAAAAGCTGCACAACTTCGACCGAGTTGCGCGAAATGCAATCCTGACTACGCTCAGTGACTCACACATCGGGAGGGTGCAAGACTGCAAGACGGCAAAGGAACTTTGGGATGCCCTGGCTGTACTGAACCAAGGAACCCCGCAGATCAAAGAAAATAAGCTCGAGCTAGAGCTACAAAAGTTCGAAACATTTGCCATGGAGCCCAACGAGACCATTGACGAGCTCAGCGTCAGATTTACCAATCAGATCAATGTGATCAACGGGCTGGGGAGGACGTTCACCAACAAAGAGATGAACACGAAGATCTTGAGAGCGCTACCTCGACTGAAGTAGCTTCCTTTTGCTACTTATTTACGTCGCTCAGATCTTAATGCTCTAACTCCTGATGTTATATTTTCATAATTAAAGACGGAGGAATTTGAGCACAGCCTACCCCAACGATGTTCCAGCGCTCTAGCTGACACACAGATAGATCATGCTTTCAAAGCAACAGTCAGCAAAACTGGAGCCAAACCCATTTCTTCGAGCAAGGCAGTAGCCACGATAGATGCTAAGCCCTCTGAGACATCTGTTACTGACCAGCTTGCACTCATGGCTCTCAAATATCAAAGAGAAAAGGAAAGAGTCAGGAAGCTGAAGAAATACCACAAAGATTCTCCCTCAGGTAAGAAAGAATATCGAAAAAGGGAAGAATCTAAACCTTCTACGATTGCCGGAACACATAACTGCTCTGCTAGTCCATCCAACGACTCAGCTAGAAAAGGCAGCAGATCGTCTGTATGCTATAACTACAAGAAGGAGGGACATTATCGGTATAACTCGTCCCGAACTCTCATCGCTCAAAGAGCGAACGGCGAGCCGGGACGTGAGAAATTTGCCCGAAGAAGGCAGGCCTACATCACCGGAGAGATATCCGATGACTCAATCGAGGAAGATACGTTCATGTATTCTTGAAGACGAAGCTGTATTTGTTGCCGTTGAGGTCGGAGAATCAGATCCTGAATCAACTGCAGAATACTGTCTGATGGCCGGAGAAGAGGCTGAGGTAAACTCAAAACTTAATATAACCTCTTCTTCACACAGCACACACGACACATGGTCGGTCACAGATGAACCTCTAGATGTGGTACAAGCATACGATGATCTACTAGAGGAGCAGATTCAGCTGAGCAGAGAATTTAGCAGAACCATTCGGAACTGGAACATGTAAAGGCTGAAAATCAGAGACTTTCTTCTGATTGTCAGGTCTCTACTGATTCGGAGAATCTGGTTGTGAGACTCAAGGAAGAGATTAAATCTCTTATGACTAAGTCTCAACTTCAAGAAACTCAAATATCATTTTTGACCAAGGACAATTCTGAGAAAGATACTGAGATAGCCCGACTCAGTCAGAAGCTCGCAGAAGTCGAAAAAGATTATGAATCACTTCGGAGAAGTGATGAGGTCTGGCGAGGACTAATGACTGAATAGTACCTAGGAGCTAAGGAGAAGTTGGAAAGTATGCTCAGAGCTCAAAGGCCAACGATCACAAAAGAAGGACTTGTCTATACTCATGAAGCTTCCACTTCAACATCGAAAAGCTCAGAAATGCTGGCTGATAGGTTCGTCAAAGGAAAAGTTCAGGTCACTGAATCAACACCTCTGGCGAAGAACAAACAGAAGATGATTGCACCTCAGCCGAGAAACAAGAAGCAACTAACCAGAGGTTCTAGCCCCAGGAAACCACGATAGAATTCGGGGGGGAACCAAGAAGGTCGAGATGGGCGTAGCAAGATACAATGAACCGCTATATGAGCATCCAAAGCCAAGATGCAGTTCGTACTATTATGAGCCCGTGGGTCGGGAGGAGCACACGGCCTAAGAAGAAGAAAGCTCCCGAACCTAAAAGCGCCGAGAAAGTCGGTATCTCCAAGTCTCGTGGAGAAGAAAGTCGACAAGGTTCGAAGAAGAAGTCTCAAACTTCTAAGGTCTCGAGACAGATCCGGGTTCCGAAATCACCCACTAACACTTAAGGACCCAAACCGAACCAAAGGGTACCTAAAAGCTGTTTGCGTTTTTGCGGGTGCATAAGGACCACTTGGATTGTGGACGGCGGGCTTCAAGACACATGACTTATTAAAAGAGCACTGCCGACCAACTACGTACAAGACGATGGTCCCAGAATTGAGTTTGGTGACAACTCTAAAGGCTATACAAGGGGATACGGAACACTTAACATTGGGACTACATCAGTTCCAAGAGTAACATATGTTGAAGGACTTCAACATAATCTCCTTCTCGTCAATCAATTCGTGATAATGCGAACGAGTTATTTTTGAGCCTGGTTTTACGTGATGTTGTTGACAAATCTACGGGGAAAACGAGTGTTATCGGGTTCGCGGAGGAAGAATATCTATGTTGCAACCGAAAAACCGCGAGACACGAGGCTTGCTTGCTTGCTCAGACAAAATCTAGTGACAAGACAGGATAGTTGTGGCATAAGAGACTCAGTCACCTGAACTTCAAGACTATGAACAAGCTAGCCAAGAACTCTAAAGTCAGAGGACCGCCTTGATGAATCGTTTATCAAAGACAGAAATTGTGAATCATGCTTGAAGGGAAAGCGAGAGAAAGAATAGCAATCCACCAATTTCGTCACCTTCCACCGATGGAATCCTTCGGTACTTACACATGGACTTATTCGGGCCGGCCTCTCCGGTGACTATAAGAGGAAAGAAGTATGCCCTCGTCGTTATTGACGACTATTTAAGATATACGTGGGTCATCTTCATAGACAATAAATCTAATGTCATGACTAAATTACAAAACTGCCGAAGAAGCTTAGTGTGGAAAAGGACATCAAGATACGAGAGAATTCACTCGGACGGAGGAACGAAATTTCTCAACTCGGTAGTAAAAGAGTACGCAAAAAGGGAGGGAATCAAGCACGAGACATCGGCAGCTCGCACCCCTCGGCGAACGGACTTGCTGAACGTAAGAACGAACACTTAAAGAAGCAGCAAGAACGCTCCTAGCAGACTCTGGACTACCCTCAAAGTTCTGGGCTGATGCTACAAACACCGCCTCCTACACTCAGAATCGCTCACTGCTTACACATCAACACATGAAAACACCTTACGAACTATGGAAAGGGAGAATTCCTTCTATTTCTCATTTTCATATTTTTGGTTGTCCTTGCTTTATTCACAATAATGGGAAAGATCAGTTGAAGGTCTTTGACAAAGAAATCGATCAAGGAGTATTCTTAGGATACTCTCGAGTCAGTAAAGCTTTCAGAGTCTTTAACTATCGGAATCTTTGCGTGGAGGAAAGCCCTCATGTTGTCTTTGATGAGTTTGTTACTGAGGACATGAAATCTAAGAAGACAAATACTGAAGATGTCAGCAGCAAGCTATAGGATCTCGCATTAAACGACAAAGCCAAAAAGATCCAGCATTGTTGGGATAATGGGTCAGACGATGAGGAAATTCAGACCCATCCCACATGCAATGTAGCTGACCTGGTTGATTCTACTGAACAGAATCAACATCAGGTAACAACGGTCGATGAGGAAGCCCCGAAGTGGTAGTCGAGACCTCTACGAGAATATAAACTCAGGGGGAACAACTAATGTTCCTGAGCTAAATGCCCCTGAACTTGGATACTCAGTAGATCCTAACCTTCTTACTGAACTGCTGCAGTCACAAAACTGTACTACTGAAATGCCTAACATTCCTGTTGACTATGCAGAAGTAGTCTCAGAAGAAGAAGCCAGACTCAGACGTTCATGGCTTGACGCTCATTCTTCTGATCTTATTATAGGAGATCCGCCAGCAACAATCAGGACGAGATCTAGATTAAGCCAAGGAGAAAGCTCACTCTATTCTTGTTTCTTATCCACAGAAGAACCTCAGACAATAGAGGATGCACTCAACGATGCTGACTGGATCATTGCTATGCAAGAAGAGTTGAATCAGTTCGTTCGAAATGAAGTTTGGGAGCTTGTTGACAGACCTAGACATCAGCACGTGATCGGTACTAAGTGGGTCTTCAAGAACAAGCGAGATGAAAACAACGTCATTGTCAGAAACAAAGCTCGACTTGTTGCCAAAGGATACTGTCAAGCAGAAGGAATATACTTTGATGAAACTTTCGGTTCAGTCGCTAGATTGGAAGCTATTCGTCTGTTCCTAGCCTATGCAACGCATCAAAGATTTAAAGTATATCAAATGGATGTAAAGTCAGCGTTTCTGAACGGCGTACTGAAGGAAGAAGTCTAT
Source organism: Lavandula angustifolia (assembly GCA_028984105.1). Lineage (NCBI taxonomy): Eukaryota > Viridiplantae > Streptophyta > Magnoliopsida > Lamiales > Lamiaceae > Lavandula > Lavandula angustifolia. Next base: position 26,245,872 of record CM054806.1, on the reverse strand, counting down.
GTGGAACAACCGCCCGACTTTCAGCAGGGACATCAGGTGTACAAACTTCGGAAAGCGTTGTATGGGTTAAAACAAGCACCCAGGGCTTGGTACGATACCCTATCAGACTTTTTGCTTCAGAAAGGTTTTCAAAAGGGGACAGTAGATCGCACCCTGTTCAACATAAAGTTAGGAGATGACATCCTACTGGTGCAAATCTACGTGGACGACATCATTTTCGGCTGCAGAAACGTGACTATATGTCAACAATTCGAGAAAATGATGAAGGAGAAGTTCGAGATGTCTATGATGGGAGAGATGAATTACTTCCTTGGATTTCAAGTAAAGCAATCACCTGAAGGAATATTCATCAATCAAGCCAAATACACTCGAGATCTCCTGAAAATATTCGGCTGCGACTCAAGCAAGCCAGTCAAGATCCCCATGAATACAAATTTCAAAATCGATCTAGACAAAGAGGGAGCTTCTGTTAACTCTACTGATTATAGAGCTATTATTGGTTCTTTATTATATTTAACAACAAGCAGACCTGATATAACTTATGTTGTAGGTGTATGTGCAAGATTTCAGGCGAATCCCAAGCGAAGTCATATGGACTCAGCAAAGAAGATTCTGCGATATCTGAAGGGAACACCTGGCGCAGGGTTGTGGTATCCTGCTGATGATAATCTTATACTAACAGGTTATTCTGATGCTGATTATGCAGGATGCATGATAGATCGAAAGTCAACTTCTGGAACATGTCAGTTCCTAGGCAGCAAGCTGATATCTTGGTTTTCAAAGAAACAACATTCAGTGGCGACGTCCACTACTGAAGTTGAGTATATGGCTGCTGGAAGTTGATGTGCCCAGATCCTTTGGCTTCGACAACAATTGCGAGATTATAGTATATCTCAGGATGAAGTGCCCATCTACTGCGACTCCACCAGTGCGATTGCTATAACTTAGAACCCAGTTCTCCATACGAGATGCAAGCACGTGGATATCCGACACCACTTCATCAGAGACCATGTCGAGAAGAAGGATATCAGAATGGAGAAGATCCATACTGACAAGCAAAGGGCAGACATACTGACTAAACCACTAGCTGATAACAGATTCAGAGAATTATTAGTCGAGCTAGGTCTACTGGATCCTACTGAGTCGAGTCAGTAGAAGGGAACAGTACGACAGGTCAGAAGACTCAGTACCTTGATTCAGTCGGGTGAATCAGACGGTACACAGTAAGGGGGAAAGTGGTCATCAGCACATCAAATGTCCTCCTGAGTCTTAACGGTAACCAGCTGATCGTAAAAGTTCAGCTGAAGAGGTTTGCGTAGTTCTATATACTTAACTTTCTCAGAAGCATGCTCGCATTTATTATATCAGTCGTTTGCACTCAGTAGATTAATGAGCATTTATTTCCCGCCATTAAGTTTTTAAGGTTTAAGTCAGTAGAAACCGTTTTCATTTAAAAAGGCTTAGACTTTAATGCTGCCTGCAACGCATTTAATGCATATCTTCTCACCTTACCTTAACTGCGCATATCTTACGTGGGTCTAGATTAGAGGCGGCCTTAGTAATCATTCCGTTTATAACATCAAATCACAACCGTTATTAAAAAGCGAGTTTTCATCCCAGCCGTTCGATCAAAACCGGTTGATATTTAAATCTTATAAAATCTCTCGTTTTTCACTCTAATCTATATTTTCGCCATTTTTATCCTTAGAGCTCTCTGCATTCAGTTTCCATCTTCTCTAAACTGTTTTTGCATTTCACTCAAAGCTCTTCACATACGGTAATTTTCCTTATTCTCTTCTTAAAACTCTACTAACTTACTCTATTTTCAAGTGCTAACAAGTTTTTTGCAGATATTCATCGCGATCGTTATGACCCCACCAAACATCGAGGAAATCATCAAGTCGAAGGTTCAGTTTGAGCCGACGATGGTCCTCCAGCAGGCGGACCTTCCTTACCTCGAGCCCATATTCGCGGCTCTAGAAGCGTCCAGCCTCGAGCTTCTGGTAACGAAGCACCCCAAGGCATATCTCCCCCGCCAAGTGGCCGAAGTTTTCTACAACTGGCGGACGGTGGAAGTTACAGACGGCGAAGTATCCCAGTTCGCCTACATGAGGGAGGTGACTCCTTAGAAATGGGAGTCAGATCACTCCGATATCAACATACGGGCAGCATTGAAGGCGTCGTTCGATCTTCCTGCCCATGGGATATCTCCGGTCGGATACAAGGAGAAGGAGCTCAACTCCTATATCCATCGTTTCTGCGGTAGAGACGACATCTCCTTCAAATCCGCCTTGCCGAAGAACCAGCTTTTGCCAGAGTACCGCGGGCTCGCCTACGTCGTCACTCATATACTAACGAGCGCCGCCGGCTCATTTGATCAGCTGTCTAGGCCGAGACTCTAGCTGACGATGACAATCGTGGATGGTGTCCAGGTTAACTAGATGGAATTCTATGTGACTGAGCTTAAGGCTCAGGCACAGAAGTTTGTCGCCACACGTACTGGAGAGAGGAGACTAATTAGTGTGGGCAAGCTTCTGTATGGGACGAAGATGTCCATACTTATCGAGGACTCAGTATTGAATCATGCTTCTTTTGCTGATTCTCGATACTTCGACAGTAAGCTCATAAAGTTCAAAACTAGAGCCGCTGTTGAGAAGTTGGTTGGGCATGGGCCAGCTGCACTGAAGAGGCCTACTACTGAACTGCCTCCCCGCGCCGACCCACCGAAGAAAAAGAGGCTTACTAAGACTGGAACATCTGAGGTTCCAGCGAAGCCTGCTTCTCCTCCACCACCTTAGGAGGAAAGCATACTGGACGCTGACACTGGTATAGAGGGTGCAACCCTGAAAGATAAAGTTCAGCGTATCAGTTTTGAGGAGACTCAGTTGGAAGAGGCTGAACCGACTGAGGAAACATCTCCTGAGTGGACGACACTACAGTCGGCTCGTCTTCGAGCCACAGGAGAAGTGACTGTACAGATCCCAAAAATTGTCGAACACAAGGATCTGGTCGACATTGCGATCAGGGCGAGGACGCAGATGCTACTGAGGTTCCTGAGTTGGGATATCCTCGAAGAGCTGATCATGAATCAGACAACACTGTCCTTGCTGACAGAAGAACAAAGCTTACAGTCAGCTATCGGGTTTGGGGAACCCGCTGACTTAGCCTCGTTCGAGGATCTGAGAGCCGCCATGCTATATCTTCTCAGTCTGAGATCCTCCGAACAACATGTCAGCAGCCCATCACAGCCATCCCATCACGACGATGACAACGACGATAATGACGATGATGTGGATCAGACACCACCCAAGGAAGCAGACCAGGGAGAATCTGTTAAGGGTAAAACTCCCAGCGAGAAGGGCAAATCACCACCTCCACCTTCTACATCAGGTGAAGCCCCAGTTCCCTCGAAACTTAGTCGAGAGCAACAACTCGCAGCATCTGAGCAGAGGCTCGGAACCAGCTCCTATCAGGTCAAACCCATTGGTTCCGTGTCCTCCAAGTCTGTCAATAGAGCCATCAGGAAGCAGGGAGACAAAAATTATCTCCTCACTAAGGATGTCCACCTGAAGTGGGCACAGTACACCAAGTCTCAGACAGAGACAGTTGACAGACTTGCCAGCGAGATGAAGAAGGTCTCCGAACCTCCTACTCCCTCTATTAATATCCAAGAGATAGTCGAGACCGCACTCGCAGCTCAGAAGGCGGACTTAGCCGCTCAGAGTCAGCAGCTCCTCCAAGCTCAGCATAAGATGTTTTCTGAGCAGCTGCCTCAGAGCCTCGCCACAGTCCAGAAAACTATGGATGAACGCAATAAAATGGCCACCTCCAGCGTACAGAAGGCCATACAAATTCAGGCGGAGGCCCTTAAGCTCATCCAAGCTGAGATGATCGCTTCTCATGCCGCATCACTCCTGAAGCAAAGACAGGAGACATGAGCCCAGATTCAGCAGATTCGTGCTGACTAAGAGACTGACTGGGAGCATTATTGTGATGCCGTCAAAGACTTCGACACCACCATTGCTTCCATCAAAACTATGATCTTCAACTTAGAAAAGGAAGTGGTTGCCATCCGCACTCGTCTCTCCCTGGTTGATGATGCCAAAAAGGGGGAAGATAAGGGTGAGGCGGAGACGGCTTAGGTAGGCGAAGGAGAACAAGCAGAGGCAAGAACAATTGCCAAAGGGGAAGGTTCGGTGAACCGGTGGAGCCGGCTCGGTACCCCCCTCCCCAAGTTGTCCAACTCCCTACTGTCCAAACAACTGAAGTGCATGAGCCGGCTGCAGGATCAGGAGAAGGATCCTCGGCTCAGCACATTGAGGAGGTTGCACAGTTCGTCGACCAAGAGGACGAGCCACTGCCACCGCAAAGGCTGGGGAAGGAGAAAGCTACTGAATCAACTCCTCCGCCTTCCCCGACGCCCAAATTCAAAACCAAAGCGGAGTAGGAGGCGTATGACATGTATGTCGCTCAGAAGCTCCAGGATGAGCTCGACCAGGAGCGACAGCGTGAAGAAGAGGCTCAAAAGGGCAAAAAGAAGCAAAAACAGCCAAGTGTCAGAGCGTCCAAAAGCCAAGCCAGAAAACTCTTGGAGGAACAGAAGAAGAAAAAGGCTCAAGACGAGCAAGCGGCTTCTGATACTGATCTTCAGCCCCTGGCTCAGAGGATGAAAAATCTTACTAAGCTTACTCCTGAGCAACGCAGCAGGGACTGAATATCCGGAGAGGAGACACTAGAGCTGCGGCCCTCAGAGAGAAGAAGAGACTGGAGGATTTGGCCAAGATCGTAGAGCTGACTGATAAGATGGCCAATGAACCAGTTCTCGACTGGAGAAAACAGATACCCAGGTCTTCCAAGTACTATAGGCGAGGCGCTCCCAGAGCCACTTATCAGAAGAAGACTCCTCACCGCCATGTAGACAAATGGATACCGTGGCATCTGAACGAGGAGTGGGAGAAACTGAAGATAGAGTTCATCAAAGGATACTACGTGTGGCAATGCTATCCGACTGAGATTCCGGCAAATCAACTCTTCGATGAATTCCTTCATCAATCCAATGCCAGACTCGGAGCGCAAATTCATCTGATCCTAGCAAAGGAGAAGCTGCCACTCGTTGCTCCTGCTTACAGGAAATTATCTCCTCCCATGACCACTCGCGGTGTACTATGCACCAAGGAAATTGAAGATGAGGTCGACTCAGTTGCACGCCATCATGATCTTAGTTCTCAGCTGCCCACCGATCTCGAGGAAATCCAAACACTCCGAGCCAGAATCTACAAATCGTACGGATTGGATCCTCCTGCTGACAAGTCTGCTGATTTCAAGAGCAAGACCAAGAAGTTCAGACGTTAGCAGTAGTCTTCATATCTTGTATAGAAGTTAGGAACTGTGTAATCCATTTCACATAAATATAACAGTTCTTTCTTCTGGCCAGACAATCACTCATTGTCTTAAGGCTTTGTTTGTTTTTATCTTTATCACAACTGATCACTGAAGTGATCTGACACACACTCACACATAACCATTTCTCTGTTATGCCTATCTTTCAGCTGCTGACTTCCTTGAGTTATTTGCTCAGTTTTTACTGAAGTTTTTATTATGTCAGTAGTTTGGGACTTATTTTCTTAGAATTTATAGAGGTTTTGGCATCATCAATTAGGGGGGAAATTGTTGGGTTATGAGTCAGTAGAAGATACTTAGCATTTTATTGGGCAAAATAGTATTGGGGGAAATCATAGTGTTTCATGCTATGGAATTGAAGATCCCAAAACCCAGCTGGTATCAGTAGTGTAGTGTTGATAGGACTAGATGATGTAATAGGCTATACTGATTTTGTTTTCATTATCGTTTGTGTCTAAGTCCTGTACGGGGTAAAATGTTGGACTGATCTTCGGTAGGAAGCTTACTTTCCAGAACCCCACGTCATCAGTGTAAGAGCTTGTGTTCTTAAGTCATCAGTTGATCTTCGCTCAGTAGAAGACACTTTATCAGCTGACCGACATCAGTAGAAGAACCACATATTCAAAGCTCAGTACCTTCGGAGTTATCAGCTGATCATTACTCAGTAAAATACTCACTGTCAGCCGACTCAGAAGAAGAAGACAGAGACTGTGTCAAGTCTACTGTATCCGACAGGAAATGACCCAGCTTTTAACATCATTCAAAAGTCAGTAGAAGATCATACGAGGATGAGTGAGAGTCAACTCCGATGAAGACCAATGCCTGATATATCTCACCTACCGCAAACCTCGACCAATGAGAAGCCGTCAACGCACTACCTGCTCTGACTAACTAAAGTTGCTCTCATACACAGTAATCAACAACTCTGCTGCAATAATTCGAACATATGGCCGTTTTCCTTGGAAGCTTGTGACACGTGGCATCGTCCTCTCCAACGGGCAAATGCCTAAGTCACGACTATAAATAGAGAAGCAAATCCGAGCTCCACGCACGGGATATCAAGGGACAAAAACGCTCAAGCATTCGAAACAACTCTAGAGCATTCAAAGATAAACTAGCGAAGAACTTGTTTAGTAGAAAATGTTTAGTTCTTCTCTCTAGAGTTTCTTTCTTTAGATCCCTCTTCTCTATCTAAGCTCAACGTTTATATCTATAGCTTAGAATCTCGAAGGAGTTCACTTTTAGTGACTGTTCTTATTGTAAGAACTCCTTCCTAGTTGGAGAAACCCTCCCCTTCAAACTTAGGTTTGATTTGTAAAGTTGCTAAGGACTATAACTTAGAAGGGTCTGTCTAGTGCACAGATACCTTGCTGAGGCTTGCTCAGATTAATCAACAAGACCTCCTGTTCAGCAGGACCGTGGACGTAGGATCTTGCGTATCCGAACCACGTTAAAAATTTCTTGTGTTGTTTATTGTTTTATTGCACTGCATACAAACATTTTACAAAGTCATATCTTGCATAAAACGTATTCGAAAAAGTGCACTAGCCAAAATCTTTTAACTTGTGAAAATCACGTTTTCAATTGAGACGAATCTTCGGGCCCTACACACTTATCCGCACTAAGTCTTCAACTGAGAATCAAGCACTGTCAAAAGTCAGTAGGAGAGACTCAGTAGTTGACACACTCTGACCCGCGATCAGAAGGTTACTATTTGGCACTGTTCATCAGTAGCAACCTACAGCTCAGCTGTCCTTCGCGTTTGAGAAAAGAAACAGTACTCATTTGTATTCACCCCCCTCCCCCCCCTCTACAGCTAACTCTCGTCTCCGGACCAACAATCTCTAATATCGTCAAGTACTCTCTCCGTCCCATTAAAGTTAGTGTGCTTCCTTTTTGTTTTTCTGTTGTCTCATTAAAATTAGTTTATTTTTTTCCAATTAAAAAAAAACACTCTAATATAATTAAAGAACACATTAACTTTACATTACTTTACACACAATTTTCTTAACACAAAAACTTCCATGCGCCCGACGCACATGCAGTCAGGTCATACACATCCAATTCGTGACCCAATTACACGACTCAAATCCGCAGGCAGAACCAATAATATATAGATGTTGTGTTAACTATGTATCTTAACTCATAATCTAGTGGTAAGTTGTTCTTCTATTAAATAAGAGGCTTAGGTTCAAGTCCTTCTAGACACATTTTTTTACATACATTTTTCCATTTTTAAATTTAGAGAAAATTACTATTTATTTTTTAATTATATTTTTTTACTAGTTTTTAATTATTTTATGTTTTAATTTTTTTTACTTCCATTTTTTTATTTTTTATTTAGCAAAAATTACTATTTGATATTTTTAATAATATTTAGTTTTTTAATTTATTTTTTCTCAATTTTTATTAAGGACGGACTTTTCATTTGTTATGAACAAAAGTATCATTTGTTGGGTATCATTTATTTCTGAAAAAGTGTCATTTTTGTTTTAAATGTCATCTTACCATCATTGACAGAAGTGGCATTTGTTTCAAACAAAAATGTCATTTGTTTTCAAGAAAAGTGTCATTTATCAAGTATCAATTATTTTCGTAAAAGTGTCATTTGTTTAAAACATAAATGTCAATTATTTTTAAAAAAAGTGTCATTTTGTTATGAACAAATGTATTATTTGTTTTGAACATAAGTTTAATTTATTGAGTATCAATTGTTTTTAAAAAAAAAAGAAAGTGTCATTTGTTCAGAACAAAAGTGTCATTTATTTTTAGCAAAATTCCATTCATTCAATGTCAATTGTTTTGGAAAAAAGTCTCATTTGTCCTGAACAAAAGTGTTATTTAAAAATTACATAAATAAATGTTTATCAGAAATCAAAATTATAGCCTCCCAAATTGCATAATGTATTAGGAGTATCAACCAGTACAAAATTGGATCCAATTCAACAAAGAAACAATAATTAATAGCAACAACGTGAACACCAAGATTTATGTGGAAAACCTCATTTAATGTGAAGAGGTAAAAACCACGAGACCCTTAAGTCTAGCCAAATCCAGTATAACCAAGTAGATAGTACAATCAAGCAAGTATAAGGTGATATATAGCCCTTAACAACAACTACAAAGACACTAGAATCACAAATCGAAAAACGAAGATGTAAAACATCCACAAAACTAGCAGCAAAAATCCGAAAAATATAACTCAAAAATCTAACCATTAGAATTACAATCCCTTCGATCGGAGACTCGAATGTAGAACTACGTGTCTTCTAACACCAATTAAAATTTCGGATCGATTGGATAATGTATGAGTCTCCGATCGTTGAAAACGTCAAAACTGTATAAGCTTGCGGACTTATCGGCGATGATAGATGAACAGATGTGGAGCATTCGCGGTGGCGGCGATGGATGAAAGGAGGAGTAGTCACGACGTTTGGTTTCGTGTTGTTGATGAGAGAGAAAATTGGAGTGTTAGGAGAAAGGGAAGATTGGTGCAGCGCATAGACAAATCTTGTTTTTAATGAAAGTCAAAGTCGGGTAAGATAAGTTAATTGGACCACAAATTGGATCCGTGTGTGACCCGATTGTACCTACAACTGGCACATACAAGTGTTCCTCTTTTCTTAATCTTCGTGCAAAAAAATACAAATCATGTTTATTGGAACGGAGGGAGTATATTTCAAATTGTTGAGAATTTTCAAAACCTAGTTTTTGAAGGTTGACAAAATTGGTCTTGTAAATTGGTTCGTGTGAATATTTACAGAGACTTGAATCTGATGTCCGAATTTTTTTGTTCTCAATTGGTGTCTAATTTGTAGCACCATGGAACAATGATCTTATGTTCTTATTTAATAATTATATATCCAAGACTCCTAGTTGGAATTTGTTAATCTTATGAAATTTTAATTACTTAGGTATTTAATTTAAAAAAAGACATGTGATCATTTGGACATGAGAAAAAATGGAACAAGAGATTTCATTCCATATTCATCGTATTGCAAATGTTAATCTTCATCTGATACTCTAATTAGGTGGGTGTTTGGAATAATTTCCAGCTGCAGCCAGTGACGGTGCTATGCATCTGCGGGAAGCCCACCTTCACAGGGCCCCGAATTTTTTAGGGCCTCTTATTTTATATTTTTGAAAAAAGATCAACGCTATTTTTACAAAGTATTTTTATGACCTAATTCATGTATTAAATTATTTTTAATCATAAGCCCAATTATTTATTCTCCACCCAATGCTAAAACATAAATTTATAGAATAATAAATAGTTCCAAATTAATTTAACAAAATCATAATCTAAATTGAATCTATTAAATTATCCTAACTAAAGGTAAGAACAAATAAACTCATATATACTTCACAACTCAACAAGCAAACTATTGACTCTCTACGTTTCTTTAGTCTCGTATAGTTTTTTATGTTATATTTTACATTAATAAAATTTAGTTTTTTTAATACAATAAGACCCGATTATTTACTTTTGCACAGAGCCTCCAAAATGTCAGAACAGACCTTAACTACAGCGTATAGCTTTCAGCTGTAGTTTGAGTGTTTGGAACATCCAGCTTTCAGCAGGAATTCTCTACCAAATGGTGTCAAGATAGAGAAGTTGTTTAAGCTGTTATGACCCAATTTTTAGTTGAACCTTATAACTTATCTAATTTATTAGATTGTTTTGTCCTCCAAATATTTCCTTAATTCCCAAAAAAAATCACTATCTCTAAAATTAATATTCTTACTCCTTCCGTCCCACAGTTGCTTAGTTTCCAAAAATAGTAAATCATCACAAACACTTTATTTGAGACCCCATATCTTTATACAAAACTCTACATCTTTACACACACTCAACAACTCTCCTAAAAAATCGTCCTAAAAAGCTTTGGAGCAAGAATTGTTGGACGAAGGGAGTATTAATTACAAATTTAATTATAATTATATTTTAATAAATCAGTTAATAATTTAATAATAATTCTTTCTTATTTCTTATTTATATATTCTTCAAATTTAAAGAAATAATTGTTATAAAAACTAATATAATTAAATATAAATTAATCGCATGGTGGGTTTTGAGAATCTCAAGTTTTGAACTAATACTTTTTCATTTAATGATAATCTATTTTTTACTAATAATTATTAAAATTATATAAAAAATATTTAAAATATAATAGTATAATATGTTTATGCTAATATGATATACATATAATAATTTGATATGTTTATGTTAATATGATATATTAGAAAGTTGTGTAATATATAGATTAATTTAATTTAATATTTTGCAATACTGAAATCGAAATTATAATGCAAAAAAACTTCTCAATTTTATTTATTTATTATAATTATAATTGTTAAAAAACACTGGGGTAAGACAAATATTTTATTTAAAAGTTAAAATAAGCTATTGATACTAGCAGTATTTCTAAATATTAGTTTTCCCACTTTGGCACTTTCAATAACGTTCAGCACTTCTTTCCAAACACCTACAGATTCTCAAATCAACAATCTTCAGCCGCTTTCAACACTTATCAATTGACTTCAGCTACTCCAAGCATCCATTTAATTTAAGGGGTATTTGGTACATGGGTTTTGAAGCCTACTATGTGAATGACTTGGGTTCGATACCCATATAACATGTTTGGTGTTTGGTAGGTGGGTTTGAACTCCCTACTATGGATATCAAACTTATATGGGTATCTGTTTTCTCATTCCCTAGCATTTACTTGGATTTGGGTGTAACGGTTCGGTTTTTTATGTATTTTAGGAACCGAACCGAACACATAGAAATAGTTCGGTTCGGTTCAGTTCGATGTGTTTCAAAATATCGGAACCGAACCAAACCGAACCACTTATAAATGGTTTGGTTCGGTTCGGTTCATCTTTTTTTTTTATTTATTTATTTTTTAAATCCTAAATAATGCAAAAATAATACTTTATAGGATGTCACTCATTCCGAACTCATAAGTATAGAGTTGTTACTCTTTTATCTTCCTTTGTATAGATTAGAATTGATCTTAACTTATATCTAATATCTAAATCCAACGATATTCTCATATAAGAAAGACAAATATTAAATAAAAAAATTAAAAATAGGACATTGGTTCGGTTCGAACCGTTCAAAAATTCTTGAAACCGCGAACCAAACCGAATGTAAACGGTTCATAAAAAAATAAACCGAACCAAACCGCGAAACTGAACCAAACCACATTTTTCGGTTTGGTTCGATTCGGTCCGATCGATTTCGCGGTTCGGAGCGGAACCACTTACACCCCTAGATTTGAGAATTGAAACTCATATGGGTATCACAAGTTATTCCCCCATTTTTTTAAGCATTATTTTTGTAAAATAAAATTAATTTTATAATACTTAGTTAAAATAAAATAAATAAATAAAACTTAACAAATAATAAATATTATATTATTTAAAAATATTCTAAAATAATTTAAAAATGTTTAATATTTATAAAAAGTAAATATTTAGTAATTTTGTAAAAATGTAACTTTAACTTTAACTAAGAACGTAACTTTATTATTATTTTTAAGAATATTTATTTCTTTTTTTAAATTACTCAAAAGAAAAGATATTGTGCTTTTTATTAAATTACTTTTGTATTAAATTTTACAAAATAAAAAAATGACTCAAACCAATATACCATTATTATTTAAAGTATTATAATGTTCACAAGATTATGTATTCTTATTGAAGTTTAAGTACAACCAAACATTATATTTGACTATCATATATCCATTCACTAATAAATGTCCAACAACATTAAATGAATCCACTCAATCATTCTACTATCATATCTATTATTATTGGCATACTCGAATTCTTACCAAACGGTCTCTAAAACATGTGTTGATTAAAAGTTAAAACTTCATTTCTGTTTCTTTAATTGGAAGATATTGAGAGTTTGAACTCCGCTATCCTCACTATTGTAGGAATGAAGTATCATACAGTTAAACCTCGATAAAGTAATAACCTTATGACCGGAAAAAAAATATTCATTTAACGAGGTTATTACTTTATTGAACATTATTTTAGTGCATTGACACATATCAGGACCGAAAAAATTTACTATCTAAACGATATAATTATTCTATCGAATATTACTTTATCGAGGTTTAAGTGTATGCTTTTGGTTGAAACTTCGAAATTAATTAGTTATGTTATTTCCAAAACCAAGTCAAAAACACCTTTTGTCAATATTTCTACTACGGTTTCAATTTCTTTGCAACTTCTTAATTATCTGAATATGATAGCAAGTACCAACTATTTGATGGAGAAAGGACACACACACAACAAGAAAATAAAAATCAAAGGGAAAGAACATTCTCTGCTTCCTTGAAATTAAGATGAAATAATGGAGAAATTCAAACATAATGAGTAACACACATGAATTCCCTAGAAATTTGGGCCCTCTTTTGTTTCTTGGAAACACTTTTAGAAACACTTAATTTCCATTAGTATTCTGAGAAAATCATTACTATTTTCTGTATGCATCACATATACTTTGAAAACATTAATTGTGTGGTGCCGGTGATTTCTTGTTAATTTCCTCCTCTCCGAGCTGTATAGATTAATTGACCGTAAATTATCAGTCGCATCATAGTTTGAAACCTCGGTTATGTGAATACAAAACAATGGTCATTTATGAAACTTCAAATTGTTTATATGAAAAACGTGGCTAGTCATCTCATGTGCATCAAATATTACTACTTTCTTTAAAATGAATTCGGTTTCAAAATCCATCAAAATTACCCAAGTACAATTCAAATATATATTTGGTATAATATATTAGAGGTGGTATCAATCATTAACCGATCGGGGTTTTTTGTAGTTATTCCAAATTTCATTTTTCATTTTTCAAGAATGGAATTTGAAAGAACTAAAATGTAATTGGACAAAACATTGAGCAAGGATTAGATTCGTACAATTACCAGAAAGAACTAAAATGTAATTGGATAAAACATTGAGCAAGGATTAGATTCGTACAATTACCAGGAAAAAAGGGAGGGAGGATGTGATACTTGTTTAATTTTGTTCAGTGTTTTTTTTTTTTTTTTGATTTGAGGAACCCGCGGCCGCTACCTCCGGTGCGCTGCAGGTAAACCCTCAACTCCTTGTGCGATAGCGCACAAACCACACGCGGGAGGTTCAACCACCCTAAGGTGACGGGCTCCACGTGAATGGGCCAGTGAGGATTAAGCCTAGATTGCGGCGGCCTGGATGGGTGAACGTATGTGTGGTGGGGCCGTCACATGGAAAGTAGTGGTTGGAGAGAACTCCTTTAAACAAGGGAATACCGATTCACGTTTGCCCAGATTTTCTTTATTTTGTATTACATTGTAACAGAAATATATATATATTACTAGGTTGTTACACATAATTTCTGTCTTCCCCCTTTTTCTTTTGAATACCTTGTCTTGGAGTGGATTTTATTTTTTAATATGCAACTTACAAGCACATTTTTTTAAAGACAATACGTAGACACAAACATACTTGTATTAATTAGTCCACGCGGTATTCAATTTTAGGTTCCTATATGTTAGTTTTATTAACTTCACAAATTCACCTAGAAAATAGGCCAAGTTTCTCATAAATTGCATTATTTGCTAAATTCTCGTTAAAATATGACTTTGACCAAAGCAACATATCCGACCTTATTAATCCATACATCTAACTCATGTTTAATTCTGATTTCAAAAACATTCGATCTTAAATGAGGTTGGCATCGCCCAAATTTATGTTTTTAGGAGTATTAATTTATTTTAAGAAGTTTGGAAATAATAGTTTTTTATATCTTGGTAGATTGCGTTATTTTTGGAATTCACATAAATTGAGCGAGACGATGTTTAAGTTTAACAATAAAACAGTTATATATGTACAAGACTAGGTATGTCTTTTGCTATTGACTCATTTGAAGTCAAAAGGCGAGTTGGATTTGTTTAATATATACTACTACCTTGTCGGGTGCCACTATTAGGTGGGCCACTACATATCCCACCAATAAGGTGAGGGCGTGTGTCGTGTGGTGATAAGCATGATGGCGCCCACCAACGCACGCGTGACGGGCGTGATTGGTGGGGCTGCCAATGGTCCACCATAATTTGGGATAGAGGATCCTTTGCATACCTTGTCATGAATTACTTTAAAAATTTGAACTAGGTGTACTACTGTAATATTATTATCGACAACTAAAGTTAAAAAAAAATTAAAAATGGCTGCTTCAAGTAAAGACTCTTAGGAAAATATCATTATTTTTAATGAGAAAGAAAATTTGCTATCGCCTTTTAACTGTGCAGTGTTATTCATTTGTGCAGCACATTTTTTTGTGTTGTATTCTAACCTTATATTTTCTTTCGCTTAGCAATTTAACATATACTAATATTAGTAATTAAATCACAATAGAAGACAAAGCGATTGATTCATATGAAGCTTATCCAAAGATGCCATTTTCCTTGATTTTTTGTTTAAAAATCGTTAGGTTAAACAATCAATATATTGGATTGTGGCCATTACTTTAGAGAGGGAGAGAGAGAGAGGACAGAGAAAAACAGGATAAATTGATATGTTGGCCTATGAGGGGAGAGAAAGTGGAGAGGTCAAGCAGCCCATCAAAGTGTGAATGCCAAAAAATTGTATATAAAAATTCAAGTCAAAAGTCTTGGTTTAGAAATCTCAGTTAAGTTCGTGTGTGAGTGTAAAAATCATTGCAACTTCCCTCTCAACTTCCCAACATTTCTATTATTATTATTATTATTATTATTATTATTATTATTATTATTATTATTATTATTATTATTATTATTATTATTATTATTATTATTTCCAATGCATATTCGTCTCTCACTATATATATGTCTATCTATATATCTCATTCTACACTTGCATCTAAACCTAGATCACTACCCCTTCCAAACAACTTAACCACCACCAAGAATCTCTCTCAACCAATGGATAAATTGCCCAAATGTGGAGCTAATTACGTTCCTCTTAGTCCTCTAACTTTCTTGAAGAGGGCTAGTGAAGTTTACTCGAATCGTGCATCCGTAATTCACCGTGGCGTTCGTTTCACATGGCGGGAGACGTACGAGAGGTGTTGCCGCCTTGCCTCCGCCCTCAAGTCTCTCAACATTCACAAGAACGACGTGGTGAGTATATATTTCATATTTGAATTTGTAAATTTTGATCATATGTAGAGTGATTTGACACCACTCAGCACGTCCTCTTCGTTAACTTTTAGATGGTACGATATGTTATCTAATGTTTGTCGCATTCGATTTGTGCAGGTGTCGGTGCTGGCTCCGAACATTCCGGCCATGTACGAAATGCACTTCGCCGTTCCAATGGCCGGAGCGGTTCTCAACACTATCAACACGAGATTAGACGCCAAAACCATCGCGACAATCCTTAAACACTCCGAAGCGAAGATCTTCTTCATCGATTACGAGTTCGTGCAAGTAGCAAGGGAAGCGCTGCTTCTGCAGGCGGAGGCGTCGATGCCGTTGGTGGTGGTGATTGACGACATCGACACCCCCACGGGCATCCGCCTCGGCGAGCTCGAGTACGAGGGCCTCGTCGCACGTGGCAACCCGAGATTCGCCGCGGAGGAGATCACCGACGAGTGGGACCCGATCGCGCTCAACTACACCTCCGGCACGACGTCGGAGCCGAAGGGGGTGGTGTACAGCCACCGTGGGGCCTACCTCAGCACGCTCAGCCTCATCCTCGGCTGGGGGATGAAGACCGAGCCGGTCTACCTCTGGTCCCTCCCCATGTTCCACTGCAACGGCTGGACCTTCACGTGGGGCGTGGCGGCGCGCGGCGGCACTAATATCTGCATCCGCAACACCACCGCGGCGGAGATGTACGAAGCCATCGACACTTACAACGTCACCCACATGTGCTGCGCGCCGATAGTCTTCAACATCCTCCTAGACGCCAAGCCTCAAGAGCGCCGTCCTATTATAACGCCGGTCGAGATCCTCACCGGCGGCGCGCCGCCGCCGGCCGCCCTACTGGAGAGAATCGAGAGCCTCGGCTTCCACGTGGTCCACGCGTACGGACTGACGGAGGCGACCGGGCCGGCGCTGGTGTGCGAGTGGCAGCAGAAGTGGAACAAACTCTCCGGCGAGGATAAATCGAGGCTGAAAGCACGGCAAGGTATCAGTATTCTTACACTCGCCGACGTCGATGTGAAGGTGCCGGAGACGATGCAGAGCGTCCCCCGCAACGGAAGGACGATGGGTGAGATCATGCTCCGAGGAAGCAGCATCATGAAAGGCTACCTCAAGGACGAGAAAGCAACCTCCCAAGCTTTCCGGCAAGGCTGGTTCCTCACCGGAGACGTCGGCGTCGTCCACCCCGACGGCTACCTTGAAATCAAGGACCGATCGAAGGACGTGATCATCTCCGGAGGAGAGAATATCAGCAGTGTCGAGGTGGAGGCGGTGCTGTATAAACACCTCGATGTGGTGGAAGCGGCGGTGGTGGCGATGCCTCATCCTAAATGGGGGGAGAGTCCTTGCGCTTTTGTTACATTAAGAAACTCCTCAGCCGTGAAGGAGGCGGAGATCATCCAGCACTGCCGCAAGAACCTCCCGGGTTTCATGGTGCCGAAGAAAGTGCAGTTTGTGGACGAACTGCCCAAGACTTCGACCGGGAAGATTCAGAAGTTTCAGCTGAGAGCTTTGGCGAAGACGTTTGTGGTTGCGCCGGAGAATGAGAATGAGAAGGTTAAGAGGCGGTCGCCGTCGCAGAGCAACCGTGAAACGCCGCGGCATTATGATCGGAATCAAGAGCAGGTTCTGGCTTTGTCTCGTCTCTGATTGATCAAATGAAGACGTATTATTGCTCGACTATAGTATGATAAATCCAATGTTACGTATAAATAATATTTATAGATATTAATTTTGTAAAGTTGTGATCATTAAGTTCTTGTAACAATTAAGAATCTCACGTGGATTGGGAGAATGAGCTAAATTTAGTTCTATGCAATAAATTCTAATTTTGCATTGATTCTATTTGCATGTGTGACACCAGTTGCGGTGCTATAAGCAATTTAATTTCGGGTTAAATTTTTTGCTACATAATCATTATTAGTAATATTTATTACATCCTGCATTATATAGCACAAGATCATATCGAGAGGTGTACGCTCATATCACTAAAGCTGGGCTTTGACATGATTTATCAAAGAAGAATTATTGTTTATCACATTGTGAGATTGATCTCACCTAATGTCGAATCTGTGAAATCAAAGATTGAGCATGAGTTGGATTAATGGGTAACAGAACCAGACCTATGAATTCTAATAATAATTGAATTAGGTAGTTATAGAGTACTTTACTGAATTGAGAAATCGGAAATGATCTAACGCACGCCATAGCCCACATCTAACACATGTACATAAAATATTTACATGTTAATAATGAATCATATTATAATGAAGAGAGACAGCTAAATAAAATCTAGTCCACCTGAATAGCACAACTGCATAGGTTTAGTAGTAATTTATTTAATTGGGGTTTCGAATGATGTCTGACTGCCTACTCTAAATGATTTTGCAACGACACTTTGTATATTTGATTTAAATATTTTGATGTTAGAGTGCAAGATTGTTTCTTTAGGGAGTAACTAATGTAAGTAAGATTGATTGTTATTTTCCTAACAATATAGCTGCAGTTGCGTTGCATATATGTTTGAATATAAGGTTTTTTTTTTTTATCACTTAACAATGTTTATTTTGTACAGAAGATTCTTAACATATTTAATTTGAGATGCATTGCTATAGGACCGACCCTAGATCGGGGCGGGCAAAGTTGGATGACAAGGGGAAAAAAAAATGAAAAACATGAAAAATAAGGAATGCTGTACTCATGATTGACCATACATTTATTTATCCTCCTAAGATTTTTTTGGGGAGAAGTGAGGAGTAATATAAATGTAATGGGTAATTGAGATATTCTTGATCAGGTCTTATCTTTATTGAAATCATTTTAGTAGGGGTTGATGGAATATGTACATCACAATAATGTAAAAATTCCATTTTCAAGGAAACAATCATGACATGGCCATTGCCCCAGCTTGTCCTTTTGTACACCAATAGTTTGTTTTGTCACTCACTTTCAACTAAAACCAAATACTATATAGTACACAAAAATCAATAACTTTTGGTAATCAACTTTCGATTCCAAAAAATGATTGCTATAAAATCATTGTTTTTTGTATTAATTGAAAGAATTTTGTGGCTAACTAATTATTTTGATAAATACATGTAGCAATTGCATTCTTGGTAATGTACATAGAATAGAACATATATGATCATAATAATGATATAAAAGAAAGAGTCTGGATTATCAAGCAAACAAATGGTTAATTTGGGTCCTTGAGTCATCAAACATACCCACACAAAACAACCATATTTACAGCTACCTTCCAACCAGAGAGCACATAATCTAACAAGCCTCACTTGCAGAGTTCCCAACATCCAGGGGTATACCTGCCCAGTACAAGCATATCAAAACTCCACATTCAACTCTTGGCAAAGATACATAGTTTAATAATGGACCTTCAAAATGTTTGAATGAAGCCCATTAGGATCAGCTAGCTTAATATATCCCATTTATTTGGTGTAATATAAGCACTGCTTCAGAAATCCCAATCCATCATAGTGTGGGACATTGATAGGCACCATTCCTCTCCACCCATTTTCTAGTATATATCTTCAACTAAACGCTAGTCATTTCCATATAATGCATGAAAATAACAGCCATGATACATTGACAGAAAGCACAGAAATAGATTAAGAAAAGAGGAGTGAACGAATGTAAAGGATCATACAGTTTACTTCCAGGAGGTTGTTAACTACTACAGCATGATGCGGTACGGGATCCTTCTGTGGGTCTGTCAACCAAGACCATTCCTGCTGGATTCTGGGCGGGTTGAGCTCTAGGTAACTTCTTTGCTGCAAATATACCAAGGATGAATTAAAATATAATAATAACTAGGAAGATTAATTTCATGAAGAAAGATAGAGCAAACAAAATAGAGCATTCACATTGTTTAAAATATTTCTTATTTACAAAGATTAAAACCAGTAACCATCAGAAAAACTTGTTAAAAACATTTCAAACCAACAACGAAACAGGGAAAATAATTTATGCAAACAGATGCCTGATCAAGCTGGCTACACTGTTTTAACCTACAGAAGCGGGGATCACTGTATGACATGTTTAATATAGACAATGAGATGCGTTTTAGTGCAATCATAGTTGCTGGTTCGCAACAATCCACAAGATATTGAAGGGAAAAAAACTAGGAATTTAGATGAGATTCAATATTCCTTCAGAGATCCAGGTTACCTTAGCTGCGTCCAGTTCATATACTCAAGCTAGTTGCAAGAATTGTCTATGAAATGCTAAGGAGGAATATCTGTAAGGGTGTCTTTTACCAACGGTTTTTTAGATGGTTATAAACGAGAATTATGGTTTTTGCGACGAATAAAGAATTGTGCTACGGATAATATGTATTACAGATATTATTGAAAATCCAAAAAAAAAAAAAAAAAAAAGTAGCAGAAAGAAAGTTGAACTCCACTGAGGCTACTACTGAAGCAGCAGTATTGGAAAGAACCCTATGTAATACTAGTATACTAGGAATGCTTTATCTTTAAGGCTCTATCTAGTTGACAACTTGATGTCAATTTGACAACAAAAGATAGCTGTTGGTTCTACAAGCAGTTGTAATTATTAAGTCCTGCTTGGCCATTTTCTTCTTGTACATTTCATTGGTTATTTTTCCAGTATGTTAAGTCCGTGAAGTGCGTATGATTTGGGATACTTTGGAAAGGAAATTATAACCGCAAAACACTATATTGGCAACAAACTGAAGTGGAGGAGGAGGTTACAAATAAAAGGACGCTGCAGATGCATTTGAATTTTCATACTACTAGACAGCATTCCTCCAAATCCACAAACTAAAGAAAGTAAGTGGATAAAGAACATACCTATTTCATAGAACATGTCGTTGACGTTTACTGAAGTTTTTGCAGAGGTTTCCAAGAAGAAAAGACCATTTTCATCAGCATATGCACGTGCTTCCTACAAAAAATTTGTAAGGAGATTCAAAAAATTGACATTGTTAGAACATTCATACATTTAGCATAAATTATATAATCATAAATTAATCTAAACTAATGTGAGTTCATCTAAATACGTTCATGCAAGTGGATCCAAATAAATAAAGCAGTCGAGAGAAAGCCAACAAGTCATTTAGTATAAACTAACACAAAAACCTTCACAAGTCAGATAAACATCTCAGGTTTATGCAGCAAAAAACAGCACATTCTGAGAATCACAGAGAAAAAAAGAACACAATCAGAGCAGCAGAAACTCCATTGATTGAAATTAAGAAAGAAAATAAATTATAATCTTAGCTCCTAACTCCAATGTTTGTAATCTACTAAAAGTTTAATAGTTTTATTACATCAAAGCTCCAAGTTGTAAAATTCAATATTAGACATAAACAACTGCAAAATTTTTGAAATAATTAAAATCTTGCATGTTCCCCCTTTACCCTTCCTGCAAGTTCTCACAATGTTGAACAGTACACCCTCATGAAAAAGCATGTGAACATGAGGTAGCACACCATACCAAAATGAACTACCATACCAAAATGAACTCAGGATACAGAGAACCAATATCTGAGAAGACAAATGCATCCAAATAGAAACAGAATACTCACTTCTGCAGTCACATTCCTCTTATCTTCGAGATCACATTTATTTCCAGCCAGTGCCATAACCATGTTAGGATTACCTGCAAAAATCGTGAACGCATGCCAGGACTAAGCATAATCACATACAAAAAGACTGAAAAGACAAAATATAAGAACAAACTGCATCCTTCCGTTAGCCCCTGGATCCCAAGGTATAACCTATTGTCTAGTTTACAAAGAGTGTTCAACCCAAATTGACGCATCAGACCTATGTTTTTATCACGTAGCTCAAAGGAAAACCAGCCAAATATAAGTACCTTGGTTTTGTAATTCTTGCACCCACTTCTTAGCTCGTGCAAAGGAATCCTATGTCACCAAGTAGAAGCAAAGGTGAGTATCCGCATAAGCAAAGTCAGAAAACCACATCCTTATTAAAAAGATGCATGACAGAAACTAGAAAATAGAGTGCTCAGCGCTAAAAAAAATAAAATAAAACGGAACGTCAGGAAAGTCAATAGAACATGAGATCAATACAGATGCATAAAAATGAGATAAATCAAGATTTCCAATTTAAAGAACATCTACTGCTAACTGCAGAAATAGTATTCAAGAAGCCATTCCATTTCATCAGATCTTTACACTATTGGACATGCACATCAGGATTGCGTGAATACCGTGCTAGTAATGTCGTAAACAATGATTGCAGCAGCAGCGCCCCTATAATACATGGGAGCCAAGCTATGATACCTCTCCTGCCCAGCAGTGTCCCAGATCTCAAACTTCACGGTGACATTGTCCACGGAAACCGTTTGTGAAAAGAATGCAGCCCCGATCGTCGATTCCTGTTAAAAATAGTCAAATTAATATAGCGATCATCATCCTTAACAACCAAGAAAAACACAAGAACCCAATTTATGATTAACAAGTAAGTGTAGACAGTCATCCGCGATCAGTATCTGTCATCCATCCACTCACAATCATTCACACACGTATCGATGTAGTAGACCCTAAAACCTAGTGCAATCCGCGAGACTTTGCTACAACGAGATTGAGAACAGGGATTAGGAAAATTACTTGGAATTCGAGAAATTGACCCTTCACAAAACGGATCACGAGGCTCGATTTGCCAGCACCCATGTCTCCGAGTAACACCTGAAGAACGAATCCCCCGAAAAATCATTGAAAAAATTAAAAAGTAAATTAACACAAGAACATGCAGTAATTACAAGGAGAAAAATCGGGACTAACGAGTTTAGAACTGAGATTGTTGTGACCCATATTTTCCATAAGAATGCAGAAACCCTTATTGATCAGATTCGCTAACAACACAGCTGAATGAAGCTGTATCTGAGAGATGAAAATTGAGAAGAAAGGAGAAGTTGGGAGTGTTGGAGGAAATATTGGTTTTGGAGGGACCTTTCTCACCGACCGAAGAACTGATGACGGGTCATATGCTTCCTTCATTCACATTGAAAATTTCATTTTGAATTATTCCTCTCAACAAACTTATTTGCCAACGGAATTGGTGTGAATTTCATCTTCAAAACTTTTTGCAATTAAAAATTATTTGAGGACCTCTCCATCAATTTACCAATATTAATATGTTATCCCTATTTATTATGCTATATTCTGTGATTAAATTTATATATTTTTCAAAAATAGTTGTTGAGCCTTATATTAATATACTTATAAATGTTAATTTTTTTTATATTCGTTACTTATAGTATTGGAATTGCATTATTATATAATTCATTTTGAATCTATTTTTAATCAATGTTACACCTAATTACTTACTGCTTTAGTCCAATCGAATAGTACTTGCATGCACTCTTACTGTTATTAAAACATTATGTTCATAAGCTCATATAAGATTTCTATCGTCCCATTATTAATATCTCATTTACTATTTTGAATTATTCCACTATTTATATCTCATTAAAAAAACACAAATAAATAAATCACAATTATCTAAATAAACAAATTCCGCTATTTTATATATTTACATTACTACTTTATACTTTTACACAAACCATCTTAATATCTGTATGAGTTTTATTTTAGTGAGAGAACATAGGATGAGATCCCTTTATTTTAGAGGCAGAAAGAGATGAGCGGGACTGTATTGAGCTATAAAATCGTAGTCAACATAACTATCAAATTCTACGTCGGCATTTATTCTCATATAATACAGTAGTGATACACAAAGAACCACAAAGAAGAAGTACGGGTACCTAGAAGGATACAGACAAGCCAAGAAGCGCCATGAACTGCGCTACAAATTCGGGATGACCCGGCCAGGCTGCTCCCGTAACCAGATTGCCATCGGTAAAGCACCTGTGAATGGGTTCAGGCTCTAACCATGTAGCTCCAGCTAGAACAGCGTTAAGTTTCACAGCCGGATATGCAGTACATTTCTTCCCCTGCAACGGTTTAACCATCTCTATATACTAAGTAATCAAGAAAAAAGATAAATATAAACAGGATTGACCAAGAGTTGGAAAACTAACTAGAGACAACCAAGTATGAAGGGACACGATGAAACCAGGGTTTCTTGATCAGATTAGTCTTAGTCTCTTGCCTAGCATCATTCTCAAATAAAATATTGAGTACTATCTCAACCTAAGTGTCTCTCAGTAATAAAATCAGACCTAGAATGCCCTCTCTGCAATTATCCTAACCAAATTGAAACACGGCTACTCAGTCATACCACATACCCAATCCTTATACGTAATCAATTATCTGACAATTCCTAATACTAATGTTTTCAATTATATTAAAAAACAACATTGATTCTTCATAAATGCTCATGACTTAGTCAGGAGGAGACTCCTACTTAAAGATGGCAAGTATGATGTAAAATTTCAAAAGAAAAAAAAATCCTATGTCTGAAGGAAAAAAAAAAATTCAATAAATAATAACTGTGCAGCATTACGGCAGCCTTGAAACATGACTAGATGTTTGCATAATATCTAGCATAGTTCCTAAATGAAGAGCACTTTTGTCCAATTGCAAGTGTAAACACACATCATGTACTGAGTATCTAGGAGAAAAGGCACCAAAATTATAATAATAGATGTACTCGAAAAAGCAATCATAGTGAGTAAAATCTACCTTCAAAACGTTAGCAGCAGATAAAATCTGTTGCCCATGGCAGATGGATGCTACTGGTTTCTTTGATTCCATGAATTCCTTAACCAGTTGAATAACCTTATCATCCAGTGCCAAATACTCTGGAGCACGACCCCCGGGTATCACCAGTCCGTCATAGCTCGAGGCATTCACACTTTCAAAATCAGCAGTTAAAGTGAAGTTGTGGCCTGGCTTCTCACTGTAGGTTTGATCACCTTCAAAGTCATGAACAGCTGTCGGGCAGGTATCACCTGCTTTCTTCCCTGGGCAAATAGCATCAACATCACAGTCAAGGGCTTGAAGAGACTGGAACGGGACCATCACCTCATAATCTTCCATGAAATCCTGATAATGCAAAAAAACCCATCAAAGTGTAAGACACCAAAATCATTACATCTAAGATGAACTAATATACCCACAGCAAATTTTGCCAAATAGGTTTATGTAAAGCTTAAATTAACCACTTTTGAAGATAGAATATCCTAACAGAAATACGTAAATTCCATATACATATTGAAGTGGCGCAAAATATTTCAGTTTATGTACTTCAAAAGTCCATCGTCTACCTACCACCCACACAGATTTATTACATCTTCCTAGTACCTACAGAGCACTCAAATGAAATCTACAGGCATCCACCACATGATAAACTACCATCAGAGTGATTGGTTACCCTTCTGTTCAGCACATTACGCAATACATGCGTAATTCATTAAACATAAAGAGCCCAGCTAATTTCAATTGAAACGGTTGAATGAGCATACACAGTTGGGGTTAGATGGAGCACTACTTATACCAGAAAATAACAACAAAAATTAAGAAAACAAACTGCTGAGGAGGGGTTAAATGATCAACAAAGAACTGTGCATGCTAAATAGTTGAGGTATATTGTCAGAGTATTATATAATGAATGTCCTACTAGCCTCCAGAAGTTGACAAAAGTCAAAGATCATTTTATTATTATTATTATTATTATTATTATTACAACCTCTTGGAGTGGAAACTAAACAATCAATACTTACTCCACAAAGAAATAGGATTTTCTTTCCAGAACCAGATATCTTGGCTCCCAGTGCCTTGATGAAAAGCCGGATGAACTCAGGGTGCCCTTCATATGTAGCACCAGTTATCAGGTTTCCATCACTGCTGCAGAAGGCCATGGTATCTGGTTCCACCCATTGGGCGCCTGCAGCAACCAGTGCAGGTTTAACAGCTGGATAAGCAGTGCATTTTCTACTTTTAACCACACCCGCTGCAGCCAAGATCAACTGTCCGTGGCATATGGATGCAATTGGCCTTTTCAAGCCTGCAAACTTTTTGACCAAATCTACAACAGATTCATCCACTGCAAGATATTCTGGAGCCCGTCCTCCTGGTATGACCAGTCCGTCATATTTGGCCACTTCTATCTCGTCGAAAGTAGCATTAAGAGAAAAATTATGGCCCCTTGACTCAGAATACGTCTGCATCCATTTCATTAGGAAAATTAAAGCAGGTCCAATAACCATAAACAGTAACAGAATAGTCAATTATATCACACTATACACGAGCAGTTGTAGGAAAGTACATACAGCACTTATCAGGAATTCTTGCTAGTTACTGAAACTGGAGAGCAAAAGGACTCGGAAGAGGAAATTTAGAAAGGAAAATACCTAA
Source organism: Lavandula angustifolia (assembly GCA_028984105.1). Lineage (NCBI taxonomy): Eukaryota > Viridiplantae > Streptophyta > Magnoliopsida > Lamiales > Lamiaceae > Lavandula > Lavandula angustifolia. The sequence goes on along the minus strand of CM054806.1, from coordinate 26,219,964 downwards.
AAAAAGGAAAAACTTATTAAAAAATGTTTAGTTTGTTGCTTAGCAATGTAGATCAAAAAATTGTATCGAATTTAAGATTGTCTTAGCAACATCTTACACAAACAAGTACACATATGATGCATTCACCGGAATGCAATATTCAAGACGCAAAAGAAGGGATGAAGTTATCGAGAACGAAGTGACAAAGAAGGAGGATGAAGTGACCACGGACGAAATGACAAGGAAGGAAGTACAGAATGAAGTTACCAAGAATGATTAAATATCAAGAATGATCAGCCATTGATTATGGAAGATCCACCCAGCCAAAAGGAGGACAGTTAATGCACCATGGGTACTTAAGAATTTCAGCATGTGTTAGCTAATTAAGTAAAAGTTAGTAATGCTTTTGTAGTAATTGTATTTTCCAATGTCTTAGAACATTGTATGCAGAGTCCCTATAAGGTCAGTATCTTTTGATGAATGAAAAACAAGTTGGAATTCTAGTAAAGAAAAACATAGTCACAACTTCTCTACTCTTCCTCTCAAACTCTCACAATAGGGAAGCACAAGCACTCTGCCTCTTCGTCTTCATCTCACCCTCAAAGACCCTTTACTCGTAGTCAAGGTACTAGCACGCATCAGCTGGTTCCCATTGCCGGCGTCATGTCTTCCGACTTGGCCCACGACCCGGCGTTCAAAGCCCTCCAATCCTCCGTCAAAGCACTTGAGCTTCAGCACGAGAAGCTTAACAACCTCTCCATCATAGTGGCTTCCCTCTCTACCACTTCCCAGAGCCAAGCTGCCTCTTTGGCCAACATCGAAAAACTCCTCAATATCGCATTGGCAAAATAGGATAAACGCCTTCCACCGGAGGCTTCTTCCTTTTCACACCTAAACCCCCCGCCACCTCCTGGCGACAATGATTCCCCCGACGATAGGACTCAAGCGCCTTCCTCCACCTCCAAGTTTGTCAAGATGGAGTTCCCCCTTTCTCAGGGGAGAAGGACCCGCTGGTCTGGTGCTCCATTGCGAATCTTATTTTTGTAGTGCTAAATCTGCCAATGCGGAACACATTATCTTGGCCGCACACCACATGCCTGGTGAGGCTCAGTTATGGTATTACACTGAGACAGATGATGGCCCATTTCCCTCCTGATGCCTTCAAAACTGAATGTCTGCTTAGTTTCGGCCCTCAGCAGAGCATCAATACTCTTGGCGAATTAAAGAAACTCTTTCAATGTGGACGCCCTATTGATGACTACGTCAATGAGTTTCGCACGCTTCTCTCTCGCTCGAGCTCTGTCCATCGCGACCAACGGGTTGATTTGTTCACCGGCGGCCTTGACGATGTCCTTCGCATTGATGTCGAATGCGCTAAACCCATTTCTCTCAACGAAGTTATCAACGCTGCGCGCGATTTCGCTCGCAAGTGTCTTCTCCTGGGACTTCATTCCTCCACTTCCCGGCCAGCAAGTCGCCTCCGACGCAGTCCTTTTTGGCCGCTATAGTAACCACCGTCTCGCGTCCGTCTTCCACCCACCCAGACCGTCTCTTCCCGTCCGCCCTTTAAATTCCTCACCCCGGCCGAGAAAGTTGACCGCGGCGCCAAAAAGCATTGTTACAATTGTGATGACCGCTATTTTCCAGGCCACAAATGTCATCACCTTTTTATTCTCTAGAACTTGGATGACGGTGAAGAGGCGCCCTTGTTCGACAGTGTTTCCCCTGACGAGCCTGGCATCAGCTTCATTGCCTATGTGGGCGTAACACGCGGCGAGATGATGCAAATCTGCGTTCTCTTACGCGGATCTAGTGTCACAGCTCTCGTTAATACCGGCAATTCGGATAATTTCATCGTCGCCGCCACTGCCCATCGTCTCCGCTTGCCTTTCCTTCCTACGCCGTCTCTTCGCGTGGTGTTCGGTAATTGTGACAGGGTTTTATTTTGGGCTTATGTGAAAATGTATGTTTTATGAAAGATGGCTTGCCTTTTATGTCAAATTTTAACGTCCTGTCACTATCAGGCTTCCATTTGGTGTTGGGCATGAAGTGGTTTCGAGGTCTGGGCCCAGTGACTTTGGATTTTGATGCACTCACTATGGACTTTAAGGCCCAAGAAACCCATATTCATTGGACCGCCATATCTGCTCCTTCTGGGCCAGTTTTCCACACTATGGCCTTACAACATCACGAGTCAGAGTGCATGTCTGTTGCCTACAACAAGAACCATCGTGATGTCTTTTTTGTCGTGGACGATTGGCTTTGGGTTCGCCTTCGTCCGTATCGCCAACACTCGGTCTCTCGCCGCTCTCCCCACAAGCTGTCCCCGAGATTCTATGCTCCTTACTGCATCACTCAACGCATTGGTCCCGTGGCGTATCGCCTCGCCCTTCCGGCTAATTGTCGCATTCACGACGTCTTTCATGTCCACTTTCTAAAGGCATTTATTGGGACACCACCCTCTGATCCGATTCCCCTGCCCCCTGCCCACGAGGGCCGTTTGGTTCTGGTACTCGCTGCTGTCACACAAAGTCGCCTAAACCGTGGCACCCCTGAGCTCCTTGTTGTTTGGTCCGGACAATCCCCCGAGGAGGCTACCTGGGAGCCTCTCACTACGTTTCAATCCGACTTTCCGCACCGAAGGAGGCTAGTCAAGATGCATTCACCGGAATGCAATATTCAAGGCGCAAAAGAAGGGATGAAGTTATCGAGAACGAAGTGACAAAGGAGGATGAAGAGACCAAGGATGAAATGACAAGGAAGGAAGTACATAATGAAGTTACCAAGAATGATTAAATATCAAGAATGATCAGCCATTGATTATGGAAGATCCACCCAGCCAAAAGGAGGACAGTTAATGCACCATGGGTACTTAAGAATTTCAGCATGTGTTAGCTAATTAAGTAAAAGTTAGTAATGCTTTTGTAGTAATTGTATTTTCCAATGTCTTAGAACATTGTACGCAAAGTCCCTATAAGGACAGTATCTTTTGATGAATGAAAAACAAGTTGGAATTGTAGTAAAGAAAAACATATTCACAACTTCTCTACTCTTCCTCTCAAACTCTCACAATAGGGAAGCACAAGCACTCTGCCTCTTCGTCTTCATCTCACCCTCAAAGACCCTTTACTCGTAGTCAAGGTACTAGCACGCATCAGCATATTAATAACAGATTCAAACTTTACCCGCCAATACACAGAGCAGTACATTAAGTTCATAAATTCAGATTAACAGACACTACGAGTAATTGCTCAAAGCAAAAGTCGCATACACTAAAGATGCCCCCGAACTTGACACGTCAAATCTCTCTCAATATGAACCTTGGAATCAGATAACTAAGTAGACGAAAGAAACTACCACCAAACACAAAGGCAACGCAGCACCAACTTATTAAGCATCAAATTAAAAAAGGAAAAGAAAAGAAAAAAAAAAAAAGACGGTTACAACAGTAACAACATCTACAGCAAGATTTCAACTTCCACGAATGATCAAAGCAATCATGCAAATAACAAATTAACCAATTCAAGAAAACACAACATAGTGCCATCCAACCTGATGTCCGAGAGAATCATGAATTGCAGTGCGGCAGACATCGCCAGCTTTCTTTCCGGGGCAAACAGCGTCAACTGACAGCCCATATGCCAGCAACGCTTGAAATGGAACCATCACCTGTAAACGCAACCATCAATCCATCCAGACCGATCTCATACAGCAAATTTGTCGAACTGTTGGAAGAAACGAAAATCCCCAATATAAATGAAAAAAAAGAAAAAAAAACACACACACACAAACAAACTGACCTCGTAATCTTCGACATAGTCGCCGCACAATATTAGAACCCTTTTCTGCCCTGCCATTTTTGGTTATCAAGCTAAAGTAATTCCTTTGCCCTCTTCTCCGGATGTGTGGAAGAAATTTGAAGTTAATCCTCTCAGCTTTAAGAGCTGCAAGCTTATGAACACACGTTGAGGTGCAAGCTGTAGAATCATCTTGAAGATCTCATTTTTTCTAGTTTAATTGGAAACGGGAATTAGTGGAAGGACATATTTGTCCATACACAGAATTTAATTCATATTTTTTGATTATATAAATGTTATTACAAAATGTACCCAAAATATTGGTGCGAATGAGAAGTTTTTTGAGTTGAATGAAGTTAAAATTTAACATAAAATGTTATATATAAAAAAATTGAGGAGCATTAAGCTCGAGCTTGATGCAACCTATTAATATGAGATGTTTATAAATGTTTTTTTTTACGCAAGTTATTAATAGGAGAGAGGATCTTCGCCCCCATCGCAAGTCCCACTACATGTCCCACCAATAAGGTGAGGATATGTGTCGTATGGTTATAAAAACATGGCCCACCAATGCACGCGTGGCGCCGCGTGATTGGTGGGCCACCAAATGTGACACCACTTTATGGGGCAGAGTATCCCTTCCATATTAATAGAAGGGTGTTTGTAAATATTTATTTTATAAGTATTTATTTGTTTTTAATTGAATAAATAGTTTTTAATGTTTGTAAGATTTGCATTTTTTAGTAGTTTTTCTAAAATTAAATATTCTAACTGTTTAAAATGTACTTTCTCGGTCCCGTTTCACTTGGTTCATTTATTTTCGGCATGGAAATAAAAAAGAGTGGTTGGTTGTGTGGAGAGGAGTGACTCTCATATGTAGTAATTATTTTCCTTTTTAGGAAATGGAACAAGTCAAGTGGGACAACCAAAAAGAAAAGCGAGACAAGTTAAGCAGGATGGAGGAGTATGTGTTTGCAAAAGTTTATTTTAAGTACTTGCTTTTTTAAGCATAAATATTTTTTTAATGTTTGCAAACCCTACTTTCTGTGTTAGTTAGGGAGACAATTTTTTTGAGATACTTTTGGTGCTTATAGCAGTATAATTTTTGAATGGCAAAATGTTTGTCACTTTGGATGAATTGGTCCCTAATTTTTTTTTTAGTTTATTGGTCCCCAATGTTTACTAATTTGGATAAATTGGTCCTTCTGTCAAATTTTAAGTTAATTAAGTGTTAATTATAGGGGTATTTATGGAATAAAAGTTTTAGGGACCAATTCATCCAATTTTTAAATAAAACTTTAATTTTTTTTTAATTTTTTTTTTAAATTATGATTTTTTTCGGAAAAAATTTAATTTTTCAAATAATTTTTTATTTTAAAAATTACTTTTTTTCAACTATTTTTTTTTCTTTTTTTCAAATAATTTTTTTGGTAAACGAAAAAAAATAATTAATAATAATTTTAGGGACCAATTCATCTAAATAATTTTTTGAATTAACTTTTTTTCAATTTTTTTATTTAAATAAAAATTAAGTAAATTTAGATTAACTAAAAATTTTGCATTTCAAGGTGAAGGAGGGGAGCGGATCAACACAACGGTTGTGAAATGTGTTATGTTCTTCGAGGAAAAGAGCAGCTGGACGACTAGGAGGTGGGAGGCCATAACTGGACGTCTAGGAGCGGGTCGTCCAGCTGCTCATCTCCTCGAAGAACATAACACATTCCCCAACTGTTGTGTTGACCCGCTCCCCTCCTTCACCGTGAAATGCAAAATTATTAGTTAATTTAAATTTACTTAATTTTTATTTAAATAAAAAAAATTTGAAAAAAAGTTAATTCAAAAAATTATTTAGATGAATTGGTCCCTAAAATTATTATTAATTAATTTTTTTTCGTTTACCAAAAAATTATTTGAAAAAAAAGAAAAAAAAAATAGTTGAAAAAAGCAATTTTTAAAATAAAAAATTATTTGAAAAATTAATTTTTTTCCGAAAAAAATTATAATTTAAAAAAAAATTAAAGTTTTATTTAAAAATTGGATGAATTGGTCCCTGAAACTTTTATTCCATAAATACCCCTATAATTAACACTTAATTAACTTAAAATGTGACAGAAGGACCAATTTATCCAAATTAGCAAACATTGGGGACCAATAAACTAAAAAAAAAAGATTAGGAACCAATTCATCCAAAGTGACAAACATTGGGGACCAAATTTGTCAATTTGTCTTTTTGAATTTACCAAAAAAATATGTTTTTTTCTATTTATCAACCCCACCCCCCCCCAATTTTGCTTAGAAGTAATTATTTTCTACTTTAAGTAATACTTCCTCCGTCCCGCTCCATGTGACACACTTTCCATTTTGGGCCTCCCGTCTCAAGTGACACACTTCCAAAAATGGAAATAATTTAAAAAAAAATCATAAATTTTCTCTTACTTTATCAATTCTCTCTCATACTTTTTCATTTCTCTTTCATACTTTAATCATTTATCTCTCTTATTTTATTATTTCTCTTTCCTACTTTATCAATTACTCTCTCACAATCTCACTCATCTTCTCTCTCTTACTTTATCATAAACTTCTCTCTTATACTTTATCTTCCACCGTATAAATTCCCGCGCGCGAAAACATTTGTGTCACTTGTGCTGGGACGGAGGGAGTAGTAAATAAGAAGTGCTTATAATATACATTTGCAAACACACCTTGAGTATCAATTGAAAATTTTTGGTGCTTAAAGTACTGTATTTTCTATATATGCAAAAATACTTCATGTTTCATATTAATTCCATAACTTCTTCTTTCGCTTAAAAGTTTTTTTAGATGCCTATAATAAGCATTTGCAAATACTCGTACATCCACCTTAGATATTTACGATTTATATTTTAAAATACTAATACAAATTATAAATGTACTTGGGAATATATATCTTTACATTTTAGAAAGATAATTCAAAAGACGTATTCCCTCCATTTCATTATTTCTGTCTCATTTTTAAATATAGAAAAAAATTAAACACGTAATCCTAAAATAAAGTGGGTCTCTCATTATTCACTACCCGCCCCACATTTTATACTCCCTCTCTAAAAGTCTTTCTCTCTCATGATTATGTTCCGTTTTGAACTCATAAATTTATGATTCCAAACTTTTTGAAAACTTTATAGTATTATTTATTCAATTACAATATGTTAAAAAAAATATTAAAAAAAAATCAATTGTCTCAACTATGCCTTAATAAATTTGGATGAATTCCCATTCATTCAAAACAATTAATACTAAAATATTGTGTTCATTTCTTAATACAATTAAAACTCATAAAACAAACAACTAAATAAAATTTTTTAATCTCCGTGCCGAAAAAAAACCAAACGGAAATAAGGGAAGAATAGAGTATAACAGTCTTGAATTTAAAAAAAAACATGTATTAGATTTATAATATTTATTTTTTTATATATAAGAAATGTGAGAAAAATGTATACACATTATGCGTTTTATTTGGTTTGATATATTTTGAGTGGAACGAAACTAACAAGAGAGAAATATGAGAAATGAATATTTTTTTTCGTTTGGCTGAGGAGAGAAATACGAAAGGAGAGAAGAAAAAAGGTGAGGGCCAAATAAAATTTCTTTCTTGCTACAATTGAGGAGAAAATAGGTTGGAGGTGAAAAGGTAAATAAAGTGTATTTTCAGAATCAAATTAATTTTACTTGGACCAAATCATCCAAATAGTTTGTAAAATTATAAATTTAGAGCTGGAGTGATTAACTTTGATAATTTAATAAGGTACGTAAATTATTATATATTAGATTTGAATAATGAATATGTAATTAACTGTCACGTCATCAATTAGCTATAGCAGTTAGATTAGGACTGTTATAAAACCGTAATTATTATATATTAGATTTGAATAATGGATATGTAATTAACTGTCACGTCATCAATTAGCTTTAGCAGTTAGATTAGGACTGTTACAAAACCGTAATTAGTTTAGATTTAGATTTGTATATGTACTCAGTTTTAGATTTATGAAAATTACTTTTCTCTTCTATTATGGTATCAGTACTGAAATAGATCTTGGGATCTCCGCCGTCTTCCTCTTTTTGATCGTCGTCCCGGCGACTCTGTTCCCTTTTTCTTCCGCATTCTTCTTGCGATTTCTAGAATTCTCTTCTATTGTTTCTGCTCTATTCGGGTTTTCTTGTCATGACGACTGATCATAATGTGGTGGTTCTTCTGAACATTCATCTGATCTCAATTAAGCTGGAAAAAGTAACTATGTGTTCTGGAAAACACAGGTGCTCGCAATTGTGCGAGCCTAGTGTCTTGAAGATTTGCTGTTGAAACTTGATCCACCATATAGCCGTCCTTTGACTCCGCCGACCACGGAGGAGACGAATCTTCCCCCAAATCCGACACATCTCACATGGTTCCGACGTGATCAATATCTTTTCTGATGGCTTCTCAATTCGGTGTTTCTTGTTGAATCATGTTTTACATGTTCCTCGAATTTCAATGAACTTGCTGACTATTTCTAAGTTCATAGCTGATAATAGTGCATGTTTTGATGCGGTTCAAATTTTAATCCTTAAAGGAAATTGAGTCTTATCTCACATCGGAGAATTAATGAAGTTTATCATTAATTTCACCTATAAATAAATAGGTTCTCTAATTGTTTTAGATGTGCTTCTATGCATCATAGCCCACATGTTATGGGATTAGTTAGTTGGACTAATTGTTCATATTTTTGTGGGTATGTGTTTTTGGGTTTATGACCATACTCTGAATACCCATTTTTTATTATCCTTTTTATTAGTGAATTGTTTCTCGGCCACCCGTGGATGTAGGTTAATTGATCGAACCACGTTAAATTCTTTGTGCCTATTTCATTTTCTCTTTGTGTTATTCTTTGTTATTGTCTCCGTTGAGTTTTAAGAACCCGTTCATCACAAACATGATGAACGGTATCAAAGCCGATGTTTGGTTCGTGTTGTGATAATGGCAATAACAAAGATTGTGGTCGAGAAATTTGAAGACTTTTGAAGGAGGTGGAGCATGTTTGAGGAGGAAGCACCATGACGTGAAGTTTCACGTTATCGGGGTACTATTTTACCAAGGAAGATTCAAGTTCTGAAGATTTAAATGATGGATGATCCTTGTTCGAGGGATGCTGCGACTTTGTTAGTATTCTGATTTGGATTAAGCCCATTGAGACTTTTGCGGAGGCGGTGGAGCAAGATCGTTCTGTGTTCACAGTTGAAGTTTTGGTCGATGTGAAGATTTGTTATGTTGGATTGGATATTGGAATTTTCGTCATGGTGGAGATTGTTATGTTGTGGCTCAAATCCTAATTCTTAAAGGAAATTGAATCATAATTAATTTCACCTATAAATATATAGGTTTTCTAATTGTTTTAAGTGTGCTTCTACGCGTCATAGTCCACATGTTATGAGATTAGTTAGTTGGACTAATTGACCATTTTTTGTGGGTATGTGCTTTTGGGTCTAAAACCAGATTTCGGAGGCCCATTTTGTAGTATCCTCTTTATTTGTAGATTGTTTCTCCGCCACCCGTGGATGTAGGTCGATTGACCGAACTACGTTAAATTCTCTATGCCTATTTCTTTTTCTCTTTGTGTTATTCTTTATTATTGCCTCCGCTGAGTTTCAAGAACCTGTTCGTCACATTGTAAGGGTCCAAAGATCCTAACAAGTGGTATCAGAGCCAAGGTTTGGCTCGTGTTGTGACAATGATAATAACAAAGATTTTGATTCGAGAAATTTGAAGGCTTTTGAAGGAGGTGGAGCATGTTTGAGGAGGAAGCACCATGACGTGAAGTTTCATGTTATCGGGGTACCGTTTTGCCAAGGAAGATTCAAGTTCTGAAGAATTAAATGATGGATGATCCTTGTTCGAGGGACGCTGCGACTTTGTTGGTATTATGATTTAAATTAAGCCCATTGAGGCTTTTGCGGAGGCGGTGGAGCAAGATCGTTTTGTGTTCGCGATTGAAGTTTTGGTCGATGTGAAGATTTGTCATGTTGGATTGAATATTGGAGTTTTCGCCACGGTGGAGATTGTTATGATGTGGCTCAAATCTTAATCCTTAAAGGAAATTGAGTCTTATCCCACATCGGAGAATTAATGAAGTTTATCATCAATTTCACCTATAAATAGATAAGTTCTCAATTGTTTTAGATGTGCTTCTACGCATCATAGCCCATGTTATGGGATTAGTTAGTTGGACTAATTGTCCATATTTTTGTGGGTATGTGCTTTTGGGTTTATGATCATATTCTGAAGACCCATTTTTATTATCCTCTTTATTAGTGGATTTCCGCCGCCTGTGGATTTAGGTCGATTGACCGAACCACATTAAACTCTTGTGCCTATTTCATTTTCTCCTTGTGTTATTCTTTGTTATTGTCTTCGTTGGGTTTTAAGAACCCGTTCGTCACATCTTTGAAAGGTCCGAAGATCCTAACAATCTAATTCCATGACTTTTATTGTATTTTTAAGGACAAGGTTACACACAAAACCCTACTGGAGGGACCTCTTAGAGATGGCTTTTACCAGTTGGATTTCATTCTTGCACTTCCTCCTACCTTTCAGAAGAAGAAGAAGACTTGTCTAGCTGATAATTTTGTACCTACAGCTGGTAAGAACACAACCTGAGTTTGTATTGCTTCTAAGCATATTTCAGATGCTGTTTTATGGCATAAAAGATTAGGCCATCCTAGCTCTACTCTTTTACAGTCTGTTTTCAAACTTGTGAACATTCCTTATAATTCAGCTGCAAAGGACATTTTCTGTGAAGCTTATGTTCTAGGAAAAATTCATCAAGTTCACTTAACATCTATATCTGTTAAAACTATTAAGCCTTTTGAACTGATACATAGTGATCTTTGGGCCCCATTCCACATACCCTCTAGCGAAGGGTATAGGTACTACATTCATTTTGAGGATGATTTTAGTTGTTTTACCTGGATATCCCCTAACCTTAAATTAAAAGGCATCAAAGATAGTTAAAAAGTTTTTGGTTTTCGTGGAAAGACAGTTTCATACAAAAGTAGCAAGGTTTCAGAATGATTGGGGAGGTGAGTTTAGAGGATTGAAGTTGTATTTTGAGAATCTAGGCATTCAGTTTCAACATCCTTGCCCGTATACACATTTTCAGCATGGAAGAGCTTAAAGGAAGCATAGACATATTCTTGAGCTTGGCTTGACTCTACTTGGTACTGCTTCTTTGCCATATCATTACTTGTGGGATACTTTAACTATTGTTGTCTATCTTATAAATCTTCTCCCAACTGTTACACTCCAATATCAGTCTCCTTTTCAGATGATTTTTTAGTAGAGGCTAGACTATACATTCCTCAAGCCTTTTGGTTGTGCTTGCTACCCTTTTTTACGTCCTTAAAACTCCCATAAACTTCAGTATAGATCATCAAAATGTCTGTTCCTAGGCTACAATTCTACTCACAGAGGGTATAGGTGTCTGCATCCTTCAGGAAGGCTATATATAGCCAGAACTATTATTTTTCATGAGACTGATTTTCCATTATCCCTTATTATTCTCTAAGCCTTACTCTAGTTCTCATATATTTGAGTCTGAAGGATACCCCATACAGTCAGTCCAAACAATACCCTTGTTACCTACTACTAAATCCACTCCCACACATTCCTCATATACTTCTTCTCCTCTTAATACTTCGCTTCATTGCACTCCAACTTCCACTCCTATCAAGCCTACTCAAACTACAGTACTCAGAAGACCGTTCATCTCACCACCTAAAAATGCTCATCCTATGTGTACTCGGGCTAAAAAGGGAATTTACAAACCAAAAGTCTACACTACTATCATCACCTCTGTTCCCTCTGAACCCATTACAGATAATGAAGCTTTGGCAGATCCTTTAGGAAGCAAGCCATGCATGAGGAATATGATGCATTGTTGAGACACAATACCCAGTCTTTGGTTCCATTCACTCCGGATATGAATCTTATTCAAAATAAATGGGTATGCAAGGTTAAAACCAAGGCTGATGGTTTAGTAGATAGATTCAAGGCGCGGTTTGCTGCCAAAGGTTTTCAACAACAAGTTGGCTTAGACTACCAAGAGACTCTCAACCCAGTCATTAAACCAATTTCTGTGAGATTAATGTTCTCATTAGAAGTCTCAAATGGCTAGACTATTCAACATATTGATATTAAGATTGATAAAGAGTGTGGAGGTTTAACAATCAATATGCCTAAGATGATCAATTCACTCACATTCTCTAGCTAGCATTTATGAATTTCTTTTGTTGGTTCATCCACTAAGGCTATAGGGATTCCGTATGATGGAGAGAGATCTCTAACTTATAATCCTATGGGTCAATCAAGTGATCATATCATGAACAAGGATTTAAAGAACCATCTAAACTATCCCAAACCAATGGTGACAATCTAGACTCTTAATTGCAGGGCTAAATAAATAACCGGATATGATCTGCCGTATTACCTATTCTCTATATTCTCTACAATTATCTAAGATGATAGCCAATCACATTAAAAAATCATGGAGAAATCAAAAGCAAGCTCAACAATTAAGAAATAAAACAATTCATTCATTGTAAAACTAGAGTTTGAATCAATTCATCAAAAACATAGATCATGCTAGACCCTCAAACAAGGAGATTTAGCCACTCATATTCGTAGGAAAATAATCATAAGAGAAAGAATCCTTAGAATTCAAATATAAAAAACCCTAAACAAAACTTAGAAGGAATAATACAACCTAGAATTTAGCAGATTGATCCACGCACTTGGTTCTCGGGTTGTGGTCTTCAGTCTTCATCTTGAATCTTCAACAAATGGATGTCTTAGGTGTTTCTCTGCTGTGGAGGGTGGAAAAGGTCTAAAACATGGCGTGTGGTTCGAAGGAAAGAAGTCCAGAAGGGTTTATATACGTTAGGCCAAAAAAATACAAAATCGGGCATTTACAGACACAGATCGCGGTCCAGCACAAAAGGCGACCGCGGTCCGACCTCTACAAGAAAATCAAAATTTGAGACAGAACATACGGGACCGCGGTCCGACTGCGTCGGCTGAGGCGCTCTTCGTTTGCAAATTTTCTACACTGAGCAGTTTTGGAAAAATTGCGATATATTCTTTGATAACCGTTAGATCACCACGAAACTTGATATTCCTAACATATATAAGTACGATGTGGACGGTGGAGATCGGATTCTAAGATCGTTAGACCCTTCTGTTGAGTGGTTTCCCAACTACCTGTTTCAAAACCTTGAAATTCGATTTCTCCAACTCCCGACTTAAAATCCTCTTCATTCTTCGCCCAAACAACTCCATCTTTGCCCAAAATTCATCACTGGTCATGATTTTCTTTATTTAGGTGTCAAATACCTCCAAATATGCTCAAAACGCGCAGGTAACCTACAAAACAAAAACCATCGAAAGTATACAATTCCAAGCAAAACAAAAGCTTAAAAATGGATAGAAATTGATAGAAATAGACTTAAAAAGAACATGATGAGCCACTCATCAAATCCCCCCAAACCTATGTTTTTGCTTGTGCTCAAGCAAAGAAACAAAATAAAAGAAAGACTGTGACTAAATATCAGAAAGATGAGGATAACAATTCTAGCCTAATTCAGTTTTTAGAAGAACACATCATTAGCACGTGAAAATCATTCAAGCTTGAGGCTATCTTCAAAACAAAATAGAATATAGAAGTAGAGTAGTCCCTCTCCAGAAATCTGTATCACTCAATCACTCAAGTGTATGAGGGTAATATTATCACTTAAACTCAACCCTAGGAGAGCGTCTTTATAAGCTTGCAGATCGTCTAATTCTACTTTTAATGAACACAATTCATGGCAAAGATCACAAAGGTCTTTCTTTGGTTCTAATGGGGCTACGACATGTAATAAAAAGGGTAAGGAATGTATAGGAAAAGTGACTCATAATGTACGAACAACCAAGGGATCTAGTAGAGCAACCAAGTGATGATATATCAAAATAAAACCTCTAAAACCAACCACCTTTGAATCACCCATAATCAAACAAATCAAGTCACCCCAAATCCTCACTTTTTTTTCAAAATATACTCCCCTTTCAACTTCCTCCTTTTCCTCCTCTTTTTTTATTATCTCCCAACTCTAACCTATGTCATCAATAAACCCCTTTCAATCAAAGTTAGGAATACATGTATAAGTCTTCCATAATCTATCCAATTGTCTATCTGTCAACTCTCTACCAATAATTAGATAAAGTTTTTCAATATAACATGGTGTCATCAAGTTCGGTACCAGGCTGGATAGAATCTAAATTAATTCACACCAATCTCACTTTTTAGCAAAGATTTATCTCTTAATCACCAAACACTCATCAAGCCCTCTTTTTTCTTTCTTTCTCCACAACACTAACAACTTTACTAGATCCTCGGTTAAGGCATGATTGGCTAGACAATTTAGTGGAGGTACATGAATAAAAAGATACATTAATCTCAAAGGGGCTTATTAGGTTGATGTTCAAGGTAGGAATCATATTTGACTCTGGCTAAAGAACAAGATAGTGCCTAAGATCATATCAATGCCATATACGAAAGTGTTCAATAAACTTCAAATAGACGCAAAGCAAGTTCTAAATCTTCTCCCTAAAGCGAGTATCACAAATGAAAGAAATTGAGACCGACATAGAATTTCTTCAGTTCATAATAGGCTCAAATTCTCACAAAGGATTTTGGATGACCATACTTTTACATCCTACATGTTTGAAAATTTTATCATGCTCAAATTCAATCTAACAATGCTTCAGTAAAGAAAAATTTTAAGGCAAGAAATGCATAATCATCAAATAACAAAAGTCATAGTAGTGCAAATATCTAGTACATGGAGATTCATCATAATCTTAACTATACAAATTAGTAGGGTTCAAGATTCTACATCCCATTCCCCCAAAAAAAAAAAAAACTATCTACGAGGTAGTCCCTAACACGAAAATAGAATGAAATAATGAACATTGGGTAAATGAGTCTTCCCTGAGAGCAAAACATGATTATGGTCTGTGTAGCTACCCATCTCAGAATGAAAATCTCAGGCTGGCCCCCTCATAATCTCCCCAAGTTGCTTCTCATCGAGTCGACTTTTGCATTATAGAAACCCGATAGAAACCTAAAAGACCATTTAGAAAACAATAATATTCACACCCAGATAGCCTCCCTAACATTTTATCAATGAAAGATAGAGGAAATAGATCATTTTTTTATAGAAAACTTCAGCTCCCGGTAGTCTGTATATATCATCCATCTGGTGGTCAACCAAGAATATACTAACTTCTGTTCGATATCTCTCACTACAGTCTGCACCATAAGGTTGAATCTCCTTTGGGGCTTCTTAACAGATTTGATATCATCTTTCGAAATCCTTGTCGAAGAGATCTTCCATCTTATCTCCTCCTCCTCACTTACTCCCTCTTTAATGTCTTGTGTGAATGATGTTTTTGTTTATCCTCCGTGAATCCCTACAAATGAAATTCATGCTCTAAAGTGTGAGTGCAGTCAATATCATTAAATTCATCATGAGAATGGACAGATAGAACAAACGAAGAAAATTGGTTATCTTGTTTAACGTCCTTAAGACGACCCGAGAATGGAACATGAGGTCTATATGGATTGATTATTTCTTCAAGCCCCTTTTCATTCCCCTTTTCAACTTTCGCTATAGTTATCAAATTTTGTTTCTCTTGCTTGGGATCTCCATCCACCTCATATGCAGGCTTTTCCTGATCATTTCCTGCACAAAGTGGAAAATCATCAAAGATGTAATCTGAATTTTCAGTCACATTACCACTTATTAAGGATGAGATGACTTTTGCGGGCTCCATATGTACATGAAGCTCCCATTGTTGACTCACTATCTCACATATATCCTTGACTATCTTCCCAACATGAGGCGCAATGTTCTTTGCAGATGATTCCATATTTCTCACTGATGATGTGAGTGATTCTGTCGACCTTTTGCTAACTTGCAGGAAGTCCTGCAAAGTTTTCTCGAGACTTGTTTTCCTAGCTTGATCAATCACTTCAGTCCTCATGTAAGTACGCTCAAAAGGCTCCTCCATGTTCCATTATAGAAAGAAAAATGGCATGACTCAGTTTGATGCACAGGCTATGCATGCGTCTTCTGTTGTCCTGTAGTTAATAGCAGTTCGAATGAAATCTTGTAGAGTATCTTGGAGGCTTGACATCCGATCATAGTTCCAATTGTTCCATACGGTCCCACCCATTTCAATTGTGTGTTCTAAAATTCATAAAATCTGTAAAGGTCACAAGAGATAGACTCAAACACACAAATCGAAATGAAAGGGAGTGAGTAACCAAAATAAAAAAAAACAAACAGAAAATAAAATCTAAACAAGTAAAAAAGTAGTAAAAAAGAATAATCAAAACGACTGAGTCCCAAGCAACACCGCCAAAACTTGATGAACAAATTACAATTCTCGTAAATGCACGAATCGGTATAGTACCCAATCTGCCAACTCCCGAGGTCGATCTCACAAAGTTGAGTTCTAATTATCCTAATTATTTCACTATCTACTTGGTCCTAAACAAGGTTTGGTTTATTTAAAACTACTAATTTAAAATAGCAGGAAAGTAAAGAAATTAAAAGTAAGTGAAGTGTATTACGGGTCTGGTTTAAGATTGATGAAGAGAGTGGAGGTTTAACAATCACTATGCCTAAGATGATCGATTCATTCTCATTCTCTAGCTAGCATTTATTAATTTCTTTTGTCGGTTCATCCACTAAGGCTCTCAGGGATTCCGTATGATGGCGGGAGATCTCTAACTTATAATCCTAAAAAGTCAATCAAGTGATCATATCATAAAATGTCAAGTGTCACTTTCTCATTTGTTGTCATTAAAACAATAGTGATGACATTGTAGAAAAACCAATGTCATACCATTCTCACAATAAACATTTTCTTTTAGTACTTAGCGTATTTGTGTTATCATCTTGAGATTGGTGCAATGTCACTAATGAGGATAGTCTTAGTCTCCCTTATTTAAGGGGAGCCATATCCCTATTTTAGGGCAGAAAGAGTATTTCGCTTCCTACAATTTTTCCTTATTTTAAGGCAAAAATGAATATTCCATAATATTCTCTTTTTTTTACTTATACAAATTAAATTAATATGCAATTGTATAATTAAATTAAACATAACATTATGTTTATTTAAAAAAGTAATTAAAAATCAATATTAACTGCAAAAAAAAAAATTAAATTAATTAAATAAAAATCACAAGTTACATAACAATATTTAATTATCTGAAGACGAATATTCATTCTACAAATGATTAATTAGTGCACTCCGGAGCGTGAAATGAGCATCCGTGTCTTTAATCAGAGATGATAACATCCTAATGATCAATTTAAAAACGATTGATGATCCGCAAAAATGTGAGTTGCTTCGGCTTGAGCAAGCTAAAATTTAGGAGAAGCGGGGAATGACACACCACTAAAAGACAACCCTCCAAATTTGTTTTGGAATTTATTCTGGAGCACTGGATGATACTCCTTATTATTAAAATATTATTATATGTAATTTAAATTTATGCTATGTATATTTTTTTTATTAATATTAAGTAATTTCAATTAATGTTCAACTCTTTTATCCTCTTTTATTAATATTAACTAATTTCAATTAATGTTAAACTCATTATCTTCCTTCATAATTATTAATTTTAATAAAATTAAAGGAAAAATATGAGTAGGTGAGAGATAATTTCTCCCTTAAATGTATGGGAGAAATCTTGTCTCTCTAAAATAGGGGAAGGTATAGGGGAGGGTTGGGGGAAGAAAATGGGGAAAAAATGGTTAATCCGCTATTTTAGAGGACCATTGAAGAAGCTCTTAGAAAGCTATACTATTTTATCTTAACCAGATTTTTCATTATTTGCCCTTGTTGTCGCCTGTCGTTAACCATTTTCGACTATTTATTACATTTAGAGAGACTGGACGTAGTTAATCGACTCCGAAGAACTAAAGAAAGAAAGTTTTCTTGCAAATCTTGGGGTAAATTGTTTAGGTTTGTGTTTTGAAAGTGAGGGATTAACAGTATGTGTGTAGAGGTGACAATTGGAACCGACCGATGGACCCGCCCCGCGATGGGGCAGGTTATAATATCCAAACTGTAGAAGTATGGGGTCGGCCTGGACCAATCTACGTGGGACTGGGAGAAATCCAAGTCCAATTTCTCTACCCACTCTGCCCTGTCCAGCCTCGTTCGAGACCGAGTAGACCAATTTCTCTACCCACTCTGCCCTGTCCAGCCTCGTTCGAAATCCAAGTCCAATTTCTCTAATCTTTTATTTTAATTTTATTATTTAATCATATATTATGTTATTCGAATTTTTTTATTCTTCAATTCATACTCCTAGGTAAGAATATATGACAACCATAATAAGAAAATTCAAACAAAAAGAGTTCCACCGACAAAAAATAATAATTTTAAAAGAAGATAATTCAAAATTAGCAATATAAATCACAACAACTGGTCGGGGACCGAGTAGACCCATCCCATGCGGGTCGGGGATTGGTTTCGAATTTCTAGACCCATGCAGTCTGGGTTTGAATTTGGGTATCTGAATCCAAGATGTAGGTGGATCCGGATATTATACTACTGTTGGTCCCGAGTGTACGGTCAGGTGTAGAGGGGGGGGGTGAATACACCTGATTCGATTTCTCAATTTCGAACTTGAACAGTCCTATTCAGGATGGTGTCCGTGCAAAGCAGTTCAACGCACCGGACAACCGTTACGAATCGAGTAAAAGGCTAAAAAGTCTTCGACTCACGTGAGATCCCGCTAACCGACTAGGTCAGAATTCAGTATCGTTCAGTGAGAGTTCAGTGTGTGGAATTGTGTAGGCCCAAATCAATTTTTGTGAGAAAACGTTGTCTCAGTTCAGTAGATATAGAGTTCAGTATGCTGAGATAGTTGATTGATTTAAATATGATGTTCAGTATGAATAGTAAAATCAATGCAACAGTTAAGAAAACAAGAAGAGACACGGGATTTTTAAAGTGGTTCGGATATCGCTCAAATCCTACGTCCACTTGTCCCCGAATGATCGGGAGGCTATTTATTATCCCGAGTTAGTCTCGGTCGGCTTGCACACCTGGGCAAAGCCGCGTCTTGGTTTTTATACGATCCAAGTCTCGGTTTACAACACTATCAAACTTAAAGTGTTTGACAAACTTCTCCAACAGGTGAAGGAGTCCTTATACAATAAGGATTGGGTTCAAATGTGAACTCCTTCGTCTAAGCTATGGATATAACAAGTGAGCTTAGGGTTAGAGGGATAAGGAACGAGAATGTAGCTATCTAGAGCGACGAACAGTGAGGATTTAGCTATAGGTTCGTGTCAATCGCTTGGATGCTTAGAAGCTTATGTCGGTTCGACTTGGTTCCTTTTGAGCTGGATGTAGTCTTTCCCCGGAGATAACTCGGTTGTTTCTTGCGGAGGACTTAGTCGTTAATTTCGCTCGTTTGAATGCTTTCTCGTGTTCTAGGCACGCATTCTTTTCTAAATCTTGAATGATCCCTCTATTTATAGAGCAGAGATTGAAATAGATCCGTTGGAGACGATCTTCTTCTCTCTCTCTCTTTTGGTAGCAAACGGCTCTTTTGGTGTAGGTAACAGTGTACTTTCCCACCTTTTTAGGTAAAAGGTTGACTGCAGCTTTAGCAGGTGAGAAGACATGTGTATGTTTGTCATTCGTTGAGGTGAATGAAGTGGTTGAGATAGCACAAACTTCGAGACAGACTGAAGCTGACTTCTCTCTTCCTCGTACATGACAATGCTGATTCTCTTTTAAAAGATTCTGACAGTCCTGAAGACTATCTGCCGTTGCTGAGTCTGACCTTGTATTCAGTAGATAAACTGCTGAGATAAATCTACTGAGGATCAGCTCTGAGTTCAGTGAACTACTCCTGCTGAGTTCAGTTCAACTGACTCTCTCGATATCTTGCTCTCGCTGAGTCCAAGATCACCGAGTCTTCGAACCGGTGCTGAGGCAAATAAGCTGCGAGCGCCTTGACCGGAGCAGAGTGTCTACCGAGTCCGAAACCTCGAGACAAATACAAATACAAAGGAATGGTTCACCAATCAGATAGGGTTTTGGGATCTTCAAATCTTCTCAACAGTTCAGAGCACGAGGCTACTGAGCATGATTTAGTATGGAAGATAAAGAGTCATTTCCCACAAGTATGGTCATGCTGAGGATTGAATCATCACCCAACAATTTCCCCCTATTTGATGATGCCAAAACCTATCATCTATGTCCTATCAACTATGCTAAACACTAACTTACTCAGGAACAGAGCTCCTTACAAATATTACAAGTAGAATCAGTGGAGTTGTCTGGTAAGTGCTAGACTACTGAGGGAGATAGGGCAGAACAATTTTCCCTTTTACAATAATTCCCCCAAGCAACAATTTCCCCTAAGAGAAATAATAACTCTCCGAAAGTCTAGTCTATCAGAGATCTAACCGAGCAAAAACTGACAAGTAAATAAACAGGATGTGTGTGTCAGTAATCACTTCAGTGATTCTGAGTGTTAAAACATAAAGCAAACACGGCTATTTAGACAACAAGTAGTTGTCAGAGCCAAAAGAAGATTTGTATATATATAATACACAGTTCAGTACATTACAAATCTTGCTAAGCTAAAAGAGGAACTAAGAGGGAGAACCCTTAAACTGCTGAATCCTATTCATGAAACCTTGGGATTGATCTTCAGGCGGTGGAACTCCATACATTCCCGAACGTGTTCTTCCTCGGCCCCGATATTCGGCGAAGTCTGCTTGGATCATCTTGTTCTAGTCCTCCGTTCAACGCAAGCATTCTTCACTTCTTGTTCAATCATTCCGAGATGTACTTGAGTCGTCTTGTCTTCCGGGGTGGAGGAATGATCCTTGCTTCAGGAACTCGACTACTACCCCTTCGATTCTTGCTCCGTGCATATATGGGTAAAGATCGAGGTTCGGTAATGGTCATCCACTCGACATAGGCATCGGCCTTAGACATTTCGAGCCGAATTGCCGTAAATAATTTCTCTTGATAAACTCTATCTTGGCCGATTCCCATCTCTCGATTGAACCGAATAGGCATCCATTCGTCCGATCTTGGCCATCTATGTGTTTTCGATCGTTTGGCTTCTTGAACCTTCGTATCGATAAGGAATGTCGGCTTTCGAAGGAATTCTCGGCTCGGCCTCTTGTTCGATGCGTTTCTCGAGTGCCCCAAGGTGCCGCCAAATGTATCCTCCGTCCGGCAGCCTCTATCTGTCACGGCTTCCTCTCCTCTCGTAGAGATATCTATCCATCCGAGCAAAGATGTCTTCAATTTACGCATCCTTGCTCTTGAGGCTTACGAGGAGCTTGTTCGATTCGAGCGGGGTACTAGATCTAGATTTGGATGTATCCCGCCGTTCGAGTATTCTTCTGCTTCTTGCTCCTTTTCTTTTTCTCTCGTCCTCTTCATCTCGTTATGATGAGCTTTCTCGGAGGCGCTCTAGCGGTTCTCTTTCCTCCTCCGGTGGGGGCTTTAGTCTTTCCTTTGGCGAGCTTAGACTTTGGCTTGTTAGGCCGCTTCGGCCTCTGCAATCTCTCGCCGGCTTCTCATCCGCAGCTATTTGGGCTTCCTCCTCGGCAGATATGTATCTTAATCTCTTTGCTTTGGAGGTGTTGGAATTTTAAGCTTTTGTTTGCCCTTGCCTTCTTGAACCGGTGGTGGAAGAGGAGCCTCTTCTTCTTCGAGTCCTCCACCGCTCTGTTCGGCGTACTCGGCAACCTCCTTAATGATATCTTTGGGAGTTTGGGTTGCCTCGAGTAGTCTCTGGGGGGTCTCGAGCCACTTGGGCCGGTTTCGGTTGTGCTCATGGTGAAACACCCCCGGGCCTCACCCTTCCGAGACCGAGTGCGGGATGACTTCGGTATAGCTTCCCCCGACTTTGGACTTTTGGTGAGGGTCGGCTTCCCGATACTCTTCTTTCCTTCCCTTTTTCCTTCACTTTCCCCCTTTTTGGCATCATCAATGAGCACCGGGGTAGGGACTAGGACTGACTTCTTCAGATTTTTGTAGGAGGTTGACAGCTCATCGAGACGATCGTGGAGCTTAGTCAGAGCCTCATGCAACTCGTTCCTCTCCATGGTAAGGTGTTCCTTGTACTGCTTGTGAGAGAGGTCAGCTGCGTCCTTGAAGTCTTTCAGCTTTTCAGTGATCTTGTCTTCCAAGGCCAGTTGGATATTTTCAAGTCTCTGTTCAGTGGCCTCGGATTGTTCAGTGATAGCGTCAGTATGAGCCAATTTAGAAGCCAAAAATTCATCAAGTAGCTTGGCTTGGCTCTCCTGAAAGATCTTTAGCTGAGCTTCGAATTTGACTTGCTGCTGAGCCAACGCTTCTGAAATAAGCGCGGAAACATCAGGGGCGGCTGATGAAGAGACAGAAGACTTCAGCCCCTGAAGTTCTTTAGACGTGGCTTGAGCAGTCTGCTTCCATGTCCTATGGATAGCCTTCGCAAGATCTCGATTCTTGATCCCTTGGGCAGTTAAGGCTTTGGCCACTGATCGAGATCGCTTTGCGGTCTGGCTGGGCGCTGCTTCGAAAGTCGACTGCAGCAAGAGCTGAGCGGGCTCTGCTGAGGACGAAGCACCAGCCTTGGACTTCTCAGGACCAAGGATACTGAGTGGTGGAGCAGTTTCAGTATGGGTATCCTTGTCCTGTGGATGTCCCTCATCAGGCTTTCCAGGGCCTGAATCACTGGGTGGGTCGTCATGGTCTGACCCATCTGAGGGTGCTGGGCCGGAGGCGTGCTGTCGATCATGAATCATGGCCAGCATTGCAGCCCTCAGATTGTCCATTGAGCTGAGGTCTTCAGGCTCTGAATAGCCTATCTCCTCTCTCAGTTTCAATTCCTCTTCATGCAGCTGCTGACAGGAGTAGTGGAGGACAAGGCGCTGTAGACGAGGCCACTCCTGATGTCGCAGCAACATGTGGAGCCTTGCTGTTTTGGCGATGAGCAACAAGTCTGAGTAGTCAACAAGCTCCGGAACTAGTTGTAGAATTTCTCGGGATGCTCTCGGATATAATTACTTGAAGCTTCCATCCCGATTGATTCACCTTCGATGCGGCTCTCGACTCCAAGTCTATGTGTGAAGTCTCGCTCTTCGGTTGGAGGGACCGAGGCGAGTGGAGGGACGAAAGGGGGGCCGTGTCTAGGCGGCGAATATCTCGCGCTCCGAGCTTCGAAGCATCCCCTTGGTTCCTTTCGGTGGAAACAATCTTTTCCATCGACCGAGTCTTCTCGAAGACTCGGACTCATCAACCAGTGCATGGGGCCGAGTAGTCTTCTCGGGAGCCCGTTCGGCGGGGCACTTGTGGAACCTCCTCGTAGGCCGGCACCTCAACGGCTTTCTTCGGTTTCTTCGCCGGTGCCTTAGGAGTTGTAGCGGGAGGGGTTCTTTTCTTTGTAGGCGTAGCTCTTTGAGACTTTGATTTTGGAGAGACTGCCGAGGGTCCCGACCCTATCTGCCGAAGCGCCGTCTTGTTGTGAAATCCGACCTTCTTCACATTGAAGTACTCCTTGTCACCGTAGGTGATAGGCTCGAGATCCACATAAATCTTCGATCATGATGGACGGTTTGAGTCCATACGACAATTTGCCCTTTGCGCTCGGCATGTTCGATGCTTTGTCGAACTTAGCGGCTGAGCCATGAATTCTCGGAGAAAGAACTCCATCCAATTTATCCGGGCTCGGTCGTATATGGCCATCATCATCCGAATCTTAGGCCTCGACACTCGGTCAAACGACCACGCTTGGCTTGTCGGTAGGCTGCGTCACTATATGGCAAGTGCCCCGAACCGAGGCAACATCTTTGTTCTTCGGAAGGCGGCTACGAATGTAGTGGGCTTTCCACAGAAGACGGTAAGGTATTCATCAACTTGGTCGTCTCTGTACCCGACTGAACTTATCCCTTCGGAGGGTAGATCAAAACTCCGCTTCAAGGCATCCTTGATGGACATCTGCTTCAGCTCCGTAGTGGCGTGTTGGATAGAATGTGCAACGAATCTCGCCATTATGTCTCCAGACACTGCGTCTGAATTCAAGTACATCTCTGCAACCTGTCTCGGGAGGAAGAACGAAGGCCTCCTAGACAGAAATTTCTCCAGCCCCGACTCGCGCGGGGCGAGAATCCATCGTCCATGTACTCCAGATCGCATGAATAGAAGTCCATGGTGGGTTCACACCACACGCGATCCTTCTCCAAAATGTTCTGCATATCTGCTGGAGATATCATAGAGATATTGGTTTCCGCCATTGTACCTGTGACAAGAAATGAGTCAGTACTATTTTTGGATAGAACAGTGCTGTGCAATGCGATACTGAAACATATAACAAATATATTAACAGATATAAGCATACCAATGGATAAAATTCGAGATAAGTTTGGGAGTGAAATTGCAAGTAAGGATTGCGAATGCAGATCTCGGATTTTTCGGAATTTGAAAGTTATGAAGTATGCTAATGGCGGTTCAAGGATATGATCGAATATATATATCAAACTATGAAGGTGAACGGTTTTCGATCGAAGGCTGAATGTAAACTTGCTTTATGATATGGACGGTTAAGATTAGAAGTTAAAAAAATAGGCAATGATCACAAAAGACGCCTAAGTCAAAGCCAGTTGTAAAATAGCCTAAGTAGTAACTGTGAAAAGACATGCATTAAATGCGTGCAGAGTTCAGCAAGCTTATGTATGGAATGTCGTGCATTAAATGTGAGTCGTTAATAATAAAGACAAACCAAAAGATATTAATGGCATGCTTGAATCTTTGCCATAAATGCAAAGTACCTTGTAGTATTAAATTACTACCGAGTAGAGATACGCAAACCCGTCACCGAACATAGTAGTCACCGATACCTCGTGTAGATGGTTTTCGAATCTCTATGTACTTGAACTTACTCGATCGAGAGTGATCATTCCCCCCTCACCGGAATGTTCCTCTCCCCGAAACCTTATTACCGACTAGGGTCGGTAGGGTCCAGCAGACCTAGCTCTACCGAAAGTTCTCCGAATGCGGATTCGGCTAGAGGCTTAGTCAAGTATATCGGCCCTTTGCTTGTCGGTATGGATCTTTTCCATTCCGATATCCTTCTTTTCGACATGGTCACGAATGAAGTGATGTCCGATGTCCACGTGCTTGCATCTTGTGTGAAGAACGAGGATTCCGAGTGATTGCAATAGCACCGGTGCATCGTCGCAGAAAATCGGCACTTCATTCCGAATGACGTCATAGTCTCTCAGTTGCTTGTCTCGGCCCAAAGGATCGGGCGCAACAACTTCCGGCAGAGCCATGTATTCGGCTTCGGTAGTCGACGTGGCCACCGAGTGCTTGTTTCTTTGAAAACCATGAGATCGGCTTCTTTGCCAAGGAACCGACATGTTCCCCGAAGTTGATTTTCGGTCGATTCTACATCCCGCATAGTCGGCATCGAAATAACCGGTTAGTTCAATATTATCATCAGCTGGAACCATAAACCCATGTCAGGTGTTCCTCGTAGATAGCGGAGAATCTTCTTTGCTGAGTCCATATGACTCTGCTTGGGATTCGCCTGAAATCGAGCACAGACACCTACAGCATAAGTTATGTCAGGACGAGTAGCTGTTAGATATAATAAAGAACCAATTATAGCACGGTATTCAGTTTGGTCTACTGATACTCCCTCTTTATCAAGATCTATCTTCATATTCGTGTTCATCGGGATCTTGATAGGTTTGCCGGATGTGCAGCCGAATCTTTTGATGAGGTCTCGAGTGTATTTGCCTTGGTTGATGAATGTTCCCTTCTCATATTGCTTGACTTGAAAACCAAGGAAGTAGTTCATTTCACCCATCATAGACATCTCGAACTTATCCTTCATCATCTTTTCAAATTGCTGACACATGATGACATTCTTCGAACCGAAGATAATGTCATCCACGTAGATCTGCACAAGTAATAAGTCTTCTTCCAGTCGAATGCTGAATAGAGTGCGGTCTACTGTGCCTTTCTGAAAACCTTTATGAAGAAGAAACTCAGACAGGGTATCGTACCAAGCCCTGGGTGCTTGTTTTAACCCGTACAGAGCTTTTCTGAGTCTATATACTTGATGTCCCTGCTGAAAGCCGGGCGGTTGTTCCACATAGACTTCTTCTTTCAGCACGCCATTCAGGAACGCAGACTTCACATCCATTTTATAAACTCTGAATCTTTGATGTGTTGCGTAGGCTAGGAATAGTCTAATTGCCTCCAATCTTGCAACTGGAGCGAATGTCTCATCGAAATCTATCCCTTCGGCTTGACAGTAGCCTTTAGCCACGAGTCTTGCTTTGTTCCTTACTATAACGTTGTTTTCATCTCGCTTGTTTTTGAAGACCCATTTGGTTCCTATGACATGTTGATGCTTGGGGTCTGGTCTACAAGCTCCCATACTTCGATTCTCGTGAACCGATTCGGCTCTTCTCGCATAGCAATAATCCAGTCGGCATCTTTAAGTGCATCCTCAATATTCCGAGGTTCTTCGATAGACAAGAAGCGAGGAAAATAATGCGCTTTCTCCTTGACAGAATCCGGATCTTGTCTTGACATGTGCTTTGAAGGATCTCCAATTATAAGATCGGCGGTGTGAGCATCTAGCCACGATCTACGATGTTTTAACTCTTCATCCGAAATTTGTTCAATACGAGATAGTAGGTGAGTTAGGCATTTCGGTTGTACTATTCCGAGATTGAAGTAGTTCAAGAACAAGAGTATGATCTACTCGAGTCACCGTGTTCGGGGGCATTCGGCTCGGGAACATTACTAGATGTTCCCCCCGAGTTGTTATTCTCGGTAGTGGTCTCGCTATTACCTCTACGGTTTCCTCATCGACTCGAGTTACACCGGGATTGATTACGTTCGGGAGAATCAATCGCTCGCCTACTTGCTCAGCGGTTGAGATTCGGTAGATTTGTCTTCGGTTTCTTCGTCCGAATCATCATCCCAACATAGCCGGATCTTTTCGCATTTGTCTTTTAATCTTAGATCCCGTAGGCGCTTCTTGATGTCCTCGTATTCGAATTTGAGTTATTGCTCCTGTCTTCGATAGCAAACTCGTTAAAGACAACATGAGGACTTTCCTCTACGCAAAGAGTCCGATAGTTGAATACTCTGAAAGCTTTGCTGACCCGAGAGTATCCTAAGAATACTCCCTGATCTGACTTGCTATCAAAAGTCTTCATTGATCTTTCCCATTATTGTGGATAAAGCATGAACAACCAAAAATATGGAAATAAGATAGAGAAGGCTTCCTGTCGTTCCATAGTTCATATTGTGTTCTCTTATGCTGCTTTGTCAGTAGAGATCTATTCTGAGTATAACATGCAGTATCAGTAGCTTCTGCCCAGAATTTGGTTGGGAGTCCCGAGTCCTGCGAGTAGAGTTCTTGCTTGCCTCTTTTAGAGTTCTCTGTTCTTTCGTTCGAGCAACTCCATTCTGGCCGAGGTGTGCGTGCGGTGAAGTCTCATGCTCTATTCCTTCGCTTGCGTGAACTCCTTTACCATGGAATTAAGGAACTCGGTTCCTCTGTCTGAACGTATTTTTCTGATCTTGGTGTTCTTTTCGACACTGAGCCTTTTCAGAAGCGTTGGTAACTCTGTTTTGACGTCAGACTTGTTGGCAATGAATATGACCCATGTGTAGCGCGAGTAGTCATCTATGACCACTAATGCATATTTTCTCGCCTCCGATCGTCACCGGGGGAGACTGGACCAAACAAATCCATATGTAGCGGTTGAAGAATTCCATCCGTGGAAGGCGATGGAACCGGAGGATTTTGATTCCTTGTTTGCTTTCCCTTCGGACATGCTTCACACTGAGTGTCTTTCTTTGAATACTTCATTCGGCGGTCCCCTTGCTAGAGTGTTTCTTGCAAGCTTGTTGAGCGTCTTAAAGTTGAGATGGCTGAGTCTTACGTGCCATAGCCACCCCGTGCGGTTGTCATTCTTTGCCAATCGGCAAGCTTCGGGGTTCGGTCGAGTTCCGATCGGCCACATATATGTTCTTTTTGCGCGAACACGATAACACTTTTTTCCCCGTGGATTTATCAATAACATCACGAAACCGGCGTCAAATATCACTCTATTTGAGTTATCACAAAATTGACTAACGAGAGAAGATTATCTTTGAAGTCCTTCAACATATGATACTCTTGGAACTTTGGCGGTTCTCTATACCGAGTGTCCCATATCCTCTCGTGTAGCCTTTGGCATTATCTTCAAACTCAATTACGGGTCCTTCTTCGGTGATATAATTCTTCGCCAGACTCCTTTGGTATGTCATGTGTCTTGAGCATCCGTTGTCCACATACCATGGGTCTTTACGCACTCCGCAAAACAGAATTATATTCGGGTACCCTTTATTTTTGATTTTGGGTCCTTAGATGTTAGTTTTCATAACCCAAATCTGTCTAACAACCCCTGGTGGTTTCGGACATTTTCTTTCCACTAGAGTCAACATATCCGACCATCTGGATGGTCAAAGGTGACTTCGAGGCTTCCGAGGTTCGGGAGTCCCGATCTTCCGAGTTGGTGGATCTGCCGACCTTAGCCTTCTCGTGTGGCTTTCCTTTTCTTCGACATTTGGAGCCTCTTCCGACTATAGGTTCATAATAGTATGACCCATACCGAGCCTGGATGTGTCGCCTTTGGAGGTCCATACTTGATCCGCCAATTTTAATTTGCCGGTTCCCCCGACTGTGTCTTTGGGGTTTCTTGGCACCGATCTTCTTGTCGAATGCCGACGTGTGGGATGAGGTGCTTTCATCTTCTCGTTTGTTCTTTGCTAGGGGGTTCGGTATATTTGCGTTCATAGTCTCCCCTCGAACAAATCTATCGGCAAAGCCGTACTTCCGAGTGTACTTGGGGCGGATGTGGAAGCTCCCCGGCTGAATCCAAGTCCTTCCTTGCAGTGCTTTGACTTATTGCATGCTAGCATAGCCTCTAATTTCTATTCAGCACCCATGTACCTCTCAGTCATCAAGCTCCTCCAGACATCATCACTCTTCTTCAGTGTGTCGTGCTCGGTGCCGAAGTCCCGACATTTCTTGCTTTAGCGAGACTTAGTTCGATATCTTTACGAGTCAAGTCATTGGTCAAAACCGAAATCCGATCTTCTTGATGCTGAGACTTGGCCATCGGAGAGTTTATTTCCTCCCCGAGTCTCAACACAAGTCCTTCGGCCTCAGTAGCAGCCTGACTCTCCTGAGAAAGTCTCTGATTTTCTACTTTCAGGGTATCCAACTCCTGAAGAGTCTTGTTGAGCTGCAGACTCATCTGAATTTGTTCGTCGAGCAGTTCTTCGTATGCGGTTGCGACGTCCAAATTCTCATCTCGCACCTGAAATAGTGTCGTGTGTGCGGTGTGAAGAGGAGTTAAGTGGTTCATGAGAATTTACCTCATCCTCTTCGCTCGCCATCATGCACTTTTCACCGATTCTTCGACTTCAAGCTCTAAGGCCATGAAAGCCGCTTCATCGTCCGATGAATCCATAAAAGAGTCGACCTCTTCCGAGTCGTCCGAGATTTCACCACCTATGTAGGATTGTCTTTTCGGGCGAATTTCTCTCTCCTTGCCTTACGTGCTTGCGCGTTCGAAGCACTGACGAGCTTAGGACAATCATACCGATAATGTCCCGGCTTCTTGCGGTTGTAACAAGCGATGACTTTTTCTTCTTTGCTTTCGCTATTCTTTGATGGTTCTGAGTCATCTTTCTTTCTGCATTCAGAAGATTGTGAGTCAGGAGTGTGTTTCGACATATAATTTGACTTACCTTTCGTTTCCCGATAGGCTTTAGTCGCTTTTCTGCGTCGCTCCTTCTCCTTCGATACTTTACGGCGAGCGCATACTTCCGAGCGAGACTTCCTTCTTGTAGATCATTGAGTGAAGGTTCGGTCTTACTCGTCGTTTTGCTCGTTCTTTGGAGATGTTGTGGCTTGACCGATGCTTTGAAAGCATGGTCGATTTTTGTGTCAGCTTCAGCTCTCTGCTTTCTTTGAGGTCTGTCGAACTCAAACTCCTCTGCCTGTAGTTCTGAAAAGATATGGTCAGGAGACACATCATCTAAGTCAGAATGTCGCAATATAGTGGCAAAAGGTGTCCGAAGTGTCCGTCCGTGGTGCCCTCGAATCTTCGATTCATCTCTCGGTTCTTCGAATGTCTTTCCCGGCCCATTGATAGAGTTCATCGAGTTGGTAAATCGACGTTCGATCTTCGATTTTGTCACCGGTCATGAGAGACAAGCTTTCCGGCTTTTGGAGTTCCGGCGCTAATTTGTTGGCTTTAATCTTCTCGAGTCCCTCGACTCGGTAGCGCAAGAGCGTCCCGAGTTCTTTAGCGATCTTGCATTCCCGAACCCCGCCAAGATAAGAATCACTAAGGGTGGTTAGTATAACATTTCGGCGACTCGATCTAGATTGTGAAGCTTCTTCTCTTACGGAGTGAAGAGACTTCGTCTTTGGGGATCTTCTTCCCGGTCACCATTCCTCCTCCTTGAGCTTGGTCTCGAGTCGGGACACTATCAATCATAGGAACGATAGGTCCATCTTCAAGCACTTCGATCATATCGTCATGGAGGGATGTCAGATGTGCTTCCATTCTGACTCGCCATACTCCATAATTCTCCACCGAGAACATGGGTACCATCCTTATACCTGACATATCAGCCATGAAGAATATAGATATGAATGTAGAGTGATATGCAGTGAAAACGTTTTCCCTCGGATCCGTTCGAATAGACCAGTCTCAAAGATAACAAGAGTCAAAGAACTCCCGCTCTGATACCAATTGTTGGTCCCGAGTGTACGGTCAGGTGTAGAGGGGGGGTGAATACACCTGATTCGATTTCTCAATTTCGAACTTGAACAGTCCTATTCGGGATGGTGTGCGTGCAAAACAGTTCGGCGGACACTGCATAACCGTTTCGAATCGAGTAAAAGGCTAAAAGAGTATTGACTCAGCTGAGATCTGCTAACTGACTAGGTCAGAATTCAGTATCGTTCAGTGAGAGTTCAGTGTGCGGAATTGTGTAGGCCCAAATCAATTTTTGTGAGAAAACGTTGTCTCAGTTCAGTAGATATAGAGTTCGGTATCTTTGAGATAGTTGATTGATTTAAATATGATGTTCAGTATGAATAGTAAAATCAATGCAACAGTTAAGAAAGCAGTAAGAGACACAGGATTTTTAAAGTGGTTCGGATATCGCTCAAATCCTACGTCCACTGTCCCGAATGATCAGGAGGCTATTTATTATCCTGAGTTAGTCTCAGTCAGCTTGCACACTGGGCAAAGCCGCGTCTTGGTTTTATAGCGATCCAAGTCTCAGTTTACAACACTATCAAACTTAAAGTGTTTGACAAACTTCTCCAACAAGTGAAGGAGTCCTTATACAATAAGGATTGGGTTCAAATGTGAACTCCTTCGTCTAAGCTATGGATATAACAAGTGAGCTTAGGGTTAGAGGGATAAGGAACGAGAATGTAGCTATCTAGAGCGACGAACAGCTGAGGATTTAGCTATAGGTTCGTGTCAATCGCTTGGATGCTAGAAGCTTATGTCGGTTCAGCTTGGTTCCTTTTGAGCTGGATGTAGTCTTTCGCCGGAGATAACTCGGTTGTTTCTTGCGGAGGACTTAGTCGTTAATTTCGCTCGTTTGAATGCTTTCTCGTGTTCTAGGCACGCATTCTTTTCTAAATCTTGAATGATCCCTCTATTTATAGAGCAGAGATTGAAATAGATCCGTTGGAGACGATCTTCTTCTCTCTCTCTCTTTTGGTAGCAAACGGCTCTTTTGGTGTAGGTAACAGTGTACTTTCCCACCTTTTTAGGTAAAAGGTTGGCTGCAGCCTTTAGCGGTGAGAAGACACGTGTATGTTTGTCATTCGTTGAGGTGAATGAAGTGGTTGAGACAAAGACAAACTTTGAGACGCAGGCGAAGCCGACTTCTCTCTTCCTCGTACGTGACAATGCTGATTCTCTTTTAAAAGATTCTGACAGTCCTGAAGACTATCTGCCGTTGTTGAGTCTGACCTTGTATTCAGTAGATAAACTGCTGAGATAAATCTACTGAGGATCAGCTCTGAGTTCAGTGAACTACTCCTGCGAGTTCGGTTCAACCGACTCTCTCGATATCTTTGCTCTCGCTTGAATCCAAGTATCACCGAGTCTTCCGAACCGGTGCCGAGGCAAATAAGCTGCCGAGCGCCTTGACCGGAGCAGAGTGTCTACCGAGTGCGAAACCTCGTAGACAAATACAAATACAAAGGAATGGTTCACCAATCAGATAGGGTTTTGGGATCTTCAAATCTTCTCAACAGTTCAGAGCACGAGGCTACTGAGCATGATTTAGTATGGAAGATAAAGAGTCATTTCCCACAAGTATGGTCATGCTGAGGATTGAATCATCACCCAACAACTACCCAGCTCTAACCCACAAAATTGTCATCTCTATGTGTGTGGGGGGCATTTTGAGGTTTGAAGGTTTTGGGGGGAAGTCTTGGTTGCAAACGATCAAGAAGGAAGTCTGGTATTATGTAAAAGAATTGATTTTTTATTCTGTTTCGATCGTGTTGATTCTTGTTCCTCCTCTTCTTCTAAGAGAATTTATTGTTCCTGTTGTTCTAAGTTTATTCCTTCTCTAATTTAGAGTGCATTTTGGATTATTATATGATTTTTCATTTGATTTGTTAATTGACTTTAATATATAAAATTCTTATATTTAAAGAAAATGTATATAATGGGGCTGTTTGTTGCAAAATTTTAATTAGTTGGATTGGTCTTTGAAGATATATATTCCAAAAATACCCTTATCATATTTGGTCAATTATTTTAAAATATTTTTGATTAACAGTTGACCGTGAAAACTTTAACGGAAGAACCAATTCGACGAATTTTCAAAGTTTTGGGACCAAAAAACTATATATAAAAAAAATTAGGAACCAATTTGGTCAAAGCTTCAAAGTTTGAGAACTATTTAAGCCAATTTATCTTAATTTTTTTAAAGGTGTTTTTTTTGGTCAATATAGCAACATTTCTTTAATACTTATATTAATATTAATGTCAACTTAATAAATTAATAATAAATTTCGTTATCGTTTTAAATCAAACATTACCTATTTCAAGGAATTCATGACACCTACTAAAGAAGTTGTCCAGTTGCGAAAAATGAAGAAACCTTTGTTGGAAACAAAATTATCTTGAAAATACTTATATGATACCTAGATAATTGAGGAAATATGTATTATACATATATATATATACATATAAATAGGATATAGATATTATAAGACCCACCATCTTAAATAAAAACTAAGCACAAATTTTAGGCTATCATTTTTTATTTTTATTTTTATCTATGCACACCTTTTTAGTATTTTGTTTTTATTTTAAATTCAAATAAATGAGAAAATAAATTTCATTAGAGTAAGTATGTCTTTTTACACTTTATATTTTGAAATTAAACCAAACACATACACCTACCTTATGCGGCGGCGGTAGCAATTTTTCAAAGCATAATGGTGTTAGTATATGCATAATTACGAACATTTTTATGTATAAAACTGTCTATTGTATAGATATTATGTTATATAATAAAAAGTGGTAATATGTACGTATACCCATTTCCTTAAATCAAAAGGTAAAACTACGCAAACCTTATAATTAATACACAAAATACCCAATATTACTAGCAATACCCTTATTTTTTGAAAAAGTTGACTGACATCAACCATTTTCAGGTGTTTTCCTAAAATCGAGGCAATTTGAAACTGAAAACGAACAGAAATGAACGAACGTGTAATTTAAGGATGAAATCCCGCTAAGAAACATAACTCCGCTCGATCCTGCTGACGTCCCACTCACCAACGGCTCCATTACACGTGGCTGAAATCTCGCTCTGTCCCTCTCAGTCTTGCTCGGCCACGCTGCTCACATGTTCAGCGAAATCCGAGCAGGATTTAACGAGCGGGACCGGCGGGACTTTGAACAGATCTAAAATTTAATATCCAGATCTATACTTTCGGCCATTCCTTCGCTTCGTTTCCCAAGAACGAAATCCCACTCTTACTGCCCAAAGGTCTAGATTTTCGACCGGAATCCCGATTCGATTACGATTATGGAATACAAGGTTAGTCCTTCTCGCATTCTACAGTTTCGTTCATGTTTTTTCATTTATTTTCGCTTAAATTATATGTTTTTTTACTAAATTTCGGAGGATGATTTTATCTTTGTATTAGAACAAGAATTTTATAGAATTCGAGTATGAATAATAATAGTAAAGTGTTGATGTATGCATTATATATAATTTGAGCATGTTTTTTTTTGTATCGGAGCATAATTAGGATCGAATTAGAGCATGTATTTTGTTTTCATATTGGAGCATGAATTTAATAAAATTTGAGCATGTTGTTTTATATAATTGAAGCAATTTTTATTTTTTTTTTGCTTTTTTCGTATTGGTGCATGATGAAGTCGAATTTTTTCGTATTGTAGCATGTTATTTAACAAATCTCTCTAGTTGGATGAAGTCCCGCTCGGCGAGTGGGACTGAATTATGAACGAGCGGGATTTTACCCGACCCACGTGGGATTTCATCCTGGCAGTGGCATTTTTAATATTATTTTCTTTGAAACCCCGCTCGGGACGAGAATTGTGATGTAATTGAGCGGGATTGGAACCCAGCCGAGCGAGATTTATATATTTTTTTTTAAAAATCTACTTTTTTCCAATTCAGTCTGCTTATAAAAGAATGGGTATTCTCGATCTGACTCCGAGGCTTGAATTGATTACAAACCTAAGATATTTAAGACGATTAGGGAAGTTCTAGATCGGTGGAGCCGAATTAGTTCAACAGTTTCGAATGGAGGGTGGGTAGAAACGCAGCTAGGTTTCTTCACATGATAATGTGTTATGAGATTCAGCATGTCGGTGAGGACGATAGCGACATATGATTTTGCTTGAATGGATTTAACTTCTGATTTTCTCATTATGACTATGCCCTTGTGACGGATTTTATGTTCGGAAGTAGCAATTTTAATCCGAACATGATGTATGACCCCCTTCTGTCGACTGTGTACGCTAGTAAAGGGGACCGAAGCCGTTGACGGGTAGAGATTTGCTCTCAAAGTTTGAAAATGGAGGTTTGGTGTTGGACGTATTTGGATACTTGAAGGTGGCTAATGTTCTAGCTGCATTCTTCTTTGCCCAATGGTTATAGCGACACGAAGACAGTCGACCTATGTATTTGGGTCTTAATTGATGACTTACCGGCGTTTTACAAGTTCCCTTGGGGTTCGTACACCTATGGTGCACTTAAGCACTACTGCAGTTTTATTTCCTCGTACTCCTGAACAAGTTACGAGCAAATATTATTTCTATGGACCCGTTTGGGCACTTCAGGTGAGCAATATTTTGTTTATAATTTATTTAAATTTTGTAACCAAATTTCCAACACTAATCAATTTTGTTTTGTAATAATTGTAAATTTGATCTTACGAGTCTATCCTAGATTTGGGAGCTATATCTTCAGAAAGGGTGTCTCAAGATGCCATGCATCGCTAAAGGAATTGGTTTTTCGATGGAGGGCAATTGCGTAGGCTTACCAATTTTTGGTCTCATCAGGTAATTATCCTTGTAATTAGCGTTTATTTGTTAAAAAATTATTTTACTTATTTATAATATTTAAATTATTTTATTTGCAACATGTTGTCCATTTCAGTCTCGTACCATCAGTGATGGAGACACAAATGCCCTACTGGCGGTCTGCAATTGCCCCAACCCTTTCGAGGTCGTATATGCTCCGACTAAGAATCCACTTCTCGAGGCACTCAACAGAGGCAGCGTCAGCCAACTGAATGTGGTAAGCGGGTCCGCATTGAGGAGGAGTCTGGGGAGTCGGGCCACCAGTAGTATCTGACACCCTAAGACGTCTGATTGGTTGTGAGGGAAGAACATAAGAGCCTTCGGAAGTATCTTATGCATGATGTGAAGAATTTCTTTCGAGGGGTTTTCGACCTATCCAAGAGTCGGGGATTAGCTACTACTTCTTACATGGCATACAGTCGTCAAGACCCAAGGCGGAGTGAGTCGGTGTCGATGGGCCTCGGTCATGAGAGATCGGTTCATGAGGAGGTGGAGGATAACTCCCCCAGAGGTGAGGAGAGAGTGGACTCGGTGTACCGGCCCGAGAATATGGTGTAGGACGTGGAATGTCTAGAAATTATGGCTATGGATGAGCCGGCTTAGCCATTCATTCCCCCGACGCAGGGTCGACATAGCGTGTACGAGCGTGGATGTTATACCCGGAGTAGGTCCGGAGCATGTTCGATCACTATGCCCCTGTTCACGAATATTGTCCGCCTCATCAGAGCTGGTCATACAGTGTACATCCCATGCACCCACTTCCTTTTGATGATTCCAATTGGCGTCGGTACTACGATCTCGATTAGCACCGAACATCTTCATATCATGTCGAGGTGGATGCATCATCTGTCAATCCCGTGCGGATCGAGCCCACTCAATCCCCAGATGCTAATTTTTTCGATAATTCATCGCCGATACGCTTTATCGAATGCACCGTAGTATTTATTTTATTTAAAATTTTAATTATTAGATCTATTTTAAATTAATTACTAATTTAATTAATTAATTTTTTAATTATAAGCCTTGGAATGCCCACGAGTCAACCCACTCGGAGCCCCAATGATGAGCGCTCCCATACTCGCCAACAATTATCTTAAGCACCGGGAGTCTGAACTATGGTGTTTCACGATAGCTGCTAATTATGCTCTCCCCCAAAAAATGTTCGACGAGCTCAAGGATCCTCGTAAGGAGATGGATCAGGGGAGTATGGATTTATATATAGGAGCTTTGAGGAGGATGAAGAATCTGGGGGGTGTCGACGTTTTGGCTACACCCCACTTTAATCAGACCGTGATCGTCGATTCAGCATTCTTTGTAAGTAGTAAAAAATTATCATATAAGTTATTTATTAATTAATTAGTTAATTTAATAATTATTCACATTTATTTATTTGTTTTAACAGATCGTGCTATGCAAAAATTGGAAGAAATCCATTTCGGATCCCGATAGTGATATTCACGACGTGGTCTACAATTATCGAGGGTTGTGAAAGCTGAATGAAAGCCTCATGGATTACATTTTCGCAGCAAACTTGTCCACCAATAGGCAGAAGTGGCATACTGCGAAATACGTAAATATTCTATATTTTATTAATTGTTCATACTATTTATCCATTTTGGCTTTATATTTTTATATTACTAATTATAACTTTTTATTATTTTTGAAGTTGTTAATGCCATGTATGTGCTTCGATCACTAGGATACTGTGCGCATCGACCTTGCTTAGTGGAAGATTGAGGTGTATGACTCTCTCGACCACAAAGGTGATAGTCATAGCCGACGGCGTAGGATAAGGCAGTTGAGACCCCTGGTGAAGCTGTTAGGTCCTTCTCTCATAGACGACTCTTATTAGTCCAACAATGACTTCGGTTATGAGGATCCACAAGAGCGGTCGTCCCTAGTCCAGATTATGCCACCAGAGCAACAATTAGTGTAGAACGACTCATGGCGTGTATGGTAGTGGAGCGATTCATTGCTACTTACCCGACAGTGGAGTGGGGCTGCCAACCTGGCAATATGGTTGTGTATCGTCGATTGATGGCTTACAGGATCTTTGAGATGTGTTTTACTAAGCCGATGTATGGCGGAGAGGATTGACTGCATTTTATATTTGTCTACGACATTTTATATTATAATTTATTACTATGAATGTATTTATTTTTCGGCAGTCTCTAGCGACAAATTCAAAATAATTATTAAATAAACTATGAAATAATTATGAATTTAGATATTTTCTTTACGAACTAAACACGAATTCAATGACCACATCTGAGCATAACTTGTTATCCAGTGGGACTATCTAGCGGGACAAAGGAGCGGAATTTCTATTCGAGTCCCGCTCATGTGTCACGCTCTTGTGAGCGGGACTTTGACTGGGATTTGACAGAAATCCCACTTTATCCCTTCAAGTCCCGCATACAAATCCCCCTGACTTCCGCATGATTTCTGTACAAGTCCCGCTCATGTGTCCCGCTCATGTGAGCAGGACTTGTACAGAAATCCCGCTCATATATATGTCCACTCACATTTTGTAATTGTTTTTAAATTTTTGTAACTAAAATTCGACAATGGAAACAAATTCCCAAACGAGATAAGCTATATTAAAGTTCGACAATGCAATAAAAATACATTACAACATAATTGTTAAAATTCTTGCGACTCCGGCAAGTCCGGCACTTTTGTTCCCGGGCACTTCCTTTTTGTATGACCAACCAAACCACATATGCTGCATTTTTTCGGATCGCGTGTTCTCCCATTAGATGTGCTTGCTTCGGCACCTGAGGGTCGTCTATTATTCTCCGATCTGTCTGCCTGTTGTGTAATTAATGATAGCAACACAACCATTGAGGCCATATCTGACGGCACCCACCAATTCCCGCATGGGGGTACCGAAGTCGCATTGCGGCGTATATCATCCTCCAATTTCAGTATTGTATGCATCAGAGACGAAGTTTAGCAAATTTAGGCCAGCAACCATATAGACAAAAATCTTATTAATACACTGGAAATAAATTTAATAATTATACAGTTTACAAGTGTATACCTGATAGCAGCACAAGCATGCGGACACATGATCTCATCGAGTTGTCACTCACGACATTCACAAGCGCTTCTACTGATTTGAACTCTCCATTGATGCGTTCCATCGTGAACCATGAATTTGTCTTCGTTCAAGGACACAGTAGTGAAGCGATGTGAAAGGTCTTCTGACGGAGCTAGCTTTAGCTCTGCAGCTATTGTGAGCGCATTATCTTATGACATAGCTTTTGCTTGATGTTGGTCACACCACTGTTCCACCATGTGTCTTATTGCCTCGATCATAGAGCATAGTTATGTGAGTAGTCGCAAGTTGATGGATTCAGCTATATTTGAGGTCAACCGACCGTACTCGGCGAATGAGAGACTTCGATCTGGCATACTTTTCCGGTTCGACATCTATCAACTTCTCGTATGCCTCAGAATAGGCTTGACGAATCCCGTCCATCGCACAATCAAAAACATATGTCGTATATGCATAGATAGCCTCATGATATTTCTTGATAAGCGTCTTACCAAATCGAGTAATCTTATTCTGAAGATAGTAGTAACAAGTGTTATGGGCTGCTTCCAGATAAACGACCTCTACCACATTAGCTGCTCCGGTGTTGATCGGAGATGATCATTAAATGGCTTGACATTATAAATGCTTCTCTCAGTCGAGACATGAGCCACGTCCAAGAGTAATTGTTCTCATTGGACCCACACCAAAGGCTAGTGGAAATATTTGGTCGTTTCCATCTATTGTAGCAGCCACAGATAACACTCTCTTATTCCTTCCTTTCAAATGAGTCGCATCGACCACAATTAGATCTCGGAGGTTAAATACCTACGGGCCGTGAGAAACATTAAAAGCAACGAATAATTGTTGGAAACGACCTTCTGAATCGACTTTGAGATCAATCATTGTACCTGGATTCGTTGTTTTCAGTACGTAGAGGTAACGAGGAAGCATCTTGAATGAATCTGAGTGTCCACCAAAAATCATCGCCACACCAGAATTGCGTGCTCGTAGATCTACACTGTAGCGTTCTTGAAAGTCGAATTTCACCTGGATAGATGCCATAATTTCTTTCTGTTTTAGGATGGATTTTTTACGGCACGTTCGCCGAGCAACATAAGCTGCGAGCGCCTTCACAAGCACCCTCCTTGGATCAGTCTGCGATAAATCTCTATTACATGTGTATTCGGCATGCAAGCTTTACAATCCACAAAACAACCCTGTGGAACGATGCCTGAAGAAAAAATGGGCAATCGCGACTCCGTCTGCATTTATAATCAACCCGACTAAGATCAGAACGAGCCACCTTAAAATCGAGACCTGATGTCCATATGCTGAAGTGAAACAACAACAAACAAATACTCATTCTTCCAAAATGTCACCCCTTCACGAATTGGATAGTCCATAACGTGATCTAGATCTCGAACTATAAGTGAGTCGGATGTATCAAGAGGAACAAGTGGAACTATCACTTACCTCTTTGCGTCCACTGTATATTATTTCTGTCACACCCCGATTTTCGGAGAAGGACACGATCATCAGGGTGAGACTAGGGGTTGGAGAAAAGAAGCGGGAAAGAAATTGGGTTTGTATTATCTGGAATAAATCAAGCGGACAACCCGATAAATGGTGTAACAAATCTTTCAATAGTGAATCATGCTAAAACAAAGGTGACAACAGTACTCAAGAATTTTATATTCAAAGACTCGACTCAAATTGAGTCTTTAAGCAATTAATCGTCAAAGCAAGTATCACAGGGCCCAAAAACAATATAAAAGATAGGCCCATCAAAATTTTTAGTAAAAATATTTGAACAAGCGGAAGCAATATATAATATAGATATACAACAGAAACCCTCGCCTCAGCTTTGCTCGTCATCATCGTCCGCCCAACCTGAAAACATTTTGAAAATAGTTTGGGCTGAGCACTAGTGCACTCAGTGGGTGAAGCAATTCATAAACATTTTTATAAATAGCTTATCCATGCATAAATCGTATGACTTGGAAGGTTTTGAAACAAAAGTCACTCCCCATCATACCAACATTTATCTCATTGTGTACGCACTGTCATGTTCTACTGTTACTCTTACTCTATACCTCCTTACTCTCGGACTTTGGGCTACAACCTATTAAATTCAAGGATAGCGTGTACACAATTCTCAACTAGCGTGTTAGGCCAGTCAAGAATCTCGATCGATTAAATTCAGAGCATTAAACTTGTAGATCGCACAAAAACATCTTTCATGGATAAACAAACATTTCATAGAGCTTAATAACTCAAAGTAATTTTAGATAGTAAAAACCCACCTCGAAGCTGCAACAATATTAATTTATTGTAAAACCGGATGCTACTTCTCTTCTTCTATAGAGCCTACGAGAAAACCCTATGCTTAATTGAAATCCCAAAACTTAAGCTTATATAAGATAAGATTTAATTTGAATTTGAAAACCAACACCGCTACTTCCCACTTTAGTTCTAGCCCGTCCGACCATCGGTTTATGGAAACAAGATTATGGTTGGAGTATACGCTATTTAGGCTATACAATCCATAAACTAACTTGCCGATCCGACATCGATTTGATGCTCGAATCTCGATCCGAAACTGTGCTGAAAATTATGCGCACAGTCCCGACATATGGATTACAATGACTCATAACTTTTGAGTTTAATCTCTAATGTAAAATTCAAGGATAGCGTAATAAAGCCAACGACCTAAGCTTTCCAACAATATATATGATAGAATTTGGCAAAAGAATAGCTCAGAAATCGAGTAGAAACATTCGGGTATGTTTCAAAGAAAAATTGAGTTTCATCTACAAGCCTACAACTTGTAGGACTTATATCTTTCATCTCCGAACTCGGTTTTACAAACAGAATGTGTTTATAGAAAGCTCATGACGAGAGGTTTCCAACGGTATCTTATATACCGGGATTTGGTGAACAAAACCGAGTAGAATTCAAGCTGGTATTCGTTGCTCTGTTTCAGCGAGAAAAGAGAACGCAACCGCCACCCCAACTTCTAGCACCCATAACTTTCAGGTACGATCTCTGATTTATGAACCAAAAGTGGCGTTGGAAAGACAACGAAAAGAGCTTTCCGACGATATATAATATGCTGGGTGTTGGATAAAGGAAACGAGCAGAATCTGAATTCAAATATGCTGCTCTATTCACGGAAAAACAGAACTCATAACCGTCTACTACCACCTCAACTTTCGAGAGCCATAACTTTCAAGTTTGAACTCGGAATTATGAATAGAAGGTGGCGTTGGAAAGACAACGGAAAGAGCTTTCTAACTATATGTGATATGGTTGATTTTGGATAATAGGAACGAATAGAGAGCAGGGCGGAATCCACTGCCAGAACTATCTAAAATCACAAACCATGGCAGCAGCCAGCG
Organism: Lavandula angustifolia; assembly: GCA_028984105.1. Taxonomy (NCBI): domain Eukaryota; kingdom Viridiplantae; phylum Streptophyta; class Magnoliopsida; order Lamiales; family Lamiaceae; genus Lavandula; species Lavandula angustifolia. The sequence goes on along the minus strand of CM054806.1, from coordinate 26,177,977 downwards.
CTGCCACCTCTGGCAGCCCTTCCTCCATACATAAAAACCATGAGATAATTTAAACACAAGGCAACAGAAGCCTAAAAATGAATCTCAAAGAGACATGAAGAGGATGACCACAACTTATCTCTACAAACTTACAAATGAATAACAGCAAGAGAAATAACAAATGGAAGGATGAGTGTTTCATTACCTGAAATCTAGAATTGCTTACACAGGGAAACAAAATGCAAGTGTGAGAGGAGAGAGTCTAAATGGAAACAAGAGGGGCAATCGAAGAGAGAGAACAAAGATAAAGGCAAGTATGAAAACAAAAATGTGGATAAACACATTGCCGACTTACTCCCTTCCTCTCCCACCTCATGCATACAAATAGACATGGGACTCTGTGAAAGAGAATATCAACTTGCTAACCTTTGGGGATATTTAGTTATTATAATCATTATGAATTCTATCTTTGGAAAAATATCTTGTTTATTTTATTCGAAGTTTCATGTCAACTAATAAATTAATAAATGAACCTTAATTTTACACGCCACCATATGTGGGAAAATTTGCATGCGAGGGTTGTACATGCATCTTATCTATGTGTTGTTATTTTAAGCCATTTGATAATATAACATAAAATCTATAATTTATTTTAAAACTCGGATTTTTCTTAAAATCCAAATGGTCATTTATCCATTTAAAAAAAATTGATATTATGCATATCCACATATTTTATTCAGCCGAACCTAAAAGACTTATATACTAATCTAAATACTAAAAATACAAACCTATCTGCAGAAAACATCAACCTAACCTAAATACTAAAAACACAAACCTATCTGCAGAAAACATCAACCTAACCTAAATACTAAAAACACAAACCTATATGCAGAAAACATCAACATAAGCATAATACCTGACGAGAAATGTAGGTATAATAAATTTCATAATATGATGAAAGTGAAAAGGGATTAAGATTGTATTGAATAAACTGTCGTAAAATGAGAAGACAAACACTATTGGCTAGAATGCAGACATCTCTTACTTCATCGCCAACATACTTGGACAAATTATTAAATTGCCCGTTGAAATGAACAATAATGTTGTACCAACTTTCCATTTTTTTTCTTGAGTATGGAAGGAAAATTTCACAGAACAATAATGTAGTTGAACCTCAAATGAAAGAGGATGTGGTTTGTTCAACGAGGACGTCAATCACTAGTATTAAAGAGAAAAAATCGAGCAACACAACAAATATCATGTTCTGTCAATTTTTTCCATGCATTAAAGCTGATCAAATCTCGCTTGGTCACGAGCAGGAATCTGAGCTGATTGCGATGTAATTTTTTTTAAGACGAGCGAGACTCAGGCGGGACTCGAGCGGGACTCGAGCAGGATCCTGCTCTCTGCGGTGATAGAAAAGCGAGCGGGATTCTGTAAATTGAGCGGGACTCGAGCGGGACACCTAGCGGGACTATATTTCCGAGCGAATTAACGGAATTCGATCATTTACACACAAATCAATGTAAAATAACGAACTAATCATTGTTTGTAGGCTAACAAGTCTGAAAAGTTGAGATATTTAAGTCAATATGGGTATTTTGTGCAACAATTATAAGGATTGGACAAATTTGTCTTTTGTTATAAGGATTTGGGTATTTTAGAAATCGTCCCAAATAAAAATACCTTTTATCCATATTAATATTTGTTTGTGTATAAAATTGTTTGTTAAGTGGATAATATGTTATATAATATAAATAAGCTTTGTGCATATGACACTATTTGTTTATGAAAAAGGTCGAATAATTATATGCATAGACTGACATATTACAGTATTAGTTTATGCATAATTCGATACATTTCATGCAGAACATTGTTTGTGTTTATGCATATTGTGATTTTACATATAATTCATCATACTTATAATATATAACCTAACTCTCATTCTTTCTCTAGCTAGCGGTGGGGTGGCGGCCACGAGAGGTGGTAGGTTACTAGGGCTTTTTCATTTTTGTATTTCAATAATTTAATTATTAATATTATTGTTTACCATTTTCCTAATTTTATAAATTAATTAAATAAAAAAAATAGATTAATTCTACACCATAGATCGAATGGAGATTTATGAATAGAAATTGTTCTTAGTTTTTATCTAAGGGATGGTTCTTAGTAGAACTATACCGTAAATAAATATATATAAATTTAATGTCCTTATTACTAGATAAATTTCTTAAGAATATCCTAAAAGAATAATATATTGTATTATAATGGATCCTCGGTTGTGATATTTTAATTATATAAGAAGGTTACTCTTACATACAAATTTTATTAGTATGTTGAGTGAATAGTAAATATAGATAATAAAATAGATTTAATTGGTTAATTAAAAATGATTTTAGTGTCAGTGTCAGGGGTTGAGCTAATTGTGAATACTGGTGGTTTCGATCATGGTCCGACGTTAAATTCGGACTAGTCAGGAGGCAAATTCGTATAGGGTCAAGTTAATAATATTGTAAAGAAGGAGATTGAGAGAATGGAAAGTTATATTAATGTAACGCACTTTGAGTATTATCATAAGATCCTATTTTAAGGACATGTACAAGATGAAGACGGTTAACACTAAGTATAACTGCATGTACAGTAGTGGACCTACGTGGATGGCAAACCATGATGAACGTGTCCAAACCAACTTCCCGTTACACACTCATTTACAACAAAATCCCTATATTTGCTATATTTCTAATATTCCCCCCATGAAAACCTAGCAGGGCTCCGAAGAAACAAGATTGAGTTTTGCTCGAAGCTTTTCAAAGGCGGATAAAGTAATTGGCTTTGTAAATATATCCGCAACCTGAACTTTGTCGGGAACGTAACCCTCTTCGACAACTTTGTTAATCACTTTTTTCTCGAATGAAATGAGCATCAACCTCGATGTGTGTTGTCTAAAGTAATTGCACTCTTGTTGTCACTCCATAGTTTAGAAGTTACACGAACCATAAGACAAAGTTCATTGCAAAGTCCTTGAAGCCAAATTAAATCCGCTGTAGCATTGGCTAGGGAACGATATTCCGATTCGGCACTACTTCGAGACACCACTTCTTGTTTCTTCGAACTCCATGTGATCAAGTTGTTGCCAAGGAAAACACAATGACCACCAGTGGAACGCCTATCATCCAGACAACTCGCTCAATCAGCATCAGCGTAGCTTACTAAACAATTAACCGGACTATGAGAGAATTTAAGGGAAAAATGGTGAGACCCCTTGAGATACCTTAATAACTTCTTACATGCTTGTCAGTGTAGATCCGGTGGTGTTTGAACAAACTAACTTAACTTATTAACAGCAAATGCAATGTCCTGCCGTGTAATAGTTAAGTATTATAGAGCTCCAACAATGCTCCGATGCAAGGTAGGATCCGAAAAAGAGGATGATCCATTATCTTTACATAGTTTAGGAGATGTTGCGAGAGGGAGACACATCGAATTACATGCAAGAAGATTAGTCTTGGCCAATAAATCCATGATATACTTCGATTGTGAGAGATTGAAATGAGAGTTCAAGTGAGAGACCTTTAGACCGAGAAAATAATAAACATCACTCATATCCTTAAGAGCAAACTCACGACTTAGGGACTGAATTAAAGAGGTTATGCTTGCATCATGACTACCAGCTACTAAAATGTCATCCACGTAGATAAGAATGAGCATGAGAGAGTTATTTTGTCGTCGAAAAAATAAAGAGAAGTTCGATGTTTATCGACGAAAACCTTGAGAGAGTAGAAACTCACAAAACATGTCGTACCAAGCCTGAGGGGCTTGTTTGAGACCAAATAAAACTTTAGATAGACAACAAACGAGATTAGGACGAAGAGGATCCTAGAATCCTTGAGGTTGGACCATGAATATAGTATCTTCAAGGACACCATTTAGAAATGCATTATTGTTGTCCAACTGTCGGATTCTCCATCCATATAATGCTGCAAGAGAGAAAAGTAGAAAAGTAAGCGTATGGTAGTGGCCTTTACTACCAGGCTAAAGGTTTCGAGATAATCAACACCCGCGGTTTGCTCGAAGCCTCGAGCTACTAACCTTTTGGTTGTTTGAAAAACTTTTGGTTTGAAGATACCATGCTTAGTATGGGTCATCATATGATGGCGATTATGAGTCAAAGAACGTGGTGGAGAAGATGATGGAGAGGAGGACGAGGATGAGGCCGGCGAGGAGTCATCTTGAGAGGAGGTTGATGAAGAATTAAGAGGAGTTGGAGTAGAAGAATTGGAAGTAGTAGTAGCGAGAGGTATAGAAGGAAGAATAAGATATGTTGATGAAATAGGAGATGAGGACACAGATGATTGTAGCTGGAGTAGTGTAGGATAAGGAAAATCCGCCGCATCAAATGAAATCGTATCAGCGATATAAATTCTTCTCGAGGGATGTAGACATTTGTACCCCTTGTGAGAAGAACTATAGCCAAGAAAGACACATTTAGATGATCGAAATTGAAGATTGTGGCCGTTGTAAGGTCGTAATAGAAAATTATAATTGGGAGAGCGACGAAATAATTTGAAGTAAGGAGTTAAGTTGGAGAGAACCGGAGTAGGTAAACGGTTAATAAGAAAAACTGTCATTTCAAAGGCTTTCCACCAAAAACGAAGAGGAAGGTGAGCTTGAGAAAGTAGAGTGAGCCCGATATTGACAATATGTTGATGTTTCTTCTCCACGGATCCATTTTGAGGATGAATGTGAGGGCATATATGCTGGAATTTAATGCCAAGATCCGCCAAATAAGGTGCAATAGATCAAAACTCTCCACCCCAATTAGATTGAAATTGACATTGAATAAGAGGTATAAACTGTTTGATGATCTGAAAAGCCTCCGACTTAAGTTTGAGAGGATAACTTAGTATGATCATCAATAAAATTAATGTAATACTTGTATCCAACTGAAGAGGTGACAGAAGATGGTCCCCAAAGATCTGTATGTATGAGCTCAAATGGTTTGGTAGCAATATGTTTAGAAGACACATGCGACTTTTTGCTTCAATTTACCAATTTTGAATGCAGTACAAAATGAAAGGTCAACTCTTTTCAGTGAAGATAAAACAGTGCTTAAAACATTAGAATTTGGATGTCCAAGTCGATTGTGCCAAGTATCAACAACCATACTCTACTATCTCTCCATCAGTAAATGCCGCTTACTCTCGATCTATTGTATCTCACAACTCTCACTCAACCAACTCATCTCATCCACCGTACTTTAGAGGTGGTTATTATGGCCATGGAGGCAGAAATAATTGCGACGGTCGTGGCTACAATAGATCGAACAACTGTATGGTGTGCCAACTTTATGGCAAGACAATTCATGTTGCCCTAAAATACTTCAAGCGATTTGATGTTAGCTTTAGTGGAAATGCTAACAATCCAACTTCTTCTTCTTCACCTCATGCCTATTTAACTGATCTTAATGAGTCTCAATCCACTCACTCTAATACTCGCAGGGATGGAAGTTGGTACGTTAATAGTGGTGCAACTCATCACGTAACTAATGATTTTGCTAACTTGCAGTTGAGTTCTCCTTACCACTGGTCAAGAGAATGTCACCGCCGGCAATGGTAATCACATACCCATTCTATCTACTTGATCTTCATGTTTTGATTCCTCTAAAGGCATTTTCCTCAATAACATTCTCTATGTCCCTAAGATTGCAAAGAATTTGCTAAGTGTATCGAAGTTTGTTCTTGATAATGGCTTATATGTTGAATTTCATGACGATTTTTGTCTTGTTAAGGACAAAGTTTCTCGCAAGGTACTTCTAAAGGGTCCTCTCTGCAACTGCCTCTACAAAATTGATTTCTCTACTCTTCCAAAACCATACAGACGATGCAGCAACAACTTGGATAAGGACACTAAAGCCTCGGCGTTTGTTACTGATTTTTCTAAGTCAGATGCTCTGATACCAAGTTAATAATATTGTAAAGAAGGAGATTGAGAGAATGAAAAATTATATTACTGTAACGCACTTTGAGTATTATCATAAGATCCTATTTTAAGGACCATGTACAAGATGAAGACGGTTAACACTGAGCATAATTGCATGTACAATAGTGGACTTACGTGGATGGCAAACCATGATGAACGTGTCGTTACACACACTCATTTAAAACAAGATCTTGTAATATTTCTAATAGGTCAACTACTACTGGGAAAAGTTTTGGCAGCTGAAACCAATAAAAAATAACTAAAATTGGCAACTCGTGGAATTAATAAAATGCTACTTCCAAGCTACCTAATGTTTTGGATAAATTCCTCGTCAAACCATCCTGCAGCATCAAACAAATCTAAGGAAAAGGAAGAATGCATGGGTGCGTGGAGTGGACTTACTGCCTAAGGAGTACGGCTATGTGGTTCTTGTTGCTGTTGCGTACTGCCTTCTCAATGTGTGGATGATCCTCGACCTAGTTGAAACCTTTCTTTAAATTGGGATTTTGATGTGTGATTTGGGTATAAGGTTTTTTACCCCACCATGTACGCTAGCTCTTCAACTGTGCTCAGGCCAGTTTATTTTTATTTTTCTAGTCCTGTTGCTCAATCCCGTTAATTAATCTGCCTTGTTGCTGAGAGGTTAAAATTAGTAAATCTCAACTTGTTGGTGCAGAGGGGGCACCAGAATTCATTGGAATTGATGCCGATGTTCTTAGTTTTGATGATACCACTGGGAGTTGACGCTATTACTATTTCAAATGCTACTCCACCGGCGACCCCGAGCGAGAATCGCAAGGCAGTACTGTGAGTCTCTTCATGTTGACTTTTGAGTTTGATTGCCTATGATCAATCATGTTAATTATGTGGTACGTGGCCTTGTTTGGGTTGATTCCCTGCGCACTTTCATCTGGACTGTTTATGCTTCTTGCATAACTCAGTTTCATCCTTTTCTTCTTGTTTTTCAAACTCATGCCGGCTCGTATTTTAATAATGTCCCATTTTGTTCTAAGTTCTATATATGTTCTTTAATTTCTTTTTAGTTCCAACTTACTCTTATTTTCATCAAAACTATTTTTGTTAAATGTTAATTTTTTATAGTTAGAACAAAGCTTAAATACCAAAAAATGTTACGTCCTCTGTCCTACCGAACGTGTCCCATTTCTTTTTTGCATGTATATTATGGATAGTTGTTAGTTATGAAAGAATTAGTGGGTCCCACAAGAAAGTGAGTGATTTTTTTTTTTAGAAAGTTGTCAATATTTTTAATAGGATAAGATGGATGAAACAAATCAAAAAAATAGGCGTCACAAAAATAGGGTTCCACGAATATTAATTTGAGGCGACAAAATTTGCCCTTCAAATTGAGGGGGAGACATTAATAATTTTCAAAAGGATGGAGAGAAGATAAAAAAATGAAACCTTCGACATAGTCTCTGCACTATATTCGACCCTTCTCTTCTGGCCTGCCATTGTTTACTATCAAGCTAGAGTATTCCCTTTGCCCTTTTCTCCGGCTGTGCGGAGGAAATTTGAAGCTAATAATCCTCTCAGTTTTATGGATATTTGGAGTAGTTAAAATTTATTAATAAGCGTTGAAAGTTATTGACAGCAGTTGAAAGCAGTTTGTTTGAAAATCACTGTTTGGAAATAAGTATTGGAAATTGCTAAAATTGGAAAAAAAATAGTATTTGAGAATGTTGTAGATGTAAGTAGTTTAATATTACTTTTTAAAATAAATATTTATTTTTCCACTAGTATTAAATAATTATAATTTATAAAAATAAATCTCAGAAGTTCTTCCTATTTATGTTCATTTTTTGCTTTATAATTTTGATTTAATATTATAAAATGTTAAATTATTCTATATACTATAAAATCATATCAGTATAAATATAGTATACGATTATATGTTAAATACTATTTATTAGTATGAACTGAGAGAGAGGAAGAGATGCGACTGCTTTGTTGAAGAAAAAGAATTCTTTCACAAATTTTAGGATAAGGTTATTTTTGGAATTAAACAAAGTTATTAAAGGTAAATTTGTCGGAAAAACTCATAAGCAATAAGCTATAAAATGTAAGTTGGGGTGAAGCAGCTTTTCTATTTTCGATCCATTTGTAGAGAAGTTTAGTTTTAAGCGGAATGTCTCAAACACCTCTACATCAGCTTATAAACTGCTGATAATAAACTGTTTCAAACATGCACTTAACAGCTGCAAGCTTATAAAACGCACGTCGAGCTTCAAGTCATAGAATCATCTTGAAAATCTCATTCGTTCTATTTTTAATTGGAAATGGAAATTAGTGAAAGGGCAGATTTGTCAGTAACAAAATATTAAATTTTTATTTGATGATAGAAAATTAGAAATTTAAAGAATAGATTAAGTTATAGATAGCAACTCAAATAAGGACTTATGCTAAAAAGGATACAAGAACTTAATAAATAATTTGTGTTTGGATATAGATATTGATAAAACTTATACAATAACGGATAATAATAAAAAATAGTGTAAAAACTTGCAGATATTAGGATTCGATGAGAGGATCTCTACATAAGTTTCCATAAGTTATTTTGATAAATTCTCCCAAGCACATGTAAAATGACTTATTTTTTTAAATAAGTTAAAATAAATCTTTATAAACTCTTCCAAACAATGTCTTAATTAGTCATATAAAAATGATATAATAGATTAAAGTATTTGTCTTATATTCCAATATTAGGGTTAGAATAAGTATCCGCTTTTGCCTTTGCTTAGGGCAATTGTCTTAGTCCTCACCATAAAAAGATCCCAAATTATAATTCCTTTATTAAAGTTTAATATTAATAATCTATTCATACATCTGAAATGTTGATTGAAAGATAAATTTACGCAACTGCAATAAAGCCGGCAATTAACCAAACTAACAGTCCAACTCCAATCCCCCAAATAACATAAATTACTATTGATAATCTTTTAAGAATAATTTTCTTTTTTGTATTATATTATATTTTTACTTTAATGTACATACTGTTGTTCTCATCTTTTAATTGGATCGTTTTATTTTGATTTTGTTACTAATTTATGGATCATAATTAATTTAAACAAATGTATTTTACCACTGTAAATATCAATATTCACTTTTTTTATTTACTTGTTCGAAATAGAAGTACTAAAAATAGTAGAACAGAATGAGTATATTATATTTGAGTTCTTTTCAAAATACGATGAAATATTATTTTTTATATCCTTTTGATTGATTGAAATTGATACGATGATTACGATTTTAAAACAAAAATGTTGAATCTCTTGACCTTGAAAATTTGACGAAGCAGGATATGCATTCACATCATTGATTTGAATTTATTGCGGAATTCAAAGTACTAAAAGTGGTTGCAATGTTGGAAAATTGAAACTCGATTAAAATATTTAATTTATTAATTGTTTTTCAAAAATTTCTATTGCATGCAGATACAATTACAGTAACATGGGTTATTTCTAAGTTAAAACGAGTCACAAAATTAAGAAAAGCTGTGTCAAGTTTAGCAATTTTCTTTCACAGCTGAAAAAGTAAGGTGTGAAGTGTGGGAGCGTTGAAAAGAGCAGGTTAATTGATATTCTAGATGTTTCTTGAATCGCTGACCAAATCCCATTTCCCTGCAGTTTCTTGGTGGGAAAGTCTTGGCAGCTGAAACCAAGAAAAGAATAGTTTGTAATCAAAAATGGCAACTACCGGTATTATTATTAAAATACTAATACTATTTCGTAGCCGCCTAACTTTTTGTATAAATCCTCGTCAAACCATCCTGCAGCATCAGCATCAAACAGATCTAATCTCATCGTCAATCTTCGGAAAAAAGGAAAAAAGAGTAAAAATTAGACATGGCTGGAGCGGACTTGCTGCCTAAGGAGTACGGCTATGTGGTTCTTGTTGCTGTTGCTTACTGCATTCTCAATTCCTGGATGTCTGTCCAAGTCGGCAAAGCTCGAATGAAGTAATTTTCTTCTCAATTCTATCTCGGTTTTTGGTTTATTTCGGAACCCTAATTTTTGGGGATTTTTGATTTGTGCGCAGGTATAAGGTTTCCTACCCCACCATGTACGCTACTGAAGCTGAGAACAAGGACGCCAAGCTCTTCAACTGTGTTCAGGTCAGTTTAATTGAGTCTGGCTTCGATTTTATGATACTGAGTGGTTGAAATTGACAAAATTGGAATTTGTTGGTGCAGAGGGGGCACCAGAATTCATTGGAATTGATGCCGATGTTCTTAACTTTGATGATACTGGGAGGAATTAGGCACCCTCTAATTGCTGCATCATTGGGAGCTGCTTTCACCGTCACACGCTATTTCTACTTCAAGGGATACGCTACCGGCAACCCCGAGAATCGCAAGACAGTACTGTGAGTCTCTTTCACTCCCATCATCCGGTGATATTCACTTTTTGAGAGTTGAGAGAGAGAGAGAGAGGGATAATCTCTCTTGTTGATCAATGCCTGTGTTTGGTTGTTGGTTTCTTGGATTAGATTATCTATTTTTCTTGGTAGAAAACACATGCAGTTTAGAACTAACAGGGACTTGAACACTTGTTGCTTCTGTAGTTGTGTATTGGTTAGGCATATGAGTTGTTTTGATTCTCAATGCTTAAACGAGTCTGTTATAATTCCTAATGAAAATAATTCTGTGATGATGCAGGAACTATGGGTTCTTGGCCTTGTTTGGGCTGATTCCTTTCGCAATTTCGTCTGGAGTGTCTATGCTGCTTGCATAACTCAGTTTCATGGTGTTATTGTTGGTGTTGTCGTTGTCATTGTCATTGTCCTTTTTGGAACTTACTGTATCACATTTTGTTCTAAATATAATAGTAGTATAATGTTGGAATTTGGAATATAGACTGATCCCATTTTGTTTTCTAATTATATGTTCTTCATTTTCTTAGTTCTGAATTATTCATATACGTTTGAGACCTCCACACAATAGTATAAAATTCGAAAATTTAGCTGGAGCAGAATTTGAACAATATATGAAAATTTTAGACATGGGTTGATACTTTATACAATATTCATTAAAGTATTCTTATTGGCATATGACGTATGAGACGTCCTCATCCGGGAACCCAATGAAGAAAATTAATTTAGAATTTGAATTTTATAATCTTAATAACATATATACAGAATGTATGCCAAGTAAATAATGTATTTCTGAATATTTCTCAATAGAAGAAACTTAATTTAATTTATTTCGAAAATAGCATTGTAGACATTTAAATTGGCTCCATGGCGAGGGAAAAAAAAACATTTTTGGTTTGATGCCTCATTCACTTCGACTTTGATCAATTACTTTGATTGAGTCTAATTTTAGCCCGTTAATTTGATAAATTGTTCATTTTTAGTCCGTCTCACAAAATTGGCAAAATTTGTCCAATTTTGATTTGTTATGTTAATTAAAAAAATTAAAAAAAATCATATTTTTAATAGTAGAACATATTTGTAATATCAATTTTCACCTTTTATATTAGAAATATTCAATTTTAACACATTATATTTAAAAAAAAATAAAAAATGAGATTGATTATTTTTCTTAATATTTATTATTTTTATAATTTTATTAATTATTCGGTTCTATCTCCGTGCTGGATTTTCTATTTTGCTTATGTTGTTTGTTGAACAATTTAAGAAAATCATGTCCGGAGATAGACCCAGATAATTAAGAAAATTGCAAAAATAATAAATATAAAGAAAAATAATCAACTCCCTTTTTAGACTTTTTTTAAAACATAATGGTTTAAAAGATTAAGATTGATAATACAAATATATTCTAATATTAAAAAATTGATTTTTAAATTTCTTTTATTAGCTCAGCGGATTAAAATTGGAAAAAATTGACCAATTTTGTAAAACGGACTAAAAATTGACAATTTATCAAATTAACGGACTAAAATTGGACTCGACCAAAATAACGGACCAAAGTGAATTGAGCGCTAATATAATGGCCAAAAATGATTTTATCCCCATGGAGATTACTGAATGTTCCAACTTAAAAATGAAGTGAAAAATTCAAATAGGAGATGTTCCTTAAATATGAATTGAGTTGACAAATCTATGTGTTTGATAGATATGGGACAAAATAAGACTTTTCATAAAATATACTCCGATGTCTTATTTCCTTTTTTGTTATTTCATTAGACGTGTTTAATTTCTACAAAAAATTAAAAAAAATATCTGAATAAAAATCAATCATTTCAAAAGTCAAACAATACACACAAAAAAGGTAAATATACAAAAATATTCATTCTTAATAATAAGATAAATTTTGTAGCCGCAAGTTTAAAACTAGAAGTTTTTTAAGTCACTTATTTTTTTCCATTTATAATACAATGTAGACCCCCATATTTCATTAAAATATATTTTTTAAAAATTAAAGTATTTCCAGCGGGATACACTACAACCACTTTTTCTCTCTTACATTCTCACATTAATGGTTTTATTTTTCTCGATTTTCATATCGTAATCATGGCTAATCAATTGATCGTGGCTGATCCATGGATCTTATGAACAAAAATTAAGTAGCAAATTTGTGACAAATAGAGCATTTTCTCTGTTTGAGGGGAAAAAAAGAGCATTTGTAATTGATATTTGTTTAAAATTTAGAGCTTTAATTAAGGATTTATTTATAGCATTCAATTTGAATTAATTTGTACTGTGCATTTGTTTATAATTTTGATTTAATGGTATATGTGAGTGTACGATTATCGTGTTGGATTTTATTAGAATAATCGCTACACGATTATGTTGTCGTGCTTGCTTTGCCGAATAATAGTCACCGTCGGGCGTATATAATGTAATAATTTCATAAATATGTGATATAATGAAATACAACTTTCGTTATTTAATGAAAGACAACTATCTTTTTTACAACATTTAATTTTTATGACCTAGAGTATTAAAAGTTTAATTTATGTACATATAATAAGTTGAAAAATATATCTCATTTTAAATAGCCAAAACATATTTGAGACACAAAAATCCGTCCAAAAATATTCTCAACATTCCGAAAGTTTTCTTAAAGTGACGGTATAAATAAGAGATGGATCCAGTAAGTCATCTTATTTTTTCAGTTTTGAGGAATTTAGTGTAGTCTATGTGTTACATACTAGCAAATATACATTTTATGTAATTAATTTAGTGTGGTCTATATGTATTTATTATGATGGAGTTGAAATATGCTTACATACCTGCAAATATACTTTTTCTCTAAAATTCTGCATCCTTGTTCATACGTAGGCGATCACGATTATGTGAATAACGTCAATGCTATGTTAAGATGAGTCGGATTTTTTGTTTCGGATGTTAATTGTTGTTAATCATTATTTTTAAATTATTATTAGTAAATTAGATAGTTTTTTTTATCATAATATAGATGAGGTGGCAACGTATTATTCTTCGATACAGAGGTCAGTGGAACATATTTGAGTATGTAGGTGATGATGAATTGTTATTCCACACGTTGATAAATTTTAATATACAATAGTTAGTACAAGATACTCACCGGAACCTAAAAACCGATCCTTCGCCGACACACTACGAATTGTTTTATCGTGCAGACACTTATGATGGTAGAAAGATTAAGGTTTGTCCAAATTACGGTACGAAGATTTGATTCAGATTCTTTTTTAAAATAGAAATGATCATATTGTGCATGTTATGGGCAAAAATATTGTGTAGTCAATAATATTATTTTGTATTTGGATTTCATTGTATTTTAACTTCAATTGTTTTGAATGTATTTTTATTGTATTTTGAATTTATTTTTATTGTATTTGAGTTTAATAAATTGGGTTGAAAACATAATTGAGTGAAATTAATTGGGCCGCAACATGTTTCGTAGAAGCCCGAACTATTAATGTTTACAACATGATTAAAGTATACAATCGTTGAAATGAGATATTAATGCATTATTAATCATGATTAATTGAACATATGTTAAAGATAAATCCTTTTCATTATTATATATGTTCAATAAATATATATTAACAATAATTAATAAAAAAATCATGAATCGATCCATCTTTGTTAAATACTATGTGATGTAAATATAGGGACTATAACTTTCAAATGTAAGAAAACCTTAAGAACATTACCTATAGTTTAAGATTTTACATGAAGACAGATATAAGTAGTTATCACGTAATCAAATCAAATTAAGAGACGTCATATCTTATAATCAAATTATTGAAACTCATTATGTTAGTTATCTTAGTCAGGTTTAGGGTTACAAGGTTTAGGCTTTAGACTCTGTTCTTAGTTGCACGATTAAAACGATTACACGAGTAATGATTCAAATATGTTTACACAATTAAAGCGATTAATACGTCTATCACGATTACATGATTAAGCGATTAATTTGATTACTCGATCAAATCGACTAACACGAATTCACGATTGACTCATTTAATGTGATTACACGAATAAGGCGACTAGCACGATTACCATTATAATGTTTTTATTACCATTACTCGATTAAAGTGATTAGTGTACGTTAACGATTAAGTTCACTAGGCAACTGTAAAGATTAAGTTCACTAGGCAAATGTAACGATAAAGATTTGTGGCGCAATTTAATTTTTCACCTATATGAAAATTAACCTGACCAATACGATTACGTAAAATATGTTAGAAGTTGAGATAATATTCTTCATTAAACCAAACCTCCAGTTTTTACAAGAAGAAACCCATTTATTACTTGATTTTTATCGATTATGACTATGATGTGTTGTGATGGCATATCTTCCTCCATCAAGTTGGATAGATTTTCTATCGTTTCACCATTAATGACAATAATTCTTGCTTATTAAATCCCATTAAACTGTCATTTTGATCACATGCACCTTCCTCTCTCCTATCTCCCATAATTTTCACGATTTCACGATCCAAGCACAATTTCACGATCCAAAATGTCTGTGAACCGTTTAGCAGAACTTGAATGTGTCGTTGGCCTCATTCAGGACGAGATCGTGACCATGCCGTAATAGTTGCTAACGGTGCTAGAAGATCAACAACTCTTGGAAAGCCAAGTAGAGAAGATCATGACCACACCGCCTACGCATGCAGCAGCCGGAACCAAAGGTAGTTAACGGAACCCTCACGATAGTGGAAGAAACTGTTATTGCGTTTACCTAGCCTCATCCTATTTTTGACCCGATTTCTTTGACTGTAACAGGAAAAATTGCAGGATGGCCGATGCTTATTCTCATCGACTCTTCGATAAGCCGAAGCTTTATTTCAACTGATCTGGTTCCATGCATGGGAATTCTTATTCAACCTTCATCGTCGTATCACATCAACATGACTAAAGGAGAACCCATTGAAGGATAATGCATATGTGAGAAGGTCATCTTGGAGATTGACAGTAAAACGACGGTGGATGACTTTCTCCCGATTCCCCTAAATGGGGTAGATGTCATTCTCAGCCTCAAATGGATCCTAAAGCTACCGAATGCAGGCCTTGTGTCAATGACATCTCGGAACCATCGGCCTCGTGGATGGATGCGGACACCAAAGGAAAAGCCAAGATGGAGGAGATTAGGTAGCCGGTCGAGGAGGGTAGGAGGCTGGGGTAAACGACGAGAGGGGGGAAGAACCCCTCCACGCATGCGGCCATCCATCCAACTTCTATGAAAAACACTCATTTTTAATGGGGATTTGGCCAGGATTTGTCTGTTTTCCTGGCCAAATGTAATTTTAATTGGAACATTTTAATTTATTATAAATGATCGTTCTACGTGTTTTATTATTCGATTTTTGTTATCGTTGCCTACAAATCGCCTAATTAATTCTTTAATCGTCAATCGTTATAATCAAATCGTGTAATCGTCAATTGTTATCAAAAATCTGGATTCCTTAATCCTTTTAGATTTACCTACAAATCGCCTGATAAATTCGTGTAATTGTCTATCGTTATTAAAAAAATTGAAAAAGTGGGGCTAGTGTGGGGTCCGAATAAAGGGAATAGTAACAAATATATATATATATATATAATTAAATCTACTATTTTCTTAATAACCGTATCGAAAAAAAATAGAACACTACGTATTTTTAAAAATCGATCTCAGCTTCACTTAGGTGATGTTTGGAACAGCTTTCAGCTACAGCTTATAGCTTGGAAATTAACTGTACAAAAATCAAAGCAATTCTATGAACTGATTTAAAACACGAATGCAAAGGAAATTAACACTAAAAGATCAGAAGATACCAATATGAAGAATCCAAATCATCCAAACGATACGCACAAATCGATATCTCCCAAGCTAAACTAAGAAACGAAAATAAAATAGTGTTTGTGTCTCCAAATCTGAACTAGAACGAAAGGAATAGATCTCTAACTCGGTTGTTCTCTCTCTCGGTCTTGGAATGGTGTAAAAGATGATGCTAATTTCGTTCCTCCCTCTCCTATATATATATGACGGCTCATTTTCCTTGTAGAATTAGGTTTTTATATCCGATATGGAAATATATTAATTAGATAAATCATATCCAATTATATCCATATCTTTTCTTTTCTTTATCCTCCACCTTCCTTCCATAAATTTTCGTCCAAAATTCCATCTTTTAGACCCCAAATCGAGCTTGCTACCTCAGCAACTCATCACCGCCACATCAGCATGAAAAATCTGCAAGACATCACATAAATATAGTCCAACTGCCCAGGTGGGTGCCAAAACAGACAGAATTTATATAGTACGAATTAGACTTATCAAACCTCCTTACACTTGAACTATACTTGCCCTCAAGTATAATAAACACAAAAGAATACGTACTATTCAAATTCAGTCAATCCCCAAGACTCAAAACTCAAAAGAAAAAGACACAAGACGAAAATAAGACAAGAAGAAGACAAAGACAAAGACTCGAAACAACGACAAGAAGCACCACAAGAATAAAGACAAGAACAAGAAACGAATAAAAACAAGAAACAATACCAATCATGTCCATAATTTCCGCACTCAAAGAACTAGTCAAACATGCCAAACCATGCAAATATGAATCTCTTCAAACAAGTAGAGTTGCAAATTTTAGACAAGGCACACAAATATCAACTTGGTCAAAAACCTAAGCAAAAGTGGATCATCCTCAAGGTTCACTCAACACTCTCTAGTCTAGGTCCGGTCAAGCCACTCAAAGAACATAGTCCACTCTATCACGATAAAAGATTGTCACAACTGCAACATCAAGGAGGTCCTTCTCTTTTGGTTGTAATGAGGCTTAGGACTTAGACAAATTTTCGTTGGTAAGGGTCCTAGGGGTTCTAAGCTCCAAGAAATGTAGATCAATGTCACGCATGTTATACTTGCTTAAAATGAGATAATCAAGAATAGATAGATAAAGCCCACCACTAAAGAATTACACATCAAATGCTACTAATATAATCACAAGTACCCTTCACACAGTCTGATTTTCCACGTTTTTCAGGTTTTTTAATCACCACTATTCACTATTCACGAAAATGCGGGTACAAACACGAACCGACCTTAGATACTGCTATTTATACACAATTCCAGCCAACAATATTTTGTCGCATGCAACTAGGTAGGCAAAGGATATATAATAAGACCCATCTCACTAAAGCGTGTAAAACATGTAATGACACATGAAAAGAGAAAGCTAAAAAGGCCTCGGCTAATATTTTCTTACTAAATCAAAGAATCGGACAAGGCTCAAATGTGTCACTAGGGGACAATATAAGTTAAGAAAATATTGTCGCGGCCAAATGGTTTAATCCCACTAGTGCCTCCTATCGCGTATCACAAGTGACTCACCTTTATTGCAACTTCGTGGACAAACACTCTCTAAGAAATTAGTAGGAAGTGTCCTACTTTACGGACTCAAGTCTAATATATGGAGGGTCCGCCAAAATTTCGATCCATTATTTACTTATTATTCCTCATCCCAAATTACATACACATGTGCACCAAGTCCTACTCTTCACAACAACAAACATGCTTACATATTGAAACAAAACACAAATAAAACATATGATGAGTGATTTTTATACCATCTCATCGTGTTCCTTTTAAGCTTATTTACATTGTTTTCTATTCATTTTTAGCTTTTATTTTGCTTGGAATTGTATACATTCGATGGTTTTTTGGTTTTGTAGGTTTCTCATGTGTTTTGAGCATATTTGGTGGTATTTGACACCAAAATGAAAGAAATCATGACCATTGATGCATTGTTAGCAAATATGGAGTTGTTTGGATGAAGAATGAAGAGGATTTGAAGCCGGATGTTGAAGAAACCGTGTTTCGGAGCTCGTGTAATAAGGCAGTTGGAAAATCAAGTGGCAGACGGATCTAACGATCTTAGAATCCGATCTCCACCGTCCATATCGTATTTCTATGTGTTAGGAACATTGTGGCAAAGTTTCGTGACGATCCAACGGTTATCGAAGGATATATCGCATTTTTCCCAAACTTGGTTAGTGCAGAAAATTGCAGACGGGAGTGCGCGGACAGAGCAGGTCGGACCGCGGTCCGCCTTTTGATCTTGGACCGCCGTCCGCGTCGTCTACAGCCCAAAAATAGTTTTTTCGGCCCCGAAACCTATATAAACCCTTCCGGACTTCTTTCCTTCGAACCACACACCATAATTTCGACTTTTTCCAGCCCCCAAAGCAGAGAAACACCTAAGGCATCCCTCCGTTGAAGATTCAAGACGAAGATTGAAGAACACAACCCGAGAACCAAGCACGAGGATCAATCTGCTAGATTCTAGGTTGTATTATTCCTTCTCAGTTTTGTTTAGGGTTTTTGATACTTGAATTCTATGGATTATTTTTTCATCTTTTGTGATTATTTTCCTACGAATATGAGTAGCTAAATCCCCTTGTGTGGGGGTTTAGCAGGACCTATGTTTTTGATGAATTGATTCAAACCCAAGTTTTCCAATGAATGAATTGTTTTGTTTCTTAATTGTTGAGCCTGCTTTTGATTTCTTTATGATTCTTTAATGTGACTGGCCATCATCTTAGATAATTGTAGAGAATATAGGTAATAGATAATATGGTGCATCATACCCGGTTATTTATTTAGAGCTGCAATTAAGCGTCTAGATTGTCACCATTGGTTTGGGATAGTTTAGATGGTTCCTTAAATCCTTGAGCATGATACGATCCTTAGGTTCATGATATGATCACTTGATTGACCCTTAGGATTATAAATTAGAGATCTCCCGCCATCATACGGAATCCCTAGAGCCTTACTGGACGAACCAACAAAACAAATTCATAAATGCTAGCTACAGAATGGGAATGAATCGATCATCTTAGGCATAGTGATTGCTAAACCTCCGCACTCTTCATCAAATCTTGAGACCACACCCATTACCCACTTCGCTTTGCTTTACTTGCTCTTTTACTTTTTTGCTATTTTAAATTTCGTAGTTTTAAATGAATCAAATCCAGTTTAGGACCAAGTAGATAGTTAAATAATTAGAGTAATTAGAACCCAGCTGAGTCCTTGTGAGATCGACCTCGGGAGTTACTAGATTAGGTACTATACCGATTCGTGCACTTGCGAGAATTATAATTTGTTCATCAAGTTTTTGGCGCCATTGTCGGGGACTCAGTCGTTTTGATTATTCTTTTTACTAGCTGTTTATTTTTTTCGATTTTATTTTTATGTTGGTTACTATTTCTTCTTTTCTCTACCGTGTCGAGTCTTACTCTTTGAGTTTTCTGTAGGTTTATGCACGGTAGAAGGTCGCAAAATCCAGAACTTGCGCCTTTTATCGATAACATACACAGAGTGGGGACTCGCGTTGCGAGGAGAGAACAGAAAGACAAAATTGTAATGGAGCGAATTGAGAACAATCCTGAACTAGAGAGGTTACAGGGAGACTACACAAGGCCGATACTTGGAGCCAATACCACCTGCATCGTCCTAGAAGAGACCACAAGGAATTATGATCTGAAGCCTATCTACTACCATATGCTACCATCTTTCTACGGGCTAGCAACTGAAGATCCTCTTGCTCATATGAGGGAGTTCTATGCTACACTGGGGACTCTTCCTCTCAGCGGGCTCACTACTGATCAATTGGGAAGACGATTGTTTTCCTACACTTTGAAGGATAAGGCTAAGACTTGGTTGAACACACTACCTGCTAACTCTTGCGAACAATGGAGGATGTGTTCAAAGCATCAATGAGCGATACTACTCCCGAAGCAAGAGCCACGAGTTGAGGCAGCAAATTGCTACTTTCTCCCAGTTTGACAATGAGAAATACCATGAAGCTTGGGATAGATTCAAGGGACTCCTCATCCAATGCCCACATCATAATTACCAGGTCGCGATGATGTATGAGTTCTTCTACAATGGATTGCTCTTGCCGTGTTAGATTATGGTTGACAACATGGCTCCCGGAGGTATTCTTGCACTGACCCCAAGTGCATTGCATGAGCTTTTTGAGACGTTGAAGGCTCGTTCCGTATTAAGAAGTCAGAGTGTGAGACAACGTGGAACGCAGGATGTGCGGGCAGCGTACGCGGATGATACTATTAAGGAGCGTCAACTGCTTAGACAAGAAATCAAGGAGCTCAAGCGGACCCAAGTACAAGCCCCAAAGATTGGCGAAGTCTGTACCATTTGTAATGATCCACAACACTCAACCGCCCAATGCTAGTTTAATATCATCCACAACCAATTTCAAGAGGAAGAAGCTAACTGGGGACAAGGCATAGGACACCAAGAATGGGAGGAGAGAAAGCAATATCAAAGGCCTCAACAAAATTTTGTCCATAAGCAGCAAGGGTACAATCCCAACTATAAGAGTTATCAGAATTATGGAGAACAAAATACCAATCAGCAACATCACTTTGGAGGCACATCATCATCTCGCCCTCAACAAAAGATTGAGGAAGCTGAACCGAATATCATTGCCATCTTGCAAGACACCTTAAACTGCTTTATGAAGAGTTCTAGGGAGCAAATGGAGACACTCACCACTTCTGTTAAGAACGTGGAAGCAACTTCCAAAAATTTGGGGACTCAACTTGGCCAGCTAGCACGGGAAGTCGCTTTGCTAAAAATGCAACAAGGGAAACTACCGGACAAAGCGAAGAGGCGAGATCTATTACTATTTTGCTTGGTGATGATTTGGAGAAGGCTAAAGAGAAAATCGACGAAGTTGCTATAGCTATTGTTGATGGAAGGACAAGAGATGAGGAGAAGGGAGCCTACTTGTTCGGACTCCTTTGCATAAAGTTGTGAATCCATACAAGCCCCCACCCCCCTTATCCGGGACGCCTCAAGGTTAACAAACAAGAAGAACAGGTTTGGATCCTTGTTCAATATACTCTCTAAAGTGAACATCAATCTTGCCACTCTTAGACCTCATTAAGAGTATTCCAAGGCAATCCAAGTTCTTCAAGGAGCTCATCACCAACAAAAAGGATTACGAGCGAGTGCAAATCTTCCTACACTTGAATCGGGGGTGTTGTAGTTGATATATCGGCTTTACCGCCAAAGTTAGCGAGATCTCCGGACGATTCGACATCACTATCTCTATGGGCAAGGATAGAGTTACACGAGCTATGCTAGATCTTGGAGCCTGGTATCAACCTCATGCCCTACTCGTCTACAAAACGTTGGGAGTTAACAATTTGAAGCCTGCACTTATGAGGCTTCAATTTGCTTGATAACTTCGGTGAAGATCCCAATGGGGATTGTTGAAGATTTGTTGGTAAAGGTAGACAAGTTTATTGTTCTGTCGACTTTATTGTTCTTGATGAAGATGATACTTCTCGAGGGCTAAGTGACCGGCTTATCCCCCCTAGGGAGGCCATTTATGGCAACCACTAGGACTTGTGTTGATGTACCATCACAAACTGTGAGGATGGAAGTCTTGGGGGAGGTTACAGAATTCAAAGCACTAGCTCCAACCACATTGGGAACTACTGCCTCAACTGCTGAAGTTAACTTTGTGCAGCTTGCATTTGATGTAGTGAAGGATTCTGATGGTACAATGGATTAGGAATACACACATTATTCGATGAGGAGTTAACTGATGTTGGTGTTCCGAACTTTGATGAATGTGTTGAAGATCAAAAAGACATGTTCCCGAAGAAAACCATCTATGTCAAACGCACTAAAGCTGCTTGTGGGAAGAGCACGCTGGGTAAAACACTCTATCCTGGTCTTAAAGTTCTTTTATATGACGATGGTTTTAGAGTTTTTCCAGGATACCCAAGTTCTACATTCTCCGGACCATTTCATGTGGTGGACGTTTTATCACATGGTGTGGTGAAGTTGTTGAATCCACGAACCAAAAAACATTTCAAGGTGAAGGATGTTTGTGGAGCATCATCGAAGGAGGCGTTCGACAAGGCTGTAGTCGGGCGTCCAAAGTCACCAAGTTTATAATCTGATTCAGCAAAGTCGAGCCAACGACTCTAACCAACGGCGCTTCGTGGGAGGCAACCCACGTTTGTGAGTTTTTCTAATTTTCTTAGATTTATTGCTTTTCATATAAAAAAATTAAAAAAAAAACTGAGGAGGAAAATTGACATATATGCTTCACCTATTGATTTTTAATGCATAATAAGCTATGTCAGAGCAGCAGGGGAGCTGATACAGTGGGGATTAACTTTGGATCTGAGCCTACTAGATCAAGCTTCGCATTTGTAGATCGATCGGACATCACCTAAACATCAAGGAAGATTCGTTTACCCTTTTTCTTTATTGCACTCTATTTTCGTGCTAGAGACTAGCTCGTAGATAGGTTTGGGGGGTATGTTGAATCTTGAACCCTACTGATTTGGTTTGTATAATTATGATTCTGATGATTCTCCATGTACTAGATATTTGAACTACTATGACTTATGTTATTTGATGTTTATGCAGTTCCTGCCTTAAAATTTTTCTTTGCTGAAGCATTTTTGAATTAAATTTGAGCATGATAAAATTTTTGAACATGTAGGATGTAAAAGTATGGTAGTCCAAAAGCCTTTAGTGAGAATTTGAGCCTATTGTGAACTGACGAAATCATATGTCGGTCTCAATTTTCTTTCATGTGTGATACTCGCGTTAGGAAGAACATTTAGAACTTGCTTTGAGTCTGTTTGAAGTTTATTGAACACTTTTCATATATGGCATTGATATGATCTTAGGCACTATCTCGTTCTTTAGCCAGAGCCAAATATGATTCCTACCTTGAACATCAATCTAGTAAGCCCCTTTGAGCTTAATGTATCCTTTTTATTCATGTACCTCCACTTAAATTGCCTAACCTAACTAGCCTTAACCGAGGATCTAGTAGAGCCATTAGTGCTGTGGAAGGAAATGGAGGCTTGTGAGAGTTTGGTGATCAAGGGACAAATTTTTGAAGCTAAAAAAAAATGAGATTCTTTGTGAATTGATTTTGATTCTACCTAGCACGGTGCCCGAACTTGACACCGTGTTATACTGAAATCTTTATCTAATTATTGGTAGAGAGTTGGCAGGTAAACAATTGGATAGAATATGGGAGACTTGTGCATGTACTCTTAACTTTGATTGAAAGGAGTTTATTGATGACATATGTTAGAGTTGGGAGATGATAAAAAAGTGAAGAACAAAAATTAGGAAATTGAAAAGGGGAGTATATTTTGAAAAAAAAAAAGAAAGTGAGAACTTGGGGTGACTTGATTTGTTTGATTATGAGTGATTCAAATGTGGTTAGTTTTAGAGGTTTATTTTGATGTATCATCATTTGGTTGCTTTACTAGATCTCTTGATTGTTCGCACATTAATGAGTCACTTTTCCTATATATTCCCTACCTTTTTATTACGTGTCTTAGCCCCATTACAACCAAAGTAAGACCTTCGAGATCTTTTCCATGAATTGTGTTCATTATAAGTAGAATTAGACAATTTGCAAGCTTATGAAGACGCTCTCCTAGGGTTGAGTGTGAGTGATGATTTTACGATACAGATTTCTGGAGAGGGACTACACTACTTCGATGTTCTATTTTGTTTTGAAGGTGGCATCAAGCTTGAATGATTTTCACATGCTAATGATGTATTCTTCTAAAAAAATGAATTAGGCTTGAATTGTTATGCTCATCTTTTTGATATTTAGTCATAGTCTTTCTTTTATCTTGTTTCTTTGAGGACAAGCAAAAACTTAGGTTTGGGGGGATTTGATGAGTGGTTTTTATACCATCTCATCGTGTTCTTTTTAAGCTTATTTACATTGTTTTCTATTCATTTTTAACTTTTGTTTTGTTTGGAATTCTATACTTTCGATGGTTTTTGGTTTTGTAGGTTTCTCATGTGTTTTGAGCATATTTGGTGCTATTTGACACCAAAATGAAAGAAATCATGACCATTGATGTTGAATGAAGAATGAAGAGGATTTGAAGCCGGATGTTGAAGAAACCGTGTTTCGGAGCTCGTGTAATAAGGCAGTTGGAAAATCAAGTGGCAGACGGATCTAACGATCCTAGAATCCGATCTTCACCGTCCATATCGTATTTCTATGTGTTAGGAACATTGTGGCAAAGTTTCGTGACGATCCAACGGTTATTGAAGGAGATATCGGGTTTTTCCCAAACTTGGTCAGTGTAGAAAATTGCAGACGGGAGTGCGCGGACAGAACAGGTCGGACCGCCGTCCGCCTTTTTTACTGGACCGCAGTCCGCGTCGTCTACAGCCAAAAAATAGTTTTTTTCGGCCCGAAACCTATATAAACCCTTTCGGATTTCTTTCCTTCGAACCACACACCATAATTTCGACTTTTTCCGGCCCCAAAGCGAGAGAAACACCTAAGGCATCCCTCCGTTGAAGATTCAAGACGAAGATTGAAGACCACAACCTGAGAACCAAGCACGAGGATCAATCCGCTAGATTCTAGGTTGTATTATTCCTTCTCAGTTTTGTTTAGGGTTTTTGATACTTGAATTCTATGGATTATTTTTGCATCTTTTGTGATTATTTTCCTACGAATATGAGTGGCTAAATCCCCTTATGTGGGGGTTTAGCAGGACCTATGTTTTTGATGAATTGATTCAAACCCAAGTTTTCCAATGAATGAATTGTTTTGTTTCTTAATTGTTGAGTTTGCTTTTGATTTCTCTATGATTCTTTAATGTGACTGACCATCATCTTAGATAATTGTAGAGAATATAGGTAATAGATAATACGGCGCATCATACCCGGTTATTTATTTAGACCTGCAATTAAGCGTCTAGATTGTCACCATGGGTTTGGGATAGTTTAGATGATTCCTTAAATCCTTGAGCATGATACGATCCTTAGGTTCATGATATGATCACTTGATTGACCACTTAGGATTATAAATTAGAGATCTCCCGCCATCATACGGAATCCCTAGAGCCTTAGTGGATGAACCAACAAAACAAATTCATAAATGCTAGCTACAGAATGGGAATGAATCGATCATCTTAGGCATAGTGATTGCTAAACCTCCGCACTCTTCATCAAATCTTGAGACCACACCCATTACCCACTTCGCTTTGCTTTAATTGCTCTTTTAATCATACGGAATCCCTAGAGCCTTAGTGGATGAACCAACAAAAGAAATTCATAAATGCTAGCTACGGGAATGGGAATGAATCGATCATCTTAGGCATAGTGATTGCTAAACCTTCGCACTCTTCATCAAATCTTGAGACCACACCCATTACCCACTTCGCTTTGCTTTACTTGCTCTTTTACTTTATTGCTATTTTAAATTCCGTAGTTTTAAATGAATCAAATCCAGTTTAGGACCAAGTAGATAGTTAAATAATTAGAGTAATTAGAACCCAGCTGAGTCCTTGTGAGATCGACCTCGGGAGTTACTAGATTAGGTACTATACCGATTCGTGCACTTGCGAGAATTATAATTTGTTCATCAACATGCTTAGCATAGAACAAGAGTGCTTCAACAACTTCAATTTTTGGCATGCTTCGACGACACAAAAGAAAGGACGTCATAAAGTGAAACGACGTAAAGACCTCCTCCTTACACTTAAACCCTTGTGTGCCCTCACGCAAGAAAAGAGAAACAAGGACGGAGAAACATGACAAAAACATAAAACAACACGAACAAAACCTCCTTACACTTGATCCCTACTAAGATCTAGTGTAGACACAACAAATAAGACAAAACACATGAAACATGAAAAGTAAAACACAGACTCAAAGAACAGAAAAATAAAAAACAAAGGGGGATAGAACATCGTCACCTATCGCCCCACCTGGGAAGACGGGGCAGGACAGTCTGCTCTAGCTCATCAAACCGGCGACGAAACTTCCTCCTTACACTTAAGTCCACAGCATTCTTCTTAGCCATGATCTGAAAAAAAAAAACAACACCATAAAAACAAAGACCAAACAATGACAAAATCAAAGGAAATAAACGAAAGTAAACTCGGGTTGCCTCCCGGTAGCGCCTTTGTTTAAAGTCTTTGGCTAGACCTCCTCTTAAAGGGTCAATTTTGTGGAGGTATGCATAGTGGAGTCTCATCCACTACCTTGGACAAAGCTCTCAATTGCTTCAGTAGAAAGGGCAACTTCATTCTCATGATTATTAGGTTTCTTAAGTGCATTCGTAATGTAACGAACATAAATCTCATTATGGTACTTAACACTTATGGAAACTTTATCAACATCAATCACTGCCCTAATAGTCTTCAAAATTGACCTTCCTAACATAACACCCGCAGTACCCTCAACTTGCGTATCATTGGTATCTATAACATAGAAATCAACAGGATAGACAAAATTATTGATTCTGACTAGGATGTTCTCTAATAAACCTATCGGAGCAATGCATGACCAATTAGCAAGTTGTATAATCGCCTTAGTAGCCACTAACTCCACTCTAGTTAATTGATTATACACATAAAGTGTCATAACATTGATAGATGCACCCAAATCACACATAACTTGCTTAACCATCACATTACCCATAAGACAAGGTAAAGTAAACATACTTGGGTCCACGCACTTGGCGCGCAACATCTTTTGGATGATAGACGATACCGAAGTATCCATCAACACCTTCCCAGACTGTTGGATTTTACCCGCTATGAAGTTTTTGACAAATTTTCCAAATTGGGGAATATTCGCAACTTCGAGGAAAGGTATATTGATTTTCAGCTTTCCAAACAGCTTCACATAATCCATGTAGTCCTTATTCGGTGTCCGTTTCCTCTCCAATGCCTCAGGAAATGGCGGAGGTATGACAGTTTCAGGCTCTGCACGGGCGATCCGTCCTCTCTCGTCAATCGGCACTTCATCCTCAATATTACGCATTGCTACGAGTGCGCGTCGCTCTTGCTCGGCAGCCGGTTTGACGGTTTGTTACGCTTCGATCGAATCTTTTGAGGATTCGCCTTCGGTGTTGGTTTGGGTAACTCTTTTCCACTCCTCAACATGATGTGGCTGCAACTGTAGGAGTTCGGATTAGGCTGGGTTTGTGAAGGTGATTGCCCTTTGCTATTCTTCATATCAAGAAGTGAGGCATTTAACTTGGACAATTGCTTTGAAAGATTTTTCCAAATATTTTGTTGCTCCCACTTCTATTGTTGCATTTCTCTCTTCATGGCTTGGATTTTAGCATGATTTGAAGTTATTTCCTTTTGCATCTGCTTTTGATATGCAATGACATCTTTTTGAGAAACAATCATCTCGCACATCAATTCTTCAAGCATAGAGGATCCTTGGTCGGCTTGGCCAGGCGGAGGCACGAATGACATTTTCAGCTTGAAGGTCATTTGATGTGAGGCTCTGTAGGGTTTCTCGTGCTCTCCATCAGGTTCATGCTCGAACCCATTTTCCTTTTGCCCAGATTCTGATTGAAGGGTCTGCTTGGCCAGGCCGACGCGCACTTCAGATAGGGGCATATAGGTTGCAATCGGTGTCTTCTCTATGAATTTCTCTTTACCGTAAATACTAATTTTACTTACATTAGCCATAGCATTCGGATTGGGCTGGACTTGCGACAGTAACTGCCCTTGACTTACCTTCATCTCTTGAATTGAATAATTCAACTTGGAAATCTGCTTGGATAAATTCTCGAAGGTGCTTTGATGATCCCTCTTAGAATGATTTATCTCTTCTTGCATCTGATGTTGATAGGCAATTGCATCCTTTTGAGAATTTATCATATCTGCCATCATTTTCTCCAGCGAACTGTTGTGGTCGGCCTGCCCAGACGGCTGACTCTACTGCGGAAATTGCCTTTGATGTGGAGGCTTGTAGGATTGTTGATACCCTTGTTGCTGTGGCGATTGGAACTGTTGGGGTTGATTCATCCGTAGCTGGAACGATTGGGATGAAGAATTCCTCATCTAGTGTGGCCTTTGCTCTTCTTGTCTCCATCGTTAGTCCGTGTAAACCCTTTGTTGCCCGTTCTAATTACCGACTACATTAGCTTCTTCTCCAGGACATTGTAAGGATGTATGTCCCTTCGCTCCACAAGCTCCACATATGTGATCTGCAATCGATGGACTTGAAGTAGAAGAAGTTTACTTCAACATTCGATCCAACTTGTCTTCTAGTTTGCTAATCTTTTCTTCCACCTTTGCATCAACTTCATCAATAAAGTTTGAGTGGGACCAATTGACGGACTTCCTCGTAGCTCTTGGTCCCTTGTATTGTGAGGTGGATTCTGCAAGTCCTTCAATGATATTCATTGCATCTTCATAGAGACTTGTGTGGAAGTTCCCTTTTAGGCCCATATCAACCATAACCTTTGCTTCATCGTTCATGACTTGGTAGAAAATATGTAGGAGTTCTACATCCGAATATCCATGGTTTGGGCAACTATCGATGAAGCTGCCCAAATCTCTCCCAATATGTGCCAAAACTCTCATCAAGCTCTTGAACAATGTCGGATATCTGCTTCTTGAGTACGTTCGTCCTTGATTGAGGGAAGTATTTCTTCAAAAAGGTTGTGCGCATTTGGGACCATGTGGAAATTGAATTCGGCCGAAGACTTGAGAACCATGTCTGAGCTCCATCTTGAAGCGTGAAAGGAAATGCCTTGAGCTTGAATGCATCCAAATGTGTGTGCAGATTACAGACTTGATTGAACTGCTTTAGGAAAGAATTAGGGTTCTTATTCGCCTTTCCATAGAACTTTGGCATTGAATCAACCATATTGAGCTTTACATCAATCTGCTCATTTGCAGTGATCTGGATTGGACCAGGTAGGTCCTCGTCCATATCGAATGATCAAGTATTCATCCTTAAAGGTCGGTTATTCTCGTTACCCATCTCTGCTTCTTCAGAATCTGAACTGCTCTCGTCAAATAAGTGGTCCGCTTGGCCAGTCAGAGCAATTTCGGCTTCGTTTCTCTGGTTCTGTCACTAGCTTTTCGTTCGTCCTCTGTGCCGGGCGGTTAAGCGGTTTACGCTGCGACATAAATTGTTGCTTTTGCAGCTTTGTCGCCTTCCTATTCTTTTTTGCAATATTTTCAATTTTCGGATCAAAGTGCAGAAAAGGGCGGGAAGACCTGCTCATGCAACATTTAAAAAGCACAAAAGATCAATAGAAAAATAAGCTAAAAATAACACCGTTCCCCGGCAACGGCGCCAATTTGGTGATTGTTGTTTTCACCAAATAAATCCTATAAAATGCTAGAACTTAGATTAGTATAGCAAACAGGTATCGAACACAGGGAAGGAACATTTTAACATTAAATTCCTATTAATCTATGGGGTTGGTTAACGACCACACAATTTTGGGGTTTTCTAATTCCTAAATCAAGGAAGTAAAAAGCAGGAATAAATATGCGAATAAAAATACGCAAAGAACTGGGTCCAGCAAGATGATTCACACACACACAATCGATCATCGACACTAAAGATAAATTAATCCTTATAAATCAATCAGTTGTAGGACGCCGTAATTAAACTGACACATCCCCTATTCCCCCTTAATTATTCGATAATCGCCATGGTGGGCATTGAAACGACTACTTCTCTAAATTAGATGCAACCTACGTTGGTGGGTAATCAATTGATTTAACACCTAATGAGCTTTAAGAACTAAGAGAACCCGATTTAGGAGTCAACTCGTATGGTGGGCATCTAATTGTCTCCTACGAAATTAATCCTATTGTTCTTAGAACAATTGTGCTACTTATTTAGCCTAATCCCACGAGAGATAGAAGTACCGAATTAGCTATGGATTAAATTAACCTAGGGTGATCAAGCCTAAATAAACTAATCCAATTAATTAACCAAGATTAATTTTGGAACCTAAGTGATTAATTATTTAAGCATAAGTCTCACGAATTCGTTAAAGTGTGTGTTTCACATCTCGTCGGCCCCTAAAAAGAATTTAGCTACGCATATGGGTCCGGCGGGCGAGGCGGACGTGTAAACTGGGCAGAACCCTAAACATGCTGAAACTTGGAAATTACTGTACGAAAATCAAATCAATTCTACAAACTGATTTAAAACACGAATGCAAACGAAATTAACACTAAAAGATCAGAAGATACCAATATGAAGAATCTAAATCATCCAAACGATACGCATAAATCGATATCTCCCAAGCTAAACTAAGAAACGAAAGTAAAATAGTGTTTGTGTCTCCAAATCCGAACTAGAACGAAATGAATAGATCTCTAACTCGGCTGCTCTCTCTCTCAGTCTTGAATGGTGTAAAAGATGATGCTAATTTCGTTCCTCCATCTCATATATATATATATATGGCGGCTCATTTTCCTTGTATAATAAGGTTTTTATATCCGATATGGAAAGTTATTAATTAGATAAATCATATCCAATTCTTTCCATATCTTTTCTTTTCCTTATCCTCCACCTTCCTTCCACAATTTTCGTCCGAAATTCCATCTTTTAGACCCCAAATCGAGCTTGCCACCTCAGCAACTCATCACCGCCACATCAGCATGAAAAATCTGCAAGACAACACAGAAATACGGTCCAAGCCCAGGTGGGCGTCAAAACAGACAGAATTTGTATAGTACGTATTAGATTATTTAAAAACTTAAAATAAACTATTGATATCATCAATTTTTCATACACTATTTTTTCCATTTTCAACAGCTTTCAACACTTATTTCCAAATACCTATAAATTCTCAAATCAACAACTTTCAACATTTATCAATAAGATTCAATTACCCAAACACAATGAAATTTTACTCGTTGGTGTCAATTAGGTCGAGGGGTGGCCCCCAATCTGCTAATTATTCAAACATCAATTTCTACCTACCATAATAACGTACATATATTCACGCAATTTACACCTTATCTACTAAATGTTCTTCAAAAGAAGAAATTCAATTTCTTTTATTTCCAAAATAGTAGAGACATTAAAATAAATTCCTGGTGATTCTGGAATGTTCCGACTAAAAAATAAAACATAAAAACAAAATTGATTGTGGTATTCCGGCTAAACCCCAGAACAAAATCCTCGTAAAAACCACCAAAAATCTTCAAAGTAATATTCGCCAAACATCCGAGAAAATCAAAACGTCATCTGTTCTAACCACTAAGCAGATATCTAAATCCAGAAGAAATTTACAAAATGGCTGGGGTTGAATTGTTGCCAAGTGAGTACGGCTACGTGTTTCTTGTTCTTGTCTTCTATTGTTTTCTCAATTTCTGGATGGCCGCGCAAGTCGGAAGAGCCCGCAAGAAGTAATTTCCCTTTCAATTTTCTGCATTTTGTTCGAATTTTGGTCCGTGAAGGGGTTTTGGGATGTGATTTTTTGTTTGATTCGAAATGCAGGTATAACGTACCTTATCCGACGATGTATGCGAGTGAAGCTGATAACAAGGACGCCAAGCTCTTTAATTGTGTGCAAGTAAGTCTATAATTTTTCTTCGATGTTGCGCTAGATCAACAGTACATTTTTTTGTATATCTAAATACATACCTATTGGCTATAGAACTTTGTTCATTTCGTGCAAATGTTTTTCCTTTTACTTTTTTTATAGTTAAAAGATCTTATTTTCATTTCACATTATGGTATGAGTTAGATCGAGAGCCTATGGGAATGTTAGGATGAATTTTTGGTGTTATGGAGAATTTTTTTGCCATAAATCCCTAAAAACAAGCTACTTGAAGATTGTGTATAGGATGGATTACTACATATCGTGTTTTATGGAGAAGAATTCGAAGAACCAACACGTCGACGAAGCAACCAACTATTTCCCAATTTTTTTTAATTGTTTTAATATAAACAATGTGTGCATTCATCTACTGCTTTTATAAAACTGAATTATAACTTTGTGGTGCAGAGAGGGCATCAGAACTGCATTGAATTGATGCCCATGTTCTTCGTGTTGATGATAATGGGAGGGATTAGACATCCTGTGATTACTGCATTGTTGGGAGTTCTTTACAGCGTTACTCGAGTTTTCTACTTCAAAGGCTACTCCACCGGTGATCCTCAAAAACGTATAACGATCGGGTAAATATACTCTTCTCACCACTGAAAAATACACTCTTCATCATGCACACAATTCATTATCTTATTCCTGTTTGTTTGCCTATTCTGGAACTCATATAATGCTTGGACCACAAAATGATTGATGAATCTAAAGGTGCTGAATTGTTTGCCTTTTTCAAACTCAATTCTTGAATTGCTAATTGTGTTTGCTAGAAATACAAAACCATTGATGAACCGGACTAGCTTTCTGCTTTCGCTTCTCTCCATCTTGGCACCATTTGATTCTACACATGTAGTACTAAGCATTTTGCAAAGTAGACATATGTAACATTCTAAGCTTCTTTTTTTATTTTTTCTTTTTTTTTTTCCTAACACAGGAAATATGGTTACTTGGCTATATTGGGGCTTATGATTTGCTCGGTTTCATGTGGAGTTGGCATGATTAAGGCTTAAAAAAGATTCGTCTTTTGAGTCTTCTTGTACGCAGCAGAGGCAGTACCAGTTCTGAGGAGGTTTCCTGGCTTGTTTTTGGGCTTGCCTTGTTGTGTATCATCATCAAGCAATCAATCTCTCTACTGTATTTTAATAAGGGTATTTTGTAATAGGAACTTTTGTTATTCATACTTACTTCATACCATCACAAGAAAGCAATTTCTCTACTGTATTCTATTCTAATGAGAGTATTTTGTAATAGGAACTCTTTTGTTCATACTTTTCTTTTTAGTAATATCAAAACTGTTAGTATTATTTTACATTAATCACTAATATAACCATATACATTTGAGAACTCAACATATAAGAAGAAACACAATTTCTTTTATGTCCATAACATGGGCATCTTGTTTTATGGAGACATAATCCGAGAAACAGATATCTAAATCAAAGAAGAGATTCACAAAAAATGGTTGGGTGGTGAAGGAATTTTTGGATGTGAATCTTTGTGCGATTCGAAATGCAGGTATAACGTACGTTATCCAACCATGTATGCGAGTGAAGCTGATAATCAAGGATGCCAATCTCTTTAATTGTATCCAGGTCAGTATATAATGTTTCTCCAACGTTGAGCCGCGTATTAGATTCACCGTATGTGTGAATACATTATACATATCTTTATTAACCTATGTCAGCTAAGTGTGAGGCTATCTGTATTGTGCGTCTGTGGATGAATTTTGAGAGTTATGAGAGAAATCTTTGCGATAAATAAAGACGAACTGGCAAATAAAATAAACATTATTGGTGCAGATGGGGCATCAGAGTTCCATTGAAATGATGCCCATGTTTATGCATGAGTTTAGTTAGTTATAAACAGAAAATGAATTCTGGACTTGACTACATTTTTGAAATACGAAACTAGTCAGTATTCTGCAAGTACACATATCAACATTCTTAACTGACGCAGGAAATATGGTTACTTGGCCACATTGGGGCTTGTGATTTGCTTGATTTCATCTGGAGTTGGTGCTCTTTCTTCTCTATTGTATCCAGTATTTTAATAAGGTTATTTTGGATCCATACTCGCATCCAAATCCAAATTTTGAGAATCTTATTAAACAATGGATCAGGATTCCTCTTCAGCTAATATAAACAATGATTTTAGTGCCCAAACAGAACCTGACATTAATGTTTAAAATTTGTTCAAAGAACAAAAAGAAAATACAAGTTTAATGGTAACGGCTATATTGATTAATAATATAGCTGCAATCTTTGAAATTTGAAATTGCCGTCTCTATCTTCAAACCTACAAAATCTGTAATCTTTATTAATAATCCGACTGTACCCCTTTTCTTATCTTCTTCTCCTCTCTCCACTACAAGTTTTAAATTTTTGGAAATATCAATTTTTGTTTCTTAAATCTGAGCCCAAAATGGGCAGCTGTTTGAGTAAGAAGAGTGTTTGTGCTTCTTCTCCGCCTCCCGACCCACCGGAAAAACCCAAATCTGAAACTCTGCCGGAAAAGAAAGAGGAAAGTATAGTCAAGAAAGAGATTTTTGTAATCAGACACCGCATAAGCCACGAAGCCGAGCGGCAGAGATCGGAGGAGAAGCCTGAGATCAAGAAAGTCGAAGAATTCGTCGACAAGGGGAAGAATGTGAATCACTTGGATGGTGGTGGGGTTGCTGGTTGTGGCGGCGGAGGAGCGCCGGTGAGGACCTCAACCTGTACTAAAGAGGAGGTGGACGCCATTTTGATACAATGCGGCCGCCTCAGCCGGAGCTCCTCCACCGGCAAGGCTGCTCTTTCGTCGGAGAACGGCGGAAGGAAGTATTCCGGCTCGAAGAGGAGTTACGATTTCGACAGAGAAAATGGTAAATGCGACGACTACAATGCCAATGGAGATGACGAAGCGGTGGCGACGGAGAGGGAGAATCGGCGGAGGGAGCGGCACCGCCACCACTCCCAAGGGAGGCGGAGAACCCCTAGTAGGGAAAGGCAGAGAGACCAAGCGGCACAGCAGCGGTCCGGAAGCCGGGAAAGAGGCAGCAGCGGCGGCGGTGGGCGGCGCGTGAGCAGATCTCCCGGTAGAAGATCTGAATCTCCAATCCCTACCAACAATGGGACTAATTCAAACTCCTCTGCAGCGAACGGTAGTTCCCGGCCGGGGAAGATGGTCTCGGTGCCCGCCACCGTGTCTGAGCCTAATACAGCGGCCGGCGTTAAGAGGATCCAAGTGAAGAGAAATGTGGGTGGCGCATCTCCTCGAGCTAGATCTCCAGCCAGATTCAATGAGACTCACACTCAAAACCAACCGCAACCGATCTCTCTTAGTCGGAGCAATTTGAGGAAAGCCGAGCATTCGCCTTACCGGAGAAACCCCCTCTGCGAGATTGACACCAACATCATCACGCAGGTGTGTAAAAAACACCCTCCTCTCTATTCAATTCGCATTCTTGAATCTTTATACTTTCCATATGATGATGCTTGACCTCAGAAACCGAGCTCAGACAACAAAATGAGCAGCAACAAGAACCAAGATCAGGCAGTTGGATGCAATGTGATTCTTGCAAGGATTGAAAACCCGAAAGGGTTG
This sequence comes from Lavandula angustifolia, assembly GCA_028984105.1. Lineage (NCBI taxonomy): Eukaryota > Viridiplantae > Streptophyta > Magnoliopsida > Lamiales > Lamiaceae > Lavandula > Lavandula angustifolia. Next base: position 26,142,602 of record CM054806.1, on the reverse strand, counting down.
ATGTCGGTGACGCGAAGCCGGTCGTCTCGCCTCTCCCGGGACCTAGACAACAACCCTGAAGCTCTATCAAATCCCAACACATCCTACACTGCTTTACTTCTAGAAGACATCCAAAACTTCCACCAGAAGAACACCCCTCCTCCACCTCCTGCATTCTCTCTGCCGCCCTGCTTATCCAAGGCATGCTCCATCCTCGAAGCAGTAGCCGATCTAAACTCCACCACTGATTTCCAACGGAAGCCAAATCCGATCAATGATGCGTCATCAGCAGTGAGGACTGGAAAACAACAACTGAGGGAGAAGTCCATTTTGGAATCTGATGATATAATGCAGCCCAGCTTCCAGAAATACGTGACGGTTAGGAGGGGGGGCGAGGAGGACGACTTGGATCAGCAAGAGTCTTCGGGCAGCAACACCATTGTTGGGAGCCAGCAGCAGTGGACATCTTCTTCTTGCTGGGAGCCTAACTCGGCTGAATCCACCAAGAAGCTCAAGAAGAGGGATGCTGGGATTGGCAGGGGAAGAATTGTTAATGGAGTTGCTTCAAGATGAAAGGAACCTCTCTTGTAAATCTGCTTTTGTTGTGGTTACAGGTTGTTTCTTTTCTTGTTAACTGCAAAACTCATGCTATTTAATCTTGCCTTTGTCTGTTTTATTGTTTGTTCACTGAAATATCTCTTAACAAAACTTGGCCAATATTAACAAAATAATAATGATGGAATAAATAAATGTGATAATATATCAATATACCATATTTGACTATTACAACAACAAAAATTATCCAACGTTATAAAAACTATCCATTATATATCCAAATTTACTAAAATACCCTCACTTTTTCCACTTCTCTCACTTAAAAGTGTTAAGCCATGATCGGACCGTGATCGGACCATGTCATGTGTCCGACCGATCGGACATGCCCGATCATGGCCTGATAGTGATCGGGCATGATAGGGCATGACCGATCATGCCCTTGTGATAGGGCATGACCGATCATGCCCTTGAATAGTGATCGGCCCCTTTGTCTTGGTCGGACCATGATCGGGCCCTCTGTTTCACTGATCGGAACATCCCCATAGTAAGGGTATTTTCGTCTTCTTGGGTATATAGTGTAGTTAAATATAAGAATTAGGTATAAATGTGTTTCTCTTTTCCCAAATGGGCATTTCACCGCCGGACTCTAAATAAATTAACATAAAGGGCGGGCAAAAAGCATAAATACGAAAATTTAAAACAGCCCAACCCAAGCAGAATTTGAGGGAAAAAGCAAAATAAATACGGACCGCGAGATTTATCGACAGCCAACGGTCCAGATTTGCTGGATTTTATATAACCCTTCCCTTACCATCTCCGCCTTCGACCAGAACTCGCGTCTTCCACTTCGCCGCAGCTTCATCTCTCCTCCGCCGCCTCACCAAGTGGCGGTTCCTAAAGGAGCTTAAACCTTTCTATAATATCCCGTTGTTTGCCGCTGACAGTACATGTGCTTCCGCTAGAATTTGGTTCGTCAGGGGCTTGATAACTGTTAATAGCTCACCGAAGCTTTGATTACTCTTCTCGTTTTAAGTTCGAAAATATATTGTATTTTCTCTTATTTGTAGATTGTGTTTCGATTGATATATATTTAACTTCCCTGAAGCAATGTACTGGCAAATATAAGATACATGTAAGGCTAGGGTTCCTGTTTCTAATTCAGAATTTAGTTCAGTTTCCGGTCGGAATTGATCATGAAGGTGGTTAGAGACCGTATACATTCAGACTGATTTTTAAGCATTATAATTTAGACATGAGACTCAGTTTCTGGGCGGGTGGAACTATAAAAGGAGTTAAAATTGGTAGTATTTGATCAAATACTTTATGAATTAAGATGCCTCATTTTACTGCTTTCAACAAGTATAATAAAACTCTTTTAAGGGTTATCATTTGGAGCTTGAGTGGCTGAAATTCATTATTAACTAATTTTGATAATTTTGCAGAATGTTCGGTTATGTAGTTCTTATTATTTCCACTGTGTTTAATTATGTGCAAGCGAATGGGAATGATGTGTATGAGCTCCTGTTTTATGTTTTCCATGAATTTGAATGGTTGCCCTTTGACTATAGTTTAAACTTCATTATGCAGATAACATTTTGCTCGATTGTTGCTGACTTATATTGAGGATTAGAAAATGGCGATGGCGACTGGACTGGAGACTCTGGTTGATGGTATGTAATCTCTTATGATCTTATCCAATTTGAACATATTATGTATTATCTGAATCATTTTTAAGTGTTATAACTGAAGCCACTTGTTTATCAACTCAATAGTTAGGCACTTGATGGCCAACTCCTACTTTGTTCGAATTAGGAATGGTTATTGCACCTGATAAATTGGGGGTTTATTGTCTAAAAACATGACAATAAATGAATGGATTATGTCGAAAATCGAATGATCTGCAGGACTCATTGTGTCCGCCTCTTTCTCTCGATTTACAAGTATTACATTTACATGTATTGAGACTTAACTCTCAAAATGGTATCAAGTTAACGAAGTGTCAAATCTTTTCGCTGCAGATTCCTAGAAACTATTGAAGTAATTCTTACTAACTAATTAGTGATGAATACTGGCTAGCCAAAAGAGCTCCAATAGATATAGATTCAGGCACTCATCATTTTGGATATGGATTCTGATTTCTGTCCACCCCATGCACATGATTATGGTTTATGAAATATGTTCAAAGTAACTCCAAACAACATGTGCCAAGTTAATCTAACTTCCACATCTCATTGTGCAATGATAAGAACCAGATACAACTTCTTTGGTGGCTTTTGATAGGGATTTGCAGATGTAAAATGTTTGAGAAATTTTCGAAACTAGACTAGTTTCCCAAGAATCAAAACTAACCTATAGGATATTGGGACCCTGTTTTTCTATACCTTTTTTGCTTGTGGTGATCCACACTCATACGTCCTTGAACATTTAGTAAGTCTTTCTCCAGTCAAGGGGAAACAGATAAACATGCTATCCTTTTGTTGTGGACTACTGGGTAGCATATCCTTCCTCGCACACATTTTCAATGATTGTCTGTGTCTTTCTTTCAGTTAGTTATTTTGGTGTTCCGTGATTTTTCATTTTTTTCCTTTTTAATTAAAAGTTCTTGAAAATCAGTGAACCTGTCTATACTTCATGAAATTGGTTTTATATCCAATACTTGTTTATTGCGGCTTCCTTTTGGTTCATTTTTTGAGTCAAAAGATAATTAATACAAGCCGAAAGTGGTCAAAGCCAGAATATTAGTTGGTTCTTTTATATTACTCCTTCCATTTTGATACCACTTTCATATTGGATGAGAAGATTAAATCTACGCATGTTTTATAGAACATCATTGTCCTGTCCACACCTCATGAGTTAGTAGAATCTTTCAAGGTGACATGCTTGGATATGTTGAGCTCTCTGTTGTTTATGCTTGAGCTAAATCACAAAGGTTGCAATGTTCTTATGTTCCTATTTGTACCATATGTTTTTGGTATGTTTGGTTTTCTACCATTAACAGCTTTTTGATTCTCTATTGTTATTGCAGAAACAATTTCGGTCATCACAAATGATGGGCGAAATATTGTGGTAAGCTTCATGTGGGACCAAAATTGAAAATACTTATCATTTAAGGTATATCCTACTCATAATATGATCTTTCATGCAGGGAATTCTGAAAGGTTTCGATCAGGCTACCAACATCATTCTTGACGAGTCTCACGAACGGGTGTATTCCACTAAGGTAGAGATTTTCATGCTAAAATTACATATTTTCCCATCTAATTAGCCTCATAACAATTGATGAGCAGTTTTCGATCCAGCCCTATCCCAGTTTTATACCGTGCAATAAGTCCTTATACTTTTAAGTTGCCACCTTTCTAAATCTTTAGTTATTATGCTGATGCAGATTCCTGATCCAGTTTTTGTTCGATCCATCTTTCTTATTATTTGTAGGAAGGCGTGCAGCAACTTGTGTTGGGCCTCTACATCATACGGGGTGATAACATGTATGATATTCATATTCCTTCTATCTTTTATCCAATGGCATCTGATTTATCACTTACCAATTGTTCTTTTTGCATATTTTAGAAGCGTTATTGGAGAATTAGATGAAGAGCTAGATGCAAACTTGGACTTATCAAAACTCCGAGCTCACCCTTTGAAGCCGGTCATCCACTGATACTTGCGATGCCTTGTTACTGTTGAGCTCTTTGCTCGTAAATCAAACTTTAGCTAGAAAGCAGGAGAGAGTATGAGGATTTTGTGTCGGTATTAACATTGTTCTAATTCCTTTTGCTTTGCGGTTGTATGTTGATTGAGAATCTTCACATTTTAGGTTAATTTGCTTTGACCAAATGGACAAGTGTCGAATTCACTGTGAAGTATGCATATGTTTATGCACAGATTATGAGCAAATGATATAGTGAAGACAACGATTTGTGTTGCGTAAGCATTACATTTGAGCGAAACATGTACGTTATCCATTTGAAATTTGGAGTTGTTTAGGACAAGATTTAGAAGCCCTGTAAGCTTAAGGTTTTACAAGAATCGATAACTCATCGGACATGGATCAAACAAAATTACTGCTAATGTGCACATTCACAACTCCAGTGTTCTTAATGTCTGCATACCTCTCAACTAATGACGAGCAAAGAGTCCCGGAAGAGCACCCGATGCAGCTCGCCGTCTTCCCTGCACCTCACAACCATAGTGGTGAATACTCTGTTTCATGTAACGCTAATCAAGCTTTTAGAACACAAGATTTTCTGAGGCAAACCTTTTCATTGTTAAATAAGTCATCTGCAATGGCCTCCATCTGCTTGCGCTTTTTCTCCACTTTTATGGATTCTGCCACGTCTTCATCCCCATAGTCAGATTCTCTAAGCGAGGCAGAACATGCATTTATACATTTGTAATCTTATAGACAAAAAAGATTAGTGAGACAGAGAAACCATACTTACACGGATACTTGGCAAATGGAATAAGGTTGTCGAAACTGTTCCCTGAAGGAGCACTCATCTAACAAAAAAACAAGATTAACTCAATATACATGGAACAGGATTTGGAATGAATAAAGGGTCAATTACCTTTCTGAAACGCTTCAAGTTCAAAGCCTGACCATTTCTGGAAGAATGATCCGATTGCTTTAAGTTAGAGTCTCGAACAATTAGAGATTGGCTGTATATCACATTGGGATTCTCACTATCAGATAGATGACCCTTATCCTTCCTCATGTCAACTTCATCCCTGTCCCTCGACAAAGTGATATGGACACTTACAGACTTCATAGGACTGTCTGGTATCAAGGTGTCCTGTTTAGGAGGTATAAACCATTGCCTCACGTGTTCAGTTGGTCTAGCCTCGGTTTCCCCTGGTCTGTTGTGTTCACTGGATCCTATTACATGAACAAATTCTTCTGCTTTGCAATCTTCTGAGATAGGTTCTGTGTTGTGGATCTCCATCTTTGTTTCACATTCATCTTCAACAGAATCTATTACTATTGCAGCAGATGCCCGGACAGATGTGGTGCATTCCATTTCTGGATCAGAATCTGCAACGACAGTCACATCTGTGGAGCATGAAGATGTGACCAGCACTGCAAAAACAATGCAATTATTTAATATGTTAATCTTCTCCTTCTCATGTCCACAACCCACAGATGTAACTGATAGACGCTATCTGAACAGTGTATTAGTTCAAACCAGTTCCAAACTTCACTCAGCAAATTGAAAATTCAAAAAACTAGTTCTATTAACTAGACTCGAAAAGAAGATCAGATATGGGTGTTTTGTTTGCTAAATGGATTCACGAATTTCTAGATTTCTCAGAAGAGAATCCTAATCATCCAGAAGAAGTACTAACTGCAATCTTAGTCCTAAAACTTGTGTCTTCTTAGAACTACAGGTTCTTGATGCTTTCTTTCACCCTCATTCACTTTCTCTGAGTCTTACAGCTATATGTATGGGACCGCACAAAGAAATAAGTATATACTTCGTAGTCCTCAGTACTACAAAAGGACACAATTCAAATTTGAATGAGAAATATTTTCAGATAAATATTAATTGTCTGAACCACTAACCAGGTGCTGATACCATAATTGAAGGATCTAAACGTCCACAAACAACTGCTGAAATCATTTCCATCTCATTAACCTTAGGCAGAGAATTGAACTCTTTGAAACTTCCACTGTGGCGCATCCCAGCTGGCAACACGCACACCAGATTATCTTCTGAATTCTATAAAGACCACAGTTGGTCAGAGCAGGACAAGTAACCAATAAGCAAAGTTTGATAAAATGTCAATACTGTAAGAATACTAAACTGCAGACCACTAAGTAAGCATTTCATATCTTTACCAGCTCAGTACAAGGACATATCATTCATACATCTAAATCACAGTTGAGAATATGTAATTGGTGCATTACCATTCATATTATCTCCACCAGTTTAGTTCAAGCATATACTGATATACCATTAAAGTTAAACTAAATTATAGGTTGTGAATTTGTAGTCCATACATTACTTAGCACATGAAATTGAGTTTTCTAACTTCATTAAGGTATTATTGCTATATTAAGGTACTGATAGAAAAATATTGTTACAGTAAATAAATTCTTTTTCAAGTGTTAAAGTATAATTATTTTCCCTTTTCGGGAATAAACTAAAAGATAGTGCATTTGATACTCATATAGAGCAATAAGGAAATACAGAATATAAATTAATCAACTAGAAACATAATATTATCAATCAAGTTCACCATATATTAAATCTTGACGGTTTGCAAGCGTTCACTAATATATTAAAATGTTCAAAATGAGCAGTTCAGTTATATAAGCATCACATAAATTGTTTAGGTGGCCAGGAGCAGAAACACACAGATTTCCCTTGCCTGACGTTATCTCTTATTGAACAGACCTACCGGGCCACTTCAGCATTGCAAAGCCTTGGAGCAAATTGCATGACATGTATTATTTTATAATAGCTTTACTTAGCTTGTGTTGAGCATAAAGAAAAAAACAAATATACCTAATACCTGGTTGTACTGATCTGAAGTTTCGATGTTAACAACTCTTGCACCGCCTGCATCCAAAAGAAGCTCCAACTTCTCCTTAAATTTATACTGCGATGAACAAAAGGGCAGTAGGGGGCTGGGATAACTAATGTGTTTCCAGAAATGCCAACAATCATAATGATAAAACAAGAGGATCCTCCTAACCACAAGTCAAAAGCATGAGATTGTAATAGTGCCCATAGTATCACCTTGTGTGTGGATTCTAGCATAAAAGTGTATCCTTTCAAACATTGTTCTCGAGATTGTGGGTCGGCAACTTTGAGAGATCCCCCTTCCAATATCAAGGTTGGAGCATGCCTAGACAGAAAGATCTCATCAACCAGCAAAAAGAGGGGTCTTTACAACTTGTGTAACAGGAAAAATATACTTACGAGAGAGAGATGGGAATCTCAGTGCAAATAGTTTTACCTGCAATTAACTGAACACCACATTCCAGTACTTAGTAAATATTTGACACTGGAAATCCAATGAAGTGATTCTTCATATACTGGATAACTGGTTTTCATATGTCATTAAGTGAATTGATTATGTTATATCTGGCAAGATCTATAGTTCTACATGTAAGTCTGCAACAAATCGATGCATATAAAACAGAAAGAAGAGATACATAGATTCAGATAAAACCATTGCACAGAAATAATGATTTCAGTTTAATTATATATATTTTACATATTTTAAATTCCGAATACATTGCCTCAGAGAGAGTCTGTGTGTCTAGTTATTGACTGAACTAGACCAAAGTTGATTCTGGAGCTCGATCTTGGTGAAAGTACACCTCGTATTTCTTTTAACGTAATATAGGATCCAGATTATATTTAGAAATACTGGCAATAAATTCCCTTAAGATCAACAAAACTTTAGATTCTTAAATTTCATTGTAGTAAAAGATATGCTCATGAAACAACAGTGTAAATGTTAACCATCACCATCGGCGTAAGTGCTCATGTGTGTATCAAAGGCTCCTTCTCAGGGAGAAGGGCTTGCATAAGTCGCATATATACCTCTATCCAGCTAAATCTGACAAGTGGTTGCTTGGCCACAATCGAGTTGATAATCTCATCATTCAAAGGAACGTAGTCATCAATGACCATGTGAGTGCAGTTAGAACTCCAAGCTTGAGTAACACTGCCACCTGCATCACGATATTATTAATAATTGTGAACTCCAAAAAAATAAATCAAAATGACTATTCGACCTCCATAATTTACTTGCCTCAGCACCTGTGCGTCATAATACACATGAGGTGTCGACAATATGAATAAATTTGGAAACAGTGAGTGTGTGTGATGAGAGAAAGATAGTTCTCGATCCCAATTATGCCACAAGAATAAATTAAAATTTCAATAAGAGAGAAAGGAGTCTCGGTTAAGTGTGAAATTCCAAACCGACACCAATAAAATAAATAGATGTAAAATCTTCACTGTAAGAACATCCGATGCCCTAGTTCTTATGTGGTCCACACAAATTCGTCCTTCAAGATATTGCTTCTTTCTTGTTAGCTTTTACTTTCCATTTAATTAGATAGTCTGTTTTTAGGATGGAATGTTTGTGTTCTTTTCCATGTTCCCTATTGTAAGCACATACCAACCAATCTCTCATTATAAAATATTATACACGAAACTGATTCACGATTCAAGTTTTTGGTTCCATGGAATGTACAATATAGAAAAAAGTAGTTGAATAGTAGTAAATGAACCACATAAAGTGAATAAATAGCTGCATATGACGTTCTCATTTGTCTTAACAAGATTAAAAAACTACACTACTTACCCATCAAGGACATCTTGTCTTGAAGTTGTTTCATCTCCGAAGGCTTGGATGACCATACACAAAGCATGAGGGGAACATGAGAAAATCTGCAAAATAATAACAATCAGAAAATAAATCTCATAGAAATTAGGATAAGTAATTACAAAAATCACCCCTGAAGTTATCCCAGGTACGGACCCAATGCATTCACAAAACTTACAAATACAATTTGAGGTTTATATTTTTCTTATTATTGGAACCCCTCCTTTTTTCAGTTTGTTAAATCAGTAACTCGAGGAAAATCACTGCTCTTTGTAATCATCCTTGTATTTATGTTTTAAACACTTTCAAATATCAAGCCTTAATTAAACAAAAAGACAACTGCCAATGAATACTCTGGGAACAGATCAACCAGGACACCTAACTTCTAAAAATATAAATGAAAAATAGCATCGGGTTACCTATATTTCGCATTTCCAGTTCCAAATGCAACCACATCCCCATCCTTTAGTGTTGTTTCTTTATTTGGATATTCATGAACTTTTTCCTTAGAGTCCAGATGTGGGTTGATGAAGGTTCCATATTTCGAGCAATCTCTGATCTGAACTTTGGAGGAAACATTTGAGCGCCTCTTTCGTAAATGATCCATGCAAATCATTTCATGTACTATAATTTCTGCATGGACCCTTGACACTCCTTTATCGTTGGTAATGATCACGTCACATCCTACGAAAATTTGACATATAACGGCAGATTATAAGGGGACAAATATGTGGATTACACATTACAAGAGAAATATTCATTAAAAAGTGCCATATATACACCAGAGATGGCGAAATAATTTTATTTTACAGCAGATAAATAGGTGTTGAAGCTATTGAATTAAATGCTGAGATGATACTTCATTCCTACAAGTTTGAGTTTTTAGATTAGGAGGTCGTTAAACAGTAATAGAGCTTGAAGGCCGTGTGTTAAAGTTTCATCACCAGTTTGTGAAAAAACTTCACGTAGGAGGCTATATACGGCTAATACCGTTTTCGTTAATTTATAGCTTAAGATTTTGGATCAAGTGATTTAGTAATAGATTATGAGCATCGTCAGCACTCTTCGAGGAAACACAATTACAACCCCAAATACTACCAAATGCATGAACAACCATACTCTAGCATAAGTAGTAGCAATTCTGGGCTATTAGAATACTTCATAAATCTATCAAACTCCATGCATGTTTTCCAATCAGGTTTTCACCTTTCAGCAAATAAAATCTCCATATCCCCAGCTGTTTATAGAACAATACGGTATGGTATAAGTTCTACAACAACTCGACTTTAAGGAGTATTCTTCAAAAACGTTGTGCTATGAATTACTGTTATATCTCATAGATGGGAGTGAACAAAAACCTAAAAATAATAGGAAATGTGTTCTACAAGGGAATCAAAGTTTCTGCCTGTTGTCTGTATTAGCATACATTGAAGTGAAGTTTTCCAAAATAAAAGCAAGAAGGCTATAACCTGACAATCAACATTAAATAAAATTGAGAATAAACAGTATGTCAATACGCCGAAATCCGCACATCGCAAATAGGTTAATGAAAGATTTGTTTAGTAGATCAATTTACAAATAGGCAATAACATTAGTACCTTTTCGGCCAGCTTTGTATGTTCCCTTCCTGAAAATATAGCATTCACTTTCACCTGCCACGTAAAACTGAAGCATCAGTAGAGCTCATTCAGTCAACAAAGAATCCAAAGCAGAAAATAGATATTAGCTAGATGGAGGAGCCTTGTAGTTTTGCAACTGATAAGATAAGCCACATCTTAAAGGACTATGAGTAAGATCTTGGCTCTTCATAATATTCAACTAGGGAATCTTGATTGGCTTAGTAATTGTATTAACAAGTACCTTAGTAGTTGGTACCCAAATTCAAGTTATCATAGAAATAATTCACATCAATAAAGACAAATGCTACCCATTAATGATACATATTTCTCATTTCTCCCCTTCTGCAGTAAATTACTAACACATCATTCACTTGTATTGTCCAAAAGACGATGTGCATTAGAAATCCCACAAACTCACTTTTTTAACGTTCTGAATTTTAATACTCAGAAGATATTCCCCTAACTGGGTTGAGCAAGTCATCTTAAAGACGATGTGCATTAGAAAATTCTCAAAATTACGCAGCTTAGCTGCCGCATAATCTTCTTTATATGTACCGCCGTGCCGCACTGGTATTCAAGAACCAGAGATCAGTTTCTAAATGTATCAAGGTGTTCGTTGAATTCCTCAGATAAAATAACGCCAAACATCCGCAAGCAAGTCCGTGAATATCAATCATTCGAGGTAATGCGAAGAATACCTGGAAGTGGGTCAACTGGAAATAGGCCCCAAACCATCTTTCTGCACCGCCGGAAAAGCGATTTGGCGGCGGATTATGAATTCTTTTTAACGTTTTGACTCAACCGTGAAAACCTGTATCAAGGCATGTATGCTTTTTTTCTTTTTTTGAAATATAATACTAGTATTCCAGGAATTAATTAAAATCAATAAGAATATTTAAATAATCATTTAGAATTTGTGAAAATAATAAGTAGAATTAGAATCTCGCAACGATAAAGCCCATTACCCCAACTCCCAATGGCGAGCCAAATCTTGAAGAAGCTCCGGCCACCCTCCGCTGCCTTCCTCAGCCGTCCGAAACCACATCCACTCAATCAATATGTGGCGTCGAGAGGAATACCCGCAGAGTTATGTCTCCATACAAGACCATATTTTAAGGATTGTTTGGCGGGCAATGACAGTGAAGAATTTAAGGATTTTTTGGTTCTTGCGGTTGAGAATTGGAGAATAATGGAGTTCTGTAGAGAGGATTGTAACATGGATAGAGCTGAACTGAAGTATAGCTTTAACCGAGGGTTTTCCCCAGGAATGCGCTTCGAGCTGAATTTTAAGGCGAAAGTTCCGGAATGGCAAAGATTGGGAGAAGTAAGATTGGGGTGATGAGAATGGAGTAACCCGCATAAGTTATTGAGCTTGAGTGTTGAGAAAGATGGTGGAGGTGGAGAAGTTTAGTCATTTTTGGAAGTCTTTTGGAGTCGATCTGAACGCTGTTTTTGTTAAGCCAAATCCGGCGTATGAGATTGGGAGGAACCTTCTTGATGTTGTTGTTTAGGGGTGACAAGGGTTGGATAGAGGTGGTGATAGGCCAAGGAATCATCAGATTGAATGAAATATGTTATGATTGAGTTGGATTTTGCAATCCAAAGTCTTAATACAGCAGCATTGATCTTTGATTTCATTATTTTACAGATTTTGAAGGCACTTGAGGATTCCGTATTGTTTGGCTATGATATTTTACGTAATCATCAGCTTGATACTTCCTCAACACATCTGCAGCTAATTATATATCGATGCCGGATACATGCTACTTTTCAAGTGTTGAATCTTATGCAGGCATTCTCTAGGACTGCACCTCCTCTTCAGGCTTCCGAGTTCCCCACCAGAACTACATTTCTTCCTCTTGTTTCTGCTAGATGGAAGGGGTGCTCTGTTTTAGCAGCATGCTTCCAGACTCCAAGTCTTCAGACAGTTGAACTTGTGCGGATGCTGGTATTCCAATATTTCCAGTTCTTCCTTTGCTTGCTCTATCAAAGTCTCCATGCACCCTCCCCATTGCATATTTCTCTCTCTCTCTCTCTCTCTCTCTCTGAAAAATGAAAGCATGCACAGTGGAAGGAAGTGGAAAGTTGTTAATAAATACAGATGCAGTTTTCTTGGAAGGAAAAGTTGATTTGTCTGTCTTTTCAGTCTCCAAAGCACTTTGGGCTGTGTTTATGCATTTGCTTACACTTATTTTTTGGTTTAAGAAATCATTCAACATTACAACATTTTGTCGTCAATTTGACTAAGAAGCAGCTAAGAAAGCATCAACCCTGGCGTTATCTTTTCTAGACAGAAACTTCATGCAAATAGGCGGTTTAACCCCTGCCAAGCTCAGTACGGAACTGGGCAAGGTCCATATCCCTTCTCCACATATCAACCCAGAAGCTACAGCAGGCCCAAAAGCATCAGCATTCGCCTTATCAATCCTCTCCCAAACAAACAGAATGAAGCTCCCTACACACATATCAATGACAAAATAACTTCCCAGATAAAAAGGGATCGACATAGCCATCGGAATGGGCACAAACCTCCCCCATTTCGGCCCCAAACCATCTTTAACTCCATTAATAGCCAACGCCACGGCAAAAAACACATAGCACAGAGTGAGGCAGTGTTTAGGCAGAGAAGAAACTCCCTCAACGCTCAAGATCGCTACGTTCCGGTAAATAAGAGCATAAGGTGCAGGGTATTGAGATGTAGGGAGACCCAGATCAGGAAAAGCCTTCAAGAAGAGCCAAAACACGCAAGGCGATATGACACAACCCATAGCCGTACCAATGATCTGGCTCACGAACATAGACCGTGGTGAAGCAAGGGTCATGTAGCCTGTCCTGAAGTCCTGTGTGAGGTCGGAGGCGGTGGAGACAATGTTCATCATCACCCCACACGCGGCCAACCCTGCAAGAACGCCTCCATGAGCAGACCCGGCCCATGCACCGATAACGAATATGGCGAGTTTTCCATAAGTAGGTGCCATGGACCAATTAGTGAGGCCGCATCCGTAGGCGTTGCAGAAGGCTAGGGCCGGTGCGAATGTGTATATGACTACAATGTAGTACCATTTGAGTTGGTGGAAGATGTGGGGGATTGTGGCAGTGGATATTATTGCAATGGTGATGTAGCCAGCGAAGGCGAACCATGTAGGGAGTTGGTCGTTGAGGAAAAGTTGGGTTCTACGCTCATCGTCGTAAGATAAAGCTAGCGTTGGAGAAGGAATCCAGCTACCAGTTCTCCCCCTCTTTATGTGGCGGAGTTGGTGGTACAACCCTTGAAAGGTGCGGCCGAGGACTTTAAAGAAATTATATAGGCCATCACCAAGAATCATGGCTATAGCAATGAAGACCTGGAACAAAGATAATGACAAAACTTAATAAGTAGAATTCTGATGAATCCATTGCAAAGACATGAAGAAACTACCCTGTAGCCTTGCAAGCTTTGAAGGCTGCTGGGTGGGAGGTCAGCAGAGAACCAGTCCCCCTTCTTGTTCTCTATCAACGGCCACATTACGCCCCACGACAAGACTGCACCCAGGAGCAAAGAGACGTTGGTGATATAGGGACATATCATGCCTACGCCAACGTATGTTGCTGAGAAATCGAAGTAGAACCTGATCAAGTGAAATAGCATTATGATGCATGAGTATTTAAGCATATCAAATTACTTGAAAGAGGCCAGTCCCACTCACTTGTTCTGAAAGGCTTTCAGGCCAAATGTAGGAAAATACGCGAATCCACAACCCTCCGTTGCAGCAAAAAACCATTGGAAGAATCCCCACAAGAAGCTGAAAGAGAAGTACTTCCCCAAAGTTCTAACTTGTTTCCTGCAATCAACAAAGGAATCAAGACGATATATACTGTGAGTACCATATACTTTGGATTGATGATATATAGAAGGAAATAAGGGTAATAGCAACTTACTTAGCTAGCCTGGCTCCGGAAGGAGTGTGAAAGCTATTGATCAAATGAGCAGTTGCAGAGCCACTTGGATAAATCAGTTTAAAATCAATGATCATTATCTGGTTCAGGAAAACAGCAGAAAAGCTTCTCCATACATCAAATCTTCCAATCAGGTTTAACTAAAGAGGATAGTCTGAGCGTACACTGGATCGGATGTGTCTAATGCATGCATTTGCAAGACTGGAAGGAGAAATTATTTCGGGAATGTACCTTCCGGAGAGGCAAAACGGAGAAGAGGCCCAGAAAGCTAACGAGGAAGAGGAATCCAATCATCCAAGATAGTGAAAGATTCTTAATATTCTGAGGGTCATTAGCTGCACTGGACTGTTTAGCCACCCTTTCGGTCATACCAAAAAGGTAACTCCCAAAGCCTCCTGTTAATCCATAAAATGCCCTAAAATATATAGCAACAATTCACTAAAACCTCTCTCTCTCTCTCTCTCTCGCTCACACACACACACAAACGAACACACAAGACAAGACAGAGTTATGCATGTACTAACCGCTGAAGGCAACGCTGCAGCTGGCTACAACACATGTCTGAATGACAGTATTCTCCTGCCTGGTGAAAGGCTGCTTCAGACATCCAAGTTTTTTCTAGAAACTTCGTCCATGTCTTGACGAAGAAGTATCCGAGCAGCCCGGCGGCTACATTGAATCCCGGGGCGATCCCAGTAGTCAGATTGAGCTTGATCGTGATCACTGAGAACAAGAAGCTCAACACAAAGCTCACCAACAACGCCCTAACAGTCAGCTGCTTCTCCCACGCAGGCACATCCACTCGAGAGAAAATCTTCTCCACCGACTCATCATCGTCGCCGGCGCCCAAGTCAGACCTTTCTGTTAAACTAGGCAATTGATCCATGGCTTTTACACTGCTTTTGTGCTTGCCGGAGTTTTATTCGGAGGTGGGGTGGTCAGTGGCGGGTAGCGTGTATGCTGATGCATATGTTCTTTCAGGTGATAAAATTTGTCCTTATACTATTTTTGCGTGTTAGGTGTGTACATAAAATAGAATAATATCAAAATAAATTTTATAAATATGAATAGAATAATAGCAATATTAATATGATAATTTAACCAATTTTTGTAAGGGGATTCCCTCAAATTCACTTTAATATTTTATTTAGGTAATCGTTACCATTTATTAGACGTGTGCAAATTGAAAAATATGCTATAATTTTAGAAATATTAGGTATGCATCAGATAAGTTTTTCTTTCACTTTAAGAGAGACTGTTTTAATCATGTAGAGATTTGTAAGAAATTCTTTTATCTACTAATTAGTTAACTTTTCTAGCTATTTTAGAATTTCAAATAAAATGTATAAAATCAATTAACGTGATAATATCAATATATTATCGGAACAAATAAAGCGTGAATACCTACCTATATTAATTTATGGAGGTTTTACTTTACATTTCTTTTCAAATAGAATTTTGTAGATTTTTTACAATGTTGAGATTTTGCAATTGATTTTCTGTATATTATAATTGCATATAATGAAAGGGGCCGGATGGCCCGATTTCTTGTACCAATTTCCATATCTCATTGTTATCCTATTAGTGTAATTATTTAGATATTTACAGAGACAACATTAAGACAAAGTTTCATCCCATAATCAAAATAGTGATAACTTTTCTTTATAATGAAAATAATTTCATTCTCAATAGGATATAAATATTAATATCAAACATCAATTTTTTTTAAAAAATCATAAACATTGATACTCCGATAGTACCAAGAACTTCTAAATGAATAATTTTTATTATTACGATTCTCCACTATTATACTCTTTACTACTATTAGCATATACGAATTCAGTACCAGGCATTCGCTGATATGTTTTGTTATGCTCGCGTATCATTAATTTCTGCTGCAAGTACATCCAATTTTACCCTCTGCTTCATTTTGAATTGGGCCTCGAAAAAAATGCATGGACTAGTCTCGGCCTTTGTTCTTTTTATTATGGGCTTTTGTTGATTGTTTAGTACTCCCTCCGTCCCATTATTAATGTCCCACTTGCATTTTTTGGTTGTCCCATTATTTATGTCTCATACCAAATAAGGAAATAAATGAGTGGACCACAATCAATCTAAGCAAGTGGACCTCACCCATTTATACTTTTATACCACAACTTTACACCTTTACCTTTACTATCTTAATTACCGTGCCCAATTCCAATGGAACATAAATAATGTGACGGGGGGAGTAATAGATTATGTGATCAAAATATCACAGATTCTAGTTCTCTAAAAAATAATAATAATAAAAAAAAGAAATTGCATACTCTAGCCCCAATATTACGTATAACTTTAGGTTTTTTTAATTTTTAGAATAATTACAATCTCGCTTTCTATCTATGTGATTACCCCTCGGAATTGTTGATTTTGTTTTTTTTTTAGATTTCTCTAAATTACAGATTTCGTCCCACAATTACAAATTCTAGATCCTTCCCTGTTTAGCACATAGTTTATTAGTGCAGTTTTACATTTTCTATGTAGTTTGCAACTATTAGATAAGTAAGTTTTTTCAATATACAACTCGAATAACGGCTATTGATTTTTACCAGTAAAAAACAAAAGGAACGAAAATAATATTCATAATCCTTTCTCTCTATTCCTATCTAATTCAACTATAGAGTATTAATATTTTGTTCTTAAGGTCTCATAACCTAAATGATATATGTATTTATAACAAAATGACTAAAGTCTTTAGCATATAAAAAAGCCAACCTTTTCATACTAAAAGATATTTTAAACCAAAACATTAATTGTTATTTTCATTATTTCTTACTTTATTTGAACATTTGAGGTTTTTTTTGGTTTTTTGTTACAAATTGTAGTGAGTCGTGTATAGGGGTGTTTGCGGGATGGGTACCGCAACAGGTGCGGGATTGGAATGGATACCGCAGCCTGTGGATACCCATAATTACGGGAAGCATAATTTACTATCTATTCTCGTTCATGTACAACGGATACTTGTGTGCGGGTATATGTAGGGGTACCAGCGCTGGTGCGGGATTGGAACCGGTATCCTCACATTTATATATGAGCTTTGTAATAATTTATAGAAAAGAATGAGAAATTGTTGCAATACGGTTCTGATAAGCTTAGATTTGTAGCTCATTTATCCATTTAATTTGTGTGTTTAGTGTTGTGAATCTGCAAATTTTAGCTTAGCATAGGAGGAAAAATGATGAAAAGAGTGAAGCAGCTAGAGTTGGGAGATTCTGGGCCGAAATGATGGAATTGCCCAGAATGCAGAGGAAAAGGGCCTAAAGAGGGCCATAATTTGTGCATTATTCGTTGGGCCGGAAATAGAAAGTATCAAGCTGAAGCAGGCCCACAAACCCAGCCCACATCTTCTTACCAAAGTATGGCGGGAACTAGGCTGCAAGAAGGTACATCCTAGGCCGGCTTTGACCAGCAGACAATACTTTGAACAATGATCTCCCACCTACTGAGGCAAATATTTTTGGAAGCTAAGAGGGAGAGAAAGGGAGCTAATCATTATCATCTTCATACTTACATTTTCCTTAGTTAGTGTAGCTCGTCTCTCTCCCTCTGAAAAATACTCTAAAAATTCCGTCATTGATGTAGCTTAAAAACATTTTTTGTATTTCTACCTAGCATAGCTCGAAGCTCTTGAGAGGAGAAGACTTCCTTTCATATATGTTATCGGTTAGCTTTAATTTCATAACTTAATTTCAGTCTTAAATTCTTGCATTTATATTTTCAGTATTGACTTTAAATCTACTACTGTGCACATACGGATTACTTCATTTATTCTCTGCTTTATGTCTTTATCACCTTTAGAATGATGTTAACTTCTTTTCTTGCGAATATACCATGCTTTTAGATCTCAGTACTTTCGATTTCATACCATGTTATTTCTTGCCCTTTTTAGTTAAAATATCATGCTAGTTTCTTACCATTTTAGGAAATTTTACTATTCCGAATTTAGTTCCCACATGATTCATGCCTTACTTCTACATGCTTAGTTTCGTGTCCTTAGTCAATATGTGTAGCTAACTCCTCATATCTGACCGAGGTAATGAGAAACCATCCCTAAAAATCCGTGAGATGTGAGAACGTGCTTAATAATTAGTTTAGTTAAGGTTTTAGTTGAACTCTGTTTAAGATAGTTGAGAACTGCTTAGATCTAATCAATCTGGGTAGGTAACCATCTTTCTGGGCAGATGTAGACTAGCTAGGTTTTCTACTTTGAATGCACAACATCGGTAGATGCCTTGATCTGGTTCCTCTGTTCTTAATGCTCCTTAGTGCCTCCTTAGTCATTGCTCAACAAGGTAGGGTAGTCACTTGGGTAGGGGACTGTTTCTATGCTCAACATGGCAGTCCCAGTTTAATAGAAGGAATGGATGCCCATGTGTTCAACACAGCGTCCTGGCCAGATAACCTTGAATAAATTGATTCATATAGTAATCTAGGATCTGACAGGGGGTGGTGTGGAATTACCTTGGTTGTATTGCTTTTATAACTTGTTATTTGTCTGTCAATTATTGTATGTTACCTTTCTGTCTAGTTTTAAAACACCTAAAGTTTATGGTGGCTACTAGTCAAACCCTTTAGGTCAGTAGAGATATTTGTTTAATCACTCGTTCCCTGAGGATCGACCTCTTGCTTGTCACTGTACTTGTTCAATATAGTTTCTGTGCAGGTGTTCTATAAATTTATTTGCTTGTCAGTTTTACGACAAAACCGAAGCGATCAAATTGGCGCCATTAACGGGAAACGGTGTTTTAAGATTTAAGTTGCATTTTCTATTGACTAGTTTATTATTATCCAGAATATCTCTTCCAGGTGTTTATGAGCGACTTTATCAACCCTAACTTCTGGTACGATCCCAAAATAGAGAAAACAACCAGGAGAAATAGGAAGGAGACACGACAGCGCAGGCGACAAAATCAACTGGAGTCGCAAGGCGAAGACACTGCCCATACAGCATCAGCAAGTGAAGCTGGTACTGAGGCCAGCAACCAATGAGACCAAGAGTTCTTCTCTGACCAAGAGAAAGAATAATCTGAAAGGGAGTTATCTGACTCAGAGTTCAAGACAAAATCTGAACAAGCGATGGATGTAGATGAGGAAGATATGCAGGTCCTTGAAGTCAATGAGCACACTGCGAGGAAAAGAAAGAACCCTGTGCAGATTGCTGCATATGGTGAGAACCCAGTGGAGCTCAAGGCAGTAGTACTGAATGCTCTGACCAAATTCTACGGAAAGAAAAATGAGAATCCTTTCTCATTTTTAAATCAGTTTGAGAAGATATATAGGCTACAAAAGAGAACTGACCTGCAATCTGAACATAAAGTGAAGCTAATGGCATTTCCTTATGCCTTGAGCGGTCGTGCTAACACTTAGTACTCAAGTTTGCGCACAGACACCACTGTTGATTGGCCACAGATGGAGACCACCTTTCTGGAATACTAATTTCCACCAACGAAGACAAGTGCCTTGAGAAAGGAGATCTCATGTATCAAACAAGAAGGTGATGAATCCCTGAGTGAGTAATGGGAGCGCTTCAATAGATTAGTGGAAGACTGCCCAAAGCATAAGTACAGAGATAGAGAGTTATTTCAATTCTTCTACCAAGGACTGACCATGAAATACAAAGACTTGGTGAACTATGGAAGTGGAGGAGGATTCACTCACTTCAAGGTTAGTGAGGCCAGAAAGTATATTCAGGTGGACTCCATAAAGGAATATGACGGAGAGAATGCAAAGAATGTGATGAAGGTTGCCCAAGCAAGCTCCTCGGACTATAAAAGGATAAATGAGGACAGAATGGAGAAGATTGAGAGGTTGTTGAACCAAGTAGCGAACAAGCCAGCCATGACTGAACCTGTGGAGGTGACTTGTGTTGCTTGTGGTGAACTAGGCCACTCTTCCGTTAGAAGCACAATTGGAGTGGTAGAGTACGAAGATGCCAATGCAGTGGGGGGATATCATTTCATCAAGAACAGAGATCACCCTAACCTCCGTTGGAGACAACCCCGGAGATCCACCGCAACATACACAACCAAGATATTATCCACACCCACGACCCGGACTATCAAGCAACAAAATTATCAACAGAATCACCAAACTGTACCTCCTCCGACTCAAACGTTCTACCAACAACCACCACAACATTATCAACCACCATATCCAGCCTATCAAACACAACCACCATCTCCTTCTTTCCATGCACAATCCTACCGACAACCTCAACAACCACAAATCCCATTACCACCTGTCCAATCTCAAACCCAGTTACCACCAATCCAAACTCAACCTTACAAACCGCCACACCATAGAGGGGGTACTTCCCAAAACCAGATTGCTCCACAAAAGTCATACATGACGAATGAAGAGCTATGGAATGAGTTCCAAAACTCCCAACATGAGCAGAATGCTGGTATGAGCGCCCTATCCAAACAATTGGAACAATTGGCCACCTCCTTGAGGGACATGAAGGGAGATCAAGGGGCCATTCTTGCCAAAGTACAGATCAACCCGAGGCAGGAGAATGCTAGTGCAGTAACACTAAGGAATGAGAGGGAGTTGCCCAAACCAAAATGGAAGGAAGGAAGGAATCCACTGCAGGTGAAGCTGAACATGCAGAAGAGGCACAAAGGCCGATTGAGCCAATTGCTCCACCACCATTTCCATCTACCTTGTTAAGAAGAACAAAGCCGAAGGTAGAAACTATGGACTACAAAGCCTTGTTTGAAGGTTTAGAAATCAATATTCCACTACTTAAAGCTCTTAAATTTCCCCAATTGACGAGGTTTGTTAAAGAGTTTATAGCTGGGAAAGTGTCGGATGGAGAGAAGGTGGTGATGCGGAAGGCAGCTTCTGTAATGATACAGAAGAATCTTCTAGAGAAATGTGTAGACCTAGGTGCGTTCACACTCCCATGCTTGATTGGTGAGAAGTTAATTCCGAGTGCCATGTGTGACTTGGGGGCATCTATAAGTGTGATGCCATTGTCGGTGTACAATATATTCGTGGGAGTAGAGTTGAAGGAAACTAGAGTGGTGATGCAACTTGCAGATAGATCATGCATCTATCCAGTCGGATTGTTGGAGAATGTCCTAATAAAGGTGAATGAGTTCTTTTACCCAACTGATTTCTTTGTCCTCAACACCAACGATGAGAGAATCAAGGGAACGACTGGAGTTCTTCTAGGTAGACCCTTCCTAGATACTATTAGACCAATTATCAATGTGCACGAAGGCACAATCAACATATCCTGGAATGGAGAGCATTACACACACAACATCTACGCGGCCATGAAACAACCTGCTGATGCAGAAAATGTGAATACTATTGATGTGTATGTTCCCATGATTCAACATCATTTGGAGATAAAATTTCTACAAGACAAAATGGAGGTAGCTATTACTCAAGGGATGTTAGAATTAGACACTCAAGGAATGAGTGATAAGGAAGTCAAAGAAGCTGTGATGGCCTTGTACTCCCAACCAGAATTAAAGATCGCCAACAGCATAATTAGGCTTCCCCAAGACCAGATTCTGGAGAAGCCACTACCGACTACCGCCCATTGTCAAGGCACCTGAACTGGAGCTCAAACCTCTCCCTGCACACCTCAAGTATGCCTACTTGGGAGAGAAGGAGACATTGCCGATAATTATCAGCACCAGCCTAATACAGGAGGAGGACGCTTAGCTTATTGCAGTTCTGAAGAAACACAAGACTACTATTGGGTGGACATTGGCAGACATCACTAGGATCAGCCCAAACGTCTGCATGCACCACATTTTGATGGAGCCCAACACTAAGCCGAGCAGAGATCCACAATGCAAGCAGAACCCAAACATGAGGGAAGTCGTCCTCAAGGAAATTCTAAAGCTTCTGTCGATGAGAATCATCTACCCAATCTCAGATAGTAAGTGGGTTAGACCAGTGCATGTGGTACCCAAGAAGAGACGTATTCAATTAGTGGAAAATGAGAAGAATGAACTAGTCCCTACGCGCGCAGTCACTAGATGACGCATGTGTATAAACTATCTCAAGCTCAACAATGCCACCAGGAAAGATCATTTCCCCTACCTTTCATTGATCAGATGCCGGAGAGGTTGGCAGGACAAACATATTTTTGCTTCCTAGATCGCGATGACCAGGAGAAGACAATGTTCACTTGCCCCTTTGGCACCTATGCCTACAGAAGATGCCATTTGGACTATGCAATGCACCTGGGACATTTCAAAGATGCATGATGAGCATCTTCTCATACATGATCAAGAAGTGTATAGAAGTTTTCATTGATGATTTCACGGTCTACGGGAGTTCATTCGATAACTGTCTGGATAGTATGGACAAGGTTCTGGCCAGATGCGTTGAGAAGAACCTTGTGCTCAACCACGTGACGTGCCATTTCATGGTGAAAGAAGGCATCATGTTGGGTCATGTAGTGTCAGAAAAGGGGATAGCTGTTGATAAAGCGAAGATGGAACTTATTTCTCAGCTACCGTATCCTACCACTGTTAAGGAGGTTCGTGGATTCCTTGGCCATGCAGGATTCTACCGCAGATTCATAAAAAAATTCGTCAAAATAGCTCAGCCCCTGACCAAACTGCTCCAACTAGATGTGCCATTTGAAATCACTAACAGTTGCAAGGAAGCTTTTAACAAGCTGAAAGATAAGCTCATCTCTGCCCCAATCATGCAAGCCCCCGACTGGGACTTGCTATTCGAATTGATGTGCGATGCCAGTGATTATGTAGTTGGTGCAGTCTTAGGCCAGAAGTTGGGCAAGGAGAATCATGTTATATACTATGCTTTAAAAACCCTGAATCCTGCCCAGTGCAACTATACAACAGCCGAGAAAGAACTTTTGATGATTGTTTTCGCTTTTGAAAAGTTCAGATCCTATTTGTTAGGATCCAAAATCATTGTCCGCACGGACCATTCTGCATTAAAGTATCTGTTGTCAAAAACATAATCCAAGCCAAGGCTAATTCGGTGTGTACTACTACTTCTGGAATTTGACTGAGAAGTCAAAGACAAGAAGAGGACAGAAAACAGAGTTGCTGACGACCTAAGTAGATTGGTCTAGCCTACAGATGGCGTCCCCATTCCATAAACTTTTAAGGAAGAACACTTGTATGAGATCAATGAAGTCCACAGTGTGAGTTTAGCCAGTCCGCTCTTCTACCCAGAAGTAGTGTATTATGATGTAGTTGACCGAATGGGCAGGTTCCCCTAGTATGCTTCCATTGTCAATTTCATTTCCACAAAAAAAACTCCACCCCACTTCACACGTGTGCGGTCTCTTAAGGTCAAGAGTGATAGCTAATACTACTTCTAGGATGAACCGTACTTGTGGAAGATCGGGGTCGATCAAATTATCTGTAGATGTGCCCCTTAGTCTGAGCAGAAGAGTATCCTGGTACATTTCCACACTCTTGCATGTGAAGGTCATTTCGGAGCAAAAAAAATAGCCAGGAAGGTTCTAGACAGTGGGTTCTTCTGGTCGTCCCTATAGCGAGACTCCTATGAATTCTGCAAGAGTTGCCACAGATGCTAAATGACAGGCAACATCTCCAGGAGAGATGAGATGCCCCAGCAGTCAATGAGGTTCTGCGAAATCTTTGATGTCTGGGGAATGGACTTTATGGGACCATTCCCTAATTCATTTGAGAACTTCTACATTCTATTGGTTGTCGACTACGTTTCCAAATGGGTGGAAGCCAAGGCAACGAAGACAGATGATTCTAAGGTCGTCTCGAGCTTTATACATCTCAAATCTTCAGCCGCTTTGGAGTACCTCGGGCAGTTATCAGCGATCAGGGGACACACTTCTGCAATCGGACCATTGAGGCTAGGATGAAGAAGTATGGAGTCCAGCACTACTTATCAACGCCATATCACCCACAATTAAATGGCCAAGAAGAAGTTTCTAATAGGGAACTTAAGCAGATTCTGGAGAAAGCTCTCAACCCAACTCGCAAGGATTGGAGCCTTCGGCTTGACAATGCCTTATGCACCTACAGGACGACTTATAAGACACCCCTTGGGATATCTCCCTACAGGTTGATTTTCGGAAAGATGTGTCATCTGTCGGAGGAAATAGAGCATAAAACCTTTTGAGCAGTCAAGTAAATGAACATGCAACATGCCCAATGTGGAGAAGAAAGAAAGTACCAACTGCACGAACTAGAAGAACTGAGAATGGAGGCCTATGATATGGCCAGTTGTTACAAAGATAGAGCCAAGACTTGGCATGATAAGAACATTCGAGGGAAAAGTTTTGAAGTCGGACAACTCGTGTTGTTATTTCAATCAAAGCTCTGACTTATGCCCGGGATGTTGAGGTCCAGATGGATATGGCCATTTACGGTCACTCGTGTCTGGCCAAGTGGAGCCGTGGAGATCATGGGATCATTAACCGCCCATCCATTCACCGTGAATGGAAATTACTTGAAGGCTTACCACGATCGTACACAATTGGAGGAGACATACTGCATGATCCTCCAATGTTCACCTTCCCTCCGAATGCTTAGAAGAATGTCCAGCCGAAGACGTTAAATTCTGGCGCTGGAAGGCAAACCCCTCCTTTCTGAACTGTGTAAGTGTTTGCCCGAGAGGGGCTTTCTTTGTTATTTTATTATTTGTTTTAAATTCTGTATTTTGATATTTTGATTTTGTATTTTCTTTTTGGCGGAAAATGCCGGAGGGTAGCAGAGTAAAGGAAAATTATGCGAGGGACTTACTTGCAAATAGTGAAAAGATGCGTACTGTAGAATAGAGGAAGGACCTAACTGAAATTTTCAGATAAGATTAAACTAATCTTATTTCTACCTAAAAGGCGAAGGGATGCGTCTACTACTGTTCTTAACATCACATCAAGACAGACGCACCCCTTCAACTCCCGCTCTTTTCTACATCACACTTACCAAGAAATCCTCATTCTCTTCCTCACCATTGTCGAACCCTCTCAAAACTCTGCAACAAGAATACATTTTGCTACCTTTTCAACCATGGCCACAGATCAACCCATTAAGGAGAATCTTCCTCCGCCGCAACAAGTGAACATCCACCGAAGAAACCACACCTCTATTCTGACGTCGGCGACCAACCACCACCAACAGTGGCTGTCCCCAACGCACCAACATCCATGGTCGAGCACCACAAGGAGTGCCGCCATACAGGAAAGAAGCGTCGTCATACCTATTCCGACGAAATTCTCGGATCTCCTTCAGGTCGCCGTCTTGCGAAACTCGCTCGTCGCTGCTCTGAAAAGCGGCTGACTATCATTGTGATTCCGTCTGCTCCTGAGCCTTCATCTCCTCTTTCCAAATCGACTCCTACTCCCGATGAAGAGCCACCATTTAGACCCGCTGAAGGCCCGATTTCTGTTCCTGATAAAGAGCACACCTCTGCCAATGGTGACTCCATCGAAGAGCCACCAACTGCCGCAAAGAGAGTGTCGAGAAACAACAATCTCCACCCCCTGAATCGCCAATGCATTCACTGAAGCGCTTACCAATCGACATCTTCAATTCTACCAGCGGAGGAGACATCGCCTGCCAATCTGCAGCCTTTACGCACCTACCCTGGGATGGAAGAATTCAATCTTCATAAGCATGGAACAAACACCGCCTTCTACTGCCAGAATCCACACCTCTTCTCAGATGATGGAGGGCGGATAGTTGAATTCAACTCCAGCGCGGAATCGAAGGCACTGAAGCAGTTCACAAACAAGAAGATGTGTGAGGAGCGAACAGAGAGAAGGAATTCTCATCAGGTAGACACTTTGACCCTATTGTTTTGCAAAATTTTGGTATACATGATGACATTGTTGAAAAGTTTGAGACCATAGGCTGGTCGTGGTTGTTGCATATTAATAGTGTGTTTCCGCATGCTGAGATATATGAAGAGTTGGTGCCTGAATTCTCTCATCTTTTAGAATTGAAAAGTTTTAGTCTATGAATGATCCATGCATAAGTTTCCGCATTTTAAATGTTTGGTATAAGTTGAGTCTAGCCTAGTGGAACTTCTGCCTTGGTATCATTTCATCTCCTATTATTTTGCATGAGCCCTATTTGTATGTACTGCGTGGTGCCCCTACTGAGACCCCCTGTTACAAGAAACCTCAGTTGGTTTGGTCACATTTTGCCCCTGGGGATGGTAAATTTCGGTCCTCACAGTCTGAAATCTACCCTGTCCAAGATCATGTCCTTAGAGTATGCCATCTCTTTATCACGCATAACCTTTCTGGCCATGGCACTACTTACTCTAAAGTATCTTATAAAGAATTATTTTTCATGTGGTGCATGAGGGAGGGTTATAAAATTGATCTAGGGTATTGGATAGCAAAAGGGTTTGCTGAGATTTCATTGAGGCCTACCCGGCATTTCACTCTCTATGATTTTCTGGGGGAATTCTTCCACAAACATTTTCTTCTGCAAAGTACCCGTCATCTCAAAGCCATTCCTCCCCCCAAGCCATTTAGCATGCATCATCTTATTTGCGCTAAAGTAGTCTTTCGTAGAGCTAACAAATCCTACAAGTTTGTTGAGCCGAGAGTCAAACTCCCGAGCCACAACATAGTTGCAGGAGTCTCTTCTTCTAAGGCGGGTCCTTCCGAGGTGTGCCGCTTGTGAGAGACCAATCATCAGTTGCAGAATCAAGTATGCCGCCTACAGGCGAAACTCAACAAACTGCAAAGGAAGCTCAGCGAACTGACCAAGGGTAAGGAGATTGCAGAAGAATCTGAGGAGACCCCACAGATGACAATTCAGCAGAAGCAGAACAACCAAAACAACCTACCGAAAGCAGTGATCAGAACATGGAAGAAGAAGTTCCAGAAGACAGCCCGCAGGAGAGTGATCTTCCAACTGAGGAAGACACTGACTCTGAGCTTGAGGCCTCTAAAGATCATACCAATTCTGAATTAGAACCAAGAGAGATCAGAGGTGACCTGCTAGAGTCACAAGAGGAAAGTGACCTAGAGCCCGGGGAGATCAGGGTACTTGTCACAGCAGAGTCAGAGGAAAGTAAGTTAGAACCCGGCGAGTAAGAATACCACTGCCAGATATCCAGATTGAGGAAGAGAACACTGATACTATCGAAGATGATAAGGTTTAAGATGAAAGTCAGCCTACACAAACTGAACAAAATCTCGATGATGGAGTTGAGAAGGACACTCAGGCAGATGTTCAGCCTGAGGGCACAGTTGTGCCAAGTGCTGAACCTGTTGAGGACACTTAGGTTTCTACTCAGCCAAACAAGAAATTCAAACCGAGCATGAGACTGAGAAAGAGTCTCATCCAGATGCTGAGCCTGAGAAGGAGTCTTCTCAGTAGGAAGCCGTTGTTCGCCCAAAATAGATAGCCACTGTGGTAGCCGCCCAAGGCTCCAGTGCAGTAGAAGATCAGGTGCCACTGATCCATCAGTGGCCCCTGTAGAAGATAAGAGCAGCCCAGTTGCTGCCACTCCTCCGTATAATCCTCTCTCCCGCTCCTGATGCCAGGAAGAAACCGACCTTCTGGAATATGCCTGAAGCCAAGAGGGGAGCGATTGCTGCTAGCTCAGCTGCCACCTCCAAGAAAAGAAAGTTATCTGACACTCCTAAACCAGGCCAGAAGACACGCAGTACGGCTAAGCCGCGCGCCAAGTAAGTGGATCTAATACTCCCCCATTTTTTTTTTTTCTCATTTGTTTCTTTTTGTTTCTTTCTTTTATGCATGTTTGTTGTTTCCCTTACTCTATTTGATCTTGTCTTACTTAAGGGAAATCAAGGCTCAAAGTGTGAGGAGGGGGTATCCTTGTTTTTGTTTATGTCTATTTATATTTGTTTGTATCCACTTCCTCTCACTTCAGAGCTTAGCTCTAAAGTATGAGGAGGTTTTCTTCCCCCGTTTTGTTGCATTTCCCCCAACTCCTTGATCTTGTCTTACTTGAAGGCAAGCAAGGCTCAAAGTGTGAGGAGGAGGATGCATTTATTTTATGCATGTGTTTGTGTGTCTAAGCATATCAGCCTTTATTCTTTCTGCCCAGGTTTTACATCTGCCTTACTCTTGTGGATTTTTTTTCAAAACTTAGCGAAATCTCTTTGTTAAGCATGCGATAATGTAATTTCATTTCCTAGGAACTTATTAGATGAGAATAGGAATGATGAATAAGCGCAGGAATCGGTCTTAACGTAACCCCCCTAGGCAATCGATTCGAGCCTAAAGTTGAGCGGACCTTAACTCTTTCCTTCATGAACGCAATAGGTTTGCAAAGCTACTATATTGCTCTATCACATGCATCATGTGATAGGAGGCATTAGGGAATTCCATTTGAGCCTAAATTCTTTATAATCCTACCAAAGAAAAAATCCCCTAGTGAACCCGGATTATGCCTTGGCCTGTTGTTTAATGAACTCACGAAAAATAAAATTAGCCAAGCTCATCTGACCTTCCTTTTACCTAGTTGTGCATGCTTGTTTGTGAACCTTAGGCAAATCTATCTAGACATAAAATTATAAATTTGAGGGTTGTGCGAAAAAGAAAATGAGAAAAGATCCACCCTGAAATAAAGTTCCTTTTGAACAAAAAAAATCCGAAATAAAGAAGAGAATGTGAGAAGAAGAATAATAAATCTGAATATGTGTTGTACTTCCCCAGTTTGTTGTCTTATAAAAAATTGTACACCTATTTTTCTGTCACATGCTTCTGTATGCACACTACATTTCTATTGCCTATGTTGGTCCCGAGACAAACGTTCAGGTGTAGAGGGGGGGGGGGGGAATACACCTGAAAACTTCTTCTTAACTTTGAACGCGAACAGTTCGATTTCAGAGATTGTCTGCTGAATAAATTCAGTAGACCAGGCAAGCTGTTCTGGATCGCGTGGACAGAGTGACTGACTATACTGACGCCTACTACCTGACTAATGTCAGAATTTAGTACCGTTCAGTAAGAGTTCAGTAGTGTGCGGAATAGTGTAGCCCCAATTCAGTTGAGTTGAAAACGTTGTTAGTAAAAACTGTTTCAGTAGATTAGTGCACTTAGTTTAAGTTTTTACTGAAACTCTGTTGTATAATTTTGTAAACGGGTTTTCAGAACGAACAGTAAATCAATGCAACAGTAAAAATAACAGCGATTTTTAAAGTGGTTCGGATATCCAAAATCCTACGTCCACTGTCCTGACTAGATCAGGAGGCTATTTTATTATACTGAGTTAGTCTCAGTTGGTTTGTACACTGGACAAACACGGCCTTGAAGATTATACTAAGCAAGTCCCAGTTTACAAGATTCAAACAAAGATGTTTGAAGGATTCTCCAACAGTGAAGGAGTTCTTTACAGTAAGAACAGTTCAAGATATGAACTCCTTCAGTTCTAAGCTATAGATATTTTAGTGGAGCATAGGTTAGAGTGAAAGGGAACTGATGAGTCGTTTTCGTACCTAATTATTTTTGTCCGAAAAGTCTCTTAACTGTGCAGGCGAGACGCTTTTGTTGGCAGTTGTGCAGGAAATTAGGCTGATTTGGCACGTGACGTAGAAATGATGTGGCAACGCGTTTTCCAGCAGGAATGGCGAGATTATGAGCGGATTTGGCCAAAGAAAGAAGAGAAGGAAAAAAAGAAGAGAAGGAAGGAAAGAAGAGAAGGAAGGAAAGGAGATAAATAAGGAAGGAAGAGATATTTACCTTATCTCATAAATCTTTTCCTTATCTGAAAAGGAACCCTAGATGTAATCTAACTCCAAGGAGCATCCATATAAAAGGAGAAGAGAGGCACGAAATTCAGCACCTCCTCATATACGAAATCATCCTTTTCCGATCCATCCCATTCCCGACTTCATACTACCGCCACCGCCGTCCGATCATCATTCCGCCACCGCACCGCCTTCGCCGAGGAGAAGAACACCATTTACCATTTCCGTTCCGTGAATTCAAGGAGTAGAATAGAAGAAACAAACACTTTATTTTCAGTTCATAATGTTCGGATTTCATACTTGCTTAGTTTAATTCGTTGCTTTAAATTTCCGTTCGTTTGAGAGATCGAAGACTAATCGATACTCTTGTTCTTATTTCCATTCTAGTTTTAAATTCAGTACGTGTTTCAGTTTTAGTTTGTGTCTATTATTATATTCTCAATTTTCGTGCATGCTAGAATTAGGGTTACAAATGATGAATGTTCTGTTTTGCAAAGTGTCTTACATGTGCAATCGGGACAGTCTCATGAGTAGCTAAACTTTTAGTGGTCCGGCGGAATGTAAAACACACACGTGAACAGTACATGAGGCTTAAGTTCGAATAATTAATTAAAAGGGTTTTGGGTTAATTCTAGTTTATTTAATCTAACTAGTAATTTAGGATTGGCCACCCTAAGTTACGTAGTTTGTAGCTAACTTAGTACTTCCATCGTTTCTCGTGGAACAAGGCTAGGTAAGTAGCAAAGTTATTCATTAGAATAATTGGATTAAACCGATAGGAGACTATTAGATGCCCAACATACGAGTAGGCTCCTATACTAGGCCCCTTAGTTCGATAAAGCTGTCTAGTTATTAAATCTATTGATTGCCCAACAACGTAGGTTGTAGCTAGGTTAGGGAAGTAGAGGTTTCGATGCCCAACATGGCGGTTACCGACTAAGTAAGTGGGAGTGAGGATCACACAGTTTAAGTTATGGTGGTCTATAACTAGTAGATTCTTAAGATTAATTCATATTAAGTGTCGAGGATTGGAATTACGTGTGTGCTGAATATTCTGCTGGACCTATCTCTCAACTGCCCAGTTAAAACAGTTTTATTTCAGTTTTCAGTTTTTACAATTTCTATCAGTTTTTACAAGTTCTTAGTTTAGATAAAATCCTAAAAGTTGAGTGGTTGCTAAGCAAACTCAAGATAAGTAGAAAAATAATTTGTCTAGTCCTCCGTTCCCTGTGTTCGATAACCTGTGAACTATACTGATATAAATCTCAAGTTTTGCAGGATTATTTGGTGCAATACAACGATCACCAAATTGGCGTCGTTGCCGGGGAGCGGTGTTATCTAGTTTTATTGTTTTCTACTAATCTTTTTGTTCTTTTAAGTGTTGCATGAGCAGGTCTTCCAACCCCAACCTCATATTTGATCCTGAGATCGAGAAAACAGCAAAGAGGAATAGGAAGAAGACAAAGCTGCAAAAGCAATAGATTTTGTCCGAGGCAGCAGACGTCTTAACTGCCCAGTCAGGAGACAGAACAGACGCCGGTGATCAGACCAGCGACTCAGAACCAGAGACTGTTTGGTTCGACAAAACAAGGCAGAATACTCCAGTAGCTAGCTTAGAATCAGAGGAGGAAGAGATGGAAGAAGTGCACGATCCACAACCTTTGAGGATGAATACCGGATCGCTTGACATGGGAGCGGACCTACTCGGTCCAATCCAAATCACAACTACCGAACAAATCGATGTCAAGCTGAACATGGTCGCTGCCATGCCAAAGTTTTATGGGAGGACGAACAAGAACCCAAATTTTTTTTGGCATCGTTCAACCAAGTCTGCAACCTGCACCGGCAAGGCAATCTGGATGCATTCAAGCTCAAGGCTTTTCCATTCACACTGCAAGATGGAGCATAAGCGTGGTTCTCAAGTCTAACGCCAAACATGATCACGACGTGGGCCCAGATGCATACGGTCTTCTTGAAGAAGTATTTCCCACAATCGAAGACAAATGCACTTAAGAAGCAGATTTCCGGGATCGCTCAAGAAATCGACGAGACTTTCGGCGCATATTGGGAGAGATTTGGACGACTTGTCGATAGTTGTCCGAACCATGGCTACTCGGAGGTGGAGCTTCTACAAATTTTCTATCAAGGAATGACAGATGAAGCAAAAGCCATGGTTGATATCGATCTGAGAGGGAATTTCCACACAAGCCTCTACGAAGATGCAAGGAACATTATTGAAGGACTTGTGGAATCCACCTCGCAATACAAAGGGCCGAGACCAACAAGGAGAGCTGTCAATTGGTCTCATTCCGACTACATGGATGAGATCGATAGTAAGGTGGAGGCAAAATTCAGCCTATTGCAAGATACGCTCGACTTATTGCTTAAGCAAAACACTCCTGCTTCAAGCCGATCGAATACCGATCACGCATGTGGAGCATGTGGAGAAAAATGACATATGTCACTGCAATGTCCAAGAGAAGATGTAAATGCAGCTGGATATTGGAGCGGGCAGCAAGGGGTTCATCCGAACCTCCGTCGGAAGCAACCGGAGGAACATTTTCAACCGAGGAATCCGCATCAATCCCAATTTCAGCAACCATACCAGTAGCAACAAGGCTATCAACAGCCATACCAACCTCCTAATTAGATTGGCTATCAGCAGGCGTATAGACCCCCGCATCAAAAGCGCTCACAGACAGAGTGCCCCGCCTTGCCCGATCGAGCAGCGAGAACCCTTTAGAACAGCTTTTGGCCGAAATGGTTTCTTCGCAGAAGGACACCACTGCATTTCAACTACAAATGCAGAAGGAAATGATTAATACCCGACGGGAGATGAATCAAACAAAGAAAGAGCAACAAATGACTATGTATAATTTGGCCAAACAGATGACTAAGCTGAATTCTACAAGGCAAGAGATGAAGAATTCTCAAGGACAACTTCCAGCTCAGACTCGGCCTAATCCGAATGCCATGGCTAATGTAAGTCAGATAAGTATGTGTGGTACAAAGGAAACTGATGGAGAGAAGGGTGCCCGACTGCAAAAGCGAGTGGAATTTCCAGAAAGTCAAGTACAACAACTCATCCACCGCTATGACAATTTGTACCAAACACCTACTAATGGTACAAACTGTGTTAAACAACCGTTTCAAACAAACAAGCCTCCGCACCATCGAATATATCAGCAGCAAGGTCTATCGCCCGGCCAGGCAGACCATGAATCCTCTTCATTTGAAAAATTGATGGGCGAGATCATTTCTTCTCAAAAGGAAGCAATTACATATCAGAGACAGATGGAGAAGGAGATAATTTCAAATCAAAATGAGATCCAAGCCATGAAGGAAGAGATGCAACGATTGAAGACGGATCAACAAGTTACTTTGGAAAATCTGTCCGAACAATTGTCCAAACTGATCAGTTCACTCCAAGATCTGAAGGGAGGTCAAGGGCGTTTACCTTCACAAGCTCAAACACAGCCCAATCCGAGTGCCCAAAACTGCAACCAAATTACACTGCTTGGAGGAAAAGAATTGCCTGGCCCAACTGTACAAGCAAGATACCTAGAGAAGTCAGCAGCGACGAGGAAGGCTGCAGATCAGCCCATACCACCAGAAAGCTTAAAGAAGCAGTATGCTGAAGAACAAGAACGGGATGAGGAGGACATCCTAACTGGCCAGTGGGAGCCTGAAAATCTGATTCCCCCACCATTCCCCGAAGCTTTGAAAAGGAAAAAGATGCCGAACAAGGAGTACATGGACTACCTTAAGCTGTTCGAGAAATTGGAGATTAATATTCCTTTCCTTGAAGCCGTCAAAATTCCAAAGTTCGGGAAGTTCGTGAAGGATTTTATTGTTGGAAAAATCCTAAAGTTCGAGAAAATTATCATGGACCACTCTGTCTCGACAATCATTCAAAGGATGCTACCCGCTAAGTGTGCGGACCCAGGTATGTTTACACTGTCGTGCTTGATGGGAAATGTTATGATTAAGCAGGCTACGTGTGATTTAGGTGCATCCATAAATGTTATGCCATTATCCGTTTATAATCAATTGATTGGAGCTGAAGTAGTATCCACCAAAGTGATAATTCAATTAGCGGATAGGTCATGCATTGCCCCGGTAGGTTTACTTGAAAACATCTTGGTCAGAATTAACAACTTTGTCTATCCAGCAGATTTCTATGTCATAGACACAAATGATAGGAAAGTTGAGGGTACTGCGGGTGTTTTATTGGGTAGACCGTTCTTAAAAACTGTGAAGGCCATAATCAATATAGATGAAGGATCTATAAGTGTTGCATATCATAATGAAATCTATGTTCATCACATTGCTGAAGCACTTAAGATGCCTTTTAATCATGAAAATGAAAATGCTTTATCTACTGACTCCATTGAAAGCTTTGTCCAAGAATATCTTGAGACGTATGTGATGCAGGATAAGATGGAGGTCACCTTGACTCAAGGGCTGACCGAATTAGATCTCGATGATATGAGGGACGAGGAGATAAGAGAAAGCATCTTTGCTTTATACGCAACTTCAGAATTGACAATTGTCAGCAGTGTGTCTGAACTGCCCAGTCGGTATGATTTTATACCAAAATGGCTGAAAACCGTGGAAGTAAAGCCCCAACATGAAAGAGACAAGAAAATGCCAGCAAAGGAGCAGACTACCATCGTCTTGCAAGGAGATAGACCATCAACCAAGTGTGAGGAAAAATCTCGGAAGAAGGCCTATGAAGATTTCGAGTGGTATAAAGACCATGGGAAGAGATTGAAGTGGGTGATCGAGGCAGTGGATGAGACTCCACTGTTCATGTCGTCACCCCATTGAATCTTGAAGAGGAGGTCTAGCCGAAGACTCTAAAGAGAGGCGCTTCCGGGAGGCAACCCGTATTTTTTTCTGTTTTTTTCTTTGATTTCGTATTTTTAGTTTGATTTTATGCTTGGTGTTGTTTCTTTTCTTTTTCAGATTTTGGCTAAGTATGGAATTGAGATTTAAATGTAAGGAGATGGTTTTTGGAGGAGCAAAGATGAAGAGAAGAGAAATTTGGGCCTTAATTGCAAATTTCACAACTTTTGAGGACCCAATTGAGTGACGAAAATTTTCTGAGGGATTTAATTGCATTAATGGACAATTCTGGGTCCAATTGAAGTTTAGGAAAAAATGGGGACTGATTCGAAAAAAACGGAGGGACCATATGTCCAGACTGCACAGTCGGGAGGACCTACTTGCAAAATTTCCTTTTATAAAAGGAGAGAGGGGACCCAAACCCTACCACTTGTAACTATTCATCTTGTTCCCTCTCTATAACCGCGCTTCCTCCCCTGCTCTCTCTCTACAAATTTTCAAAACTTCCTCCCGAAGTCTCCTAACTGCCCAGGCCCTATGGATGATCTGGATTCCCTTGGACGCAGAGTAGATCGCCTCCGCCGCATAGTTATGAGCAGACTGCCTCGCCTGGGCAGGCGAGGCGACCAGTGACTTTTCTTCCCCAATTTTATTTTTTTTTCGTTTTTGTTTTATGTTTTGAGTCTGTTCTTGTGTGTCTTTCTTGTTCTTAAACTTGATAGGGATCAAGTGTAAGGAGGGGGGTGTTTCTTTTTATTTTGTCTTTTGTCTTTAGTTTTAGTATTTTCTTACACTTGGTAGGGATCAAGTGTAAGGAGGGTGTTTTTGTGTTTATTTTGTCATGCCTTCTCTCTTTGTTTTGTCTTTTATCTCTTGCTCGAGCATGCCAAAATTTTTAATTTTTGAAGTGCCGTTTTCTATGATTAAGCATATCTTATTTGTGCTTTTATGTTTCAATATGCTAGCTTGTAGTCTTTATGAAGAGTAGATCTAGACACGTATATGCATGTAATTTGGGATGACGAAAAATAAACTTTGTTGGATCGAAATTTTATAACCACTCACTTAAATAAGATTTGAGCCTTAAAGTAGGACACTTCCTACTATTCTTTTGAGTGTGTTTATCCGCAAAGTCGCAATATGTTTGAGTCATTTGTGATAAATGATAGGAGGCACTAGGGATTTTTAGTCACACGGTCGCGACAAAATATTTTTGACCCTACATTATCCCTTAGTGAACCAATTTGAGCCTTGACCGTTTCTTTGATTTGAGTTAGTGAAATTTTAGCCAAGGCCTTTTAAACTTTCTCTTGACCCATGTTATTGCATGTTTTACGAACTCTCTTGTGCATGATAGTTAAAATTTGAAGAGTATTACATATGTTTCCTACACGCCTGATCTCAGACATGCTTCTTGAAAAGCATTGGATAAAAAGTCTAAGTGTAAAAACTGCTCTATAAAAGCATAATTCAAAGTGTCTTGTCTGTACAGTTGAGACAGTTTGTGCCCAGTTTGCTAAAAAAGAAAGTATATGCCACGAAAAAAAAAATAATAATAATTAAAAAAAAGAGAAAAAAAAGAAGAAAAAGGAAAAAATCTGAATATGAAACGTGGCAGAAAATAAAGAGTATGGGTGCATAGTATTGATGTTGTAGCATTGAAGTGAATTTTCTAAAGTGGTGGGAGTTTGACTGTCTTGATTGCACAGGTGAGAGAGTTTTACATACATAACATTGAATCTGAATTTTAATGGAGCTTAGTACCCCTAGGACCCTTACCAACATCAATTTGTCTAAGTCTTAAGCCCCATTACAACCGAATGAGAAAGACCTCCTTGATATTGCTATTGTGATTATCTCTTATCGTGATTGCGTGGATTGTTTTCCTTTGAGTGGCTTGAACCGGACCTAGATTAGTTGAGTGTTGAGTGAAACTTGAGGAGATCCATATTGTTTAGATTTTGACCAAGTTGATATATATGTGCTTAGTTTCAAAATTTGCATTGTCTACTTGTTGGATGAGATCATGATTGCATGGTTTGACATTGTTTGGCTAGTTAATTGGTGTGGAAATTTTCGAATTGATTGGTATGGCTTCTTGTTTTTGTTTGTGAGTCCCTTGTTGTTTTCTTTCTTTAGTCCTTGTTGAGTCTTGTTCTTGTCGTTTTTCTTTTTCTTGTTTGAGTCTTGTCTTTTATTTTGAGTCTTGAGTCTTTGGGAGGACCGAAATAATTAGATACTTATCTTTTGTTCTTCTTATACTCGAGGGCGAGTATAGTTCAAGTGTAAGGAGATTTGATGAGTCATTTTCGTACCTAATTATTTTTGTCCGAAAAGCCTCTTAACTGTGCAGGCGAGATATTTTTGTTGGCAGTTGTGCAGGAAATTAGGCTGATTTGGCACGTGACGTAGAAATGATGTGGCAACGCGTTTTCCTGCTGGAATTGCGAGATTATGAGCGGATTTGGCCAAAGAAAGAAGAGAAGGAAAGAAAGAAGAGAAGGAAGGAAAGAAGAGAAGGAAGGAAAGGAGATAAATAAGGAAGGATGAGATATTTACCTTATCTCATAAATCTTTTCCTTATCCGAAAAGGAACTAGATGTAATCTAACTCCAAGGAGCATCCATATAAAAGGAGAAGAGAGGCACGAAATTCAGCACCTCCTCATACACGAAATCATCCTTTTCCGATCCATCCTATTCCCGACTTCATACCACCGCCACCGCCGTCCGATCATCATTCCGCCACCGCACCGCCGTCGCCGAGGAGAAGAACACCATTTACCGTTTTCGTTCCGTGAATTCAAGGAGTAGAATAGAAGAAACAAACACTTTATTTTCAGTTCATGATGTTCGAATTTCATACTTGCTTAGTTTAGGTCGTTGCTTTAAATTTTCGTTCGTTTGAGAGATCGAAGACTAATCGGTACTCTTGTTCTTATTTCCATTCTAGTTTTAAATTCAGTACGTGTTTCGGTTTTTCAGTTTTAGTTTGTGTCTATTATTATATTCTCAATTTTCGTGCATGCTAGAATTAGGGTTACGAATGATGAATGTTCTGTTTTGCAAAGTGTCTTACCTGTGCAGTCGGGACAGTCTCATGAGTAGCTAAACTTTTAGTGGTCCGGCAGAATGTAAAACACACACGTGAACAGTACATGAGGCTTAGGTTCGAATAATTAATTGAAAGGGTTTCGGGTTAATTCTGGTTTATTTAATCTAACTAGTAATTTAGGATTGGCCACCCTAAGTTGCGTAGTTTGTATCTAACTTAGTACTTCCATCGTTTCTCGTGGAACAAGGCTAGGTAAGTAGCAAAGTTATTCATTAGAATAATTGGATTAAACCGGTAGGAGACTATTAGATGCCCAACATACGAGTAGGCTCCTATACTAGGCTCCCTTAGTTTGATAAAGCTGTCTAGCTATTAAATCTATTGATTGCCCAACAACGTAGGTTGTAGCTAGGTTAGGGAAGTAGCCGTTTCGATGCCCAACATGGCGGTTACCGACTAAGTAAGTGGGAGTGAGGATCACGCAGTTTAAGTTACGGTTGTCTATAGCTAGTAGATTCTTAAGATTAATTCATATTAAGTGCCGAGGATTGGAATTACGTGTGTGCTGAATATTCTGTTGGACCTATCTCTCAACTGTCCAGTTAAAACAGTTTTATTTCAGTTTTCAATTTTTACAATTTCTTTCAGTTTTTACAAGTTCTTAGTTTAGATAAAATCCTAAAAGTTGCGTGGTTGCTAAGCAAACTCAAGATAAGCAGAAAAATAATTTGTCTAGTCCTCCGTTCCCTGTGTTCGATACCCTATGAACTATACTGATATAATTCTCAAGTTTTGTAGGATTATTTGGTGCAATACAGCGATCACCAGGAACAATAAAGGGCTTCTAGAGTGAAGAAAAGTGAGGAATAATCTTTCTGGGTTCGTGTTCTATCACTTGGATGATAGAGGGTTTAATTCTATGAAGCTTGGTTCCCTAGAGCAGTATAAGTGAGTGAAACTTGTGTTCTTGTTCGTTCAATGCTCGTATATTCTGTATATATTCGATTTGATTTTCCCTCTATTTATAGAAGTGAGCTATGGATAGATCCGTTGGAGACGAACTGTCCACGTGTCACTCTCTTTGGGTAGCTAACGACTCTTTTGAAATCGTGCAGAGTCCACCCTCTTTTTCAGGAAAGTGGTTGACTTGCAGCTTTTTACCAGTACTTTGACAGCTGGCAGCTTGTCATTGGTCAAGGTGTAGAAAGTTGTTGAGACATTCAAACTTCAAGGCAGATACTGAAGCTGACTTCTCTGATGTGTACAACCTCGGACAACTTTACTGATTTAACTTTGAAAACTACTAATAGTTAAGGAACATATCAGGCCATTTCTGAGTCTGACCGAGGGTTCAGTAGTATACTCTTGTTGAGTCCAACTCTACTGAAGGTCGACTCTGAGTTCAGTAAACTGCTCTTGCTAAGTCCAGTTCTACTGACTCTTTTAGTATCTTTGCTCTCGTTGAGTCTAGCACTACCGAGTCCGAACACCTCTCGGTATCTTTGCTCCGAATCTTGTGCTCCCGCTGAGTCCAAAGACTACTAAGTCCGAACACCTCTCGGTATCTTTGCTCTTGCTGAGTCCAGCACTACTGAGTCTTCACTCCATGGTACTGAGGCGGACAGTCTACTGAGGTTCAACAGACATAACTTATGAGTTTGGATCATGCTGAAGGCAAGTCTACTGAGTCTGAAACTCTCAGAGACTAAGGCGTTACAAATACAAAGGAATGATTCACCAATCAAATTAGGGTTTTGGGATCAGCCAAATCTTCTAAACAATCTACTGCTGAATCATCTCCCAACAGCCTACTGTTTACAATGCATGCATGCACGACACTTGTGCTTAACTAAAGAAGCTTAGGACCAACTAGGACAACCCCACCTTTGCAAAAAATTGTTCATGGTCCCTAGCCCCATTACAACCTGAAAAGGAAAACCCCCTTAATGTAGCATTTGTGATTGATACAATATGGTAGTTGAGCGAACATAGTATAGTTGAGCGGCTGTCGTGGAGTAGTATAGGGGAGTGTTGCGCAAACCGTGAGGAAGACATTATTCCCTGCCTAGTTTTTGACTGTTTGATAATAATGTTCCTAGGTTTGGAATTCATGATTTGTGCTCTAAAAATCGAGAATCACTATACATGCTTCATCTGTTTTTGAGTCTGGGCATCTTGTGAACCTTGGGCAGTTGACTGAGATGAATGCTTATTGTCTTTTCCTTTCTGTTTATGTGAGTGTTTGCATGTATGTCTGGGGGAGTCTGTCTTAAGCTACAATCTAAGCTTTGAAATTCTCTTCATACTTGAAGGCAAGTATTGCTTAAGTGCGAGGAGGTTGATAAGCCTAGATATGTAGCTCATTTATCAATTTAATTTGTGCGTTTAGCATTGTGAATATGCAACTTTTAGCTTAATATAGGAGGAAAAATGATGAAAATCGTGAAGCAGCTGGATTTGGGAGATTCTGGGTCGAAATGTTGGAATTGCCCAGAATGCAGAGGAAAAGGGCCTGAAGAGGGCCATAATTTATGCATTATTCGCTGGGCCGGAAATAGGAAGTATCAAGCTGAAGCAGGCCCACAAACCCAGCCCACATCTTCTTATCAAAGTATGGCAGGAAATAAGCTGCAAGAAGGTACATCCTAGGCCAGCTTTGACAAGCAGATCATACCTTGCACAATGATCTCCCACCTACCGGGCAGATATTTCTGGAAACTAAAGGGAGAGAAAGGGAGCTAATCATTATCATCTTCATACTTACATTTTCCTTAGTTAGTGTAGCTCGTCTCTCTCCCTCTGAAAATACTCTAAAAATTCGCCATTGATGTAGCCTAAAAACATTTTTTATTTACGCCTAGCATAGCTCGAAGCTCTCGAGAGGAGAAGACTTCCTTTTATATAAGTTATCGGTTAGCTTTAATTTCAGCACTTAATTTCAGTCTTAAATTCTTGCATTTATGTTTTCGAACTTGACTTTAAATCTGCTACTGTGTACGTGCGAATTACTTCATTTATTCTCTGTCTTTATCACCTTTAGAATGATGTTAACTTCTTTTCCTGCGAATATACCATGCTTTTATATCTCAGTACTTTCGATTTCATACCATATTGTTTCTTGCCCTTTTTAGTTAAAATCTCATGCTAGTTTCTTACCATTTTAGGAAATTTTACTATTCCAGTTTTAGTTCCCACATCTGCTTCATGCCTTACTTCTGCATGCTTAGTTTCGTGTCCTTAGTCAATATGTGTAGCTAACTCCTCAGATCTGGCCGAGGTAATGAGACACCATCCCTAAGAATCCGTGAGATGTGAGAACGTGTTTAATAATCGGTTTAATTAAGGCTTTAGTTGAACTCGGTTTAAGATAGTTGAGAATTGCTTAGATCTGATCAATCTGGGTAGATAACCATCTTTCTGGGCGGATGTAGACTAGCTATGTTTTCTACTTGGAATGCTGAACATCGGTAGATGCCTTTATCTGGTTCCTTAGTTCTGAATGCTCCTTAGTGCCTCCTTAGTCATTGCTCAACAAGGTAGGATAGTCACTTGGGTAGGGGACTGTTTCTATGCTCAATATGACAGTCCCAACTTAATAGAAGGAATGGACGCCCATGTACTCAACACAACGTCCTGGCCAGATAACCTTGACTAAATTGATTCATATAGTAATCTAGGATCGAACAGGGGGGGTGTTGAATTACCTTGGCTGGGTTGCTTTTACAACTTGTTATTTGTTTGTAAATTATTGTATGTTACCTTTCTGCCTAGTTTTAGAACACCCAAAGTTTATGGTGGCTACGAGTCAAACCCTTTAGGTTAGTAGAGATAGTTACTTAATCACCCGTTTCCTGAGGATCGACCTCTTGCTTGTCACTATACTTGTCCAGTATAGTATCTATGCAGGTGTTCTATAAATTTATTTGTTTGCCGGTTTTATGGCAAAACCGAAGCGATCAAATTGGCGCCGTTGCCGGGGAACGTTGTTTTAAGATTTAAGTTGCTTTTCTATTGACATGTTTGTTATTGTCCACAGTTTCTCTTCCAGGTGTTTATGAGCGACTTTGTCAACCCTAACTTCTGGTACGATCCCAAAATAGAGAAAACAACCAGGAGAAACCGGAAGGAGATACGACAGCGCAGGCGACAAAATCAACTGGAGTCGCAAGGAGAAGAAACTACCCATACAGGAGCAGCAAGTGAAGATGGTACTGAGGCCAACAACCAAGGAGACCAAGAGTTCTTCTCTGACCAAGAGAAAGAACAATCTGAAAGGGAGTTATTTGACTCAGAGTCCAAGACGGAATCTGAACAAGCGATGGATGTAGATGAGGAAGATAGGCAGGTCCTTGAAGTCAATGAGCACACTGCGAGGAAAAGAAAGAATCATGTGCAGATTGCTGCAGATGGTGAGAACCCAGTGGAGCTCAAGGCAGTAGTACTAA
This sequence comes from Lavandula angustifolia, assembly GCA_028984105.1. Taxonomy (NCBI): domain Eukaryota; kingdom Viridiplantae; phylum Streptophyta; class Magnoliopsida; order Lamiales; family Lamiaceae; genus Lavandula; species Lavandula angustifolia. The sequence goes on along the minus strand of CM054806.1, from coordinate 26,100,129 downwards.
ATGCTCTGCCCAAATTCTACGGAAAGAAAAATGAGAATCTTTTCTCATTTTTAAATCAATTTGAGAAGATATGTAGGCTACAAAAGAGTACTGGCTAGCAATCTGAACAAGAAGTGAAGCTAATGACATTTCCTTATGCCTTGAGCGATGGTGCTAACACTTGGTACTCAAGTTTGTGGACAGACACCATTGCTGATTGGCCACAGATGGAGACCACTTTTCTGGAATACTACTTTCCAGCAACGAAGACAAATGCCTTGAGAAAGGAGATCTCATGTATCCAACAAGAAGGTGGTGAATCCTTGAGTGAGTAATGAGAGCGCTTCAAAAATTAGATTTGACTGCCCAAATCAGTTTGAGAAGATATGTAGGCTACAAAATAAATTAGATTTAAAGAGTTTTATTTCAAAAATTAATTTTTAACATTGTTGGACATAAATAAATATCTATTTCAATATCTACTAATTTTGCAACGATTGTATTTTATTATTTTGTAATTGTTGTATAAGCAAATTAAAAAAATATAAAAGTATGGGAAATATTTATATTGCTTCCTATTGAGAATCTTGTTTTACTTATTTATAAAATAATGATAAACTAAAGAGATTTTTTAATTTTTTTTCTAGATTTAGTTTCCTATCAAAATAAAATATATACAATTTTTATTTTTGAGTCTGAATTTTTTCAATTTATCACAAATTTATTTGATTTAATATTATTATATATAATAGAAATAAAAATAAAAATATTAGGTGGTGTCAGTATGCTTCATAAGCGAATGATCGGATGTCTCTTAAGCTAACAATGTAATTTTTGTTTATTTAATAAAATTATATAATAAAATTACATATATTAAAAAAAGAAAAATTAAATTCTAGATACTTAAAATCCTAGAGTCAATAATTAAGAATTCAATTAAATGAATTTTTTTTTTATCATCTTTCTATTTTTAATTTAAAAAAGTAATAAGTTAAATTCTATATACACTTAAATGAAGAAAAGTTTTGAAAATCTAATAAAAATTAAATGAAGAAACTTTTGGGTTGCTATTATGAATTTTTGTATTAAATTCTTTTTACTTTTATGTTTATTATATTTGATGCAATCAAAACTTAAAATTTTGAGAGGATACCCCCAATAAAGCGGTAGTTTAGGAGTTTGATGCGATTTACGCGAACAATTATTCACGGCAAATTAATACCCTGGTATTAAAATCTTATTTATTTCGATAGTTTACCAGTACGATTCAGCGATTCTATTTTATTTATGTAAATTAGAATAACACAACCATGATTTCTACTTAAATAAACGTGCTAATATGAGACATTAAATAGGTCAAGAATAAAATTAATTTCAGAAAAGCAATTATCCAATTTCCCTTGGGGGTACTGACAATAATACTTTTGTTCACCAATTGATAGCCCCACGTAACAATACAAATTTCAAGCCGTCACTTTGTAATGTCGGAAAATGGCAACAAATATTATAGGGGATACGTAACTTCCATAATTAGGTACCATCACTTTCTGAGCGATTCAAAAAAAAAATTAAATTACGTATTACCATCACTTTCTGAGCGATTCAAAAAAATAAATTAAATTACGTATTTAAATTGAAAAATCTAATTAATTAAAGAAATTATTTACCTTAATTATATTAGTAGTATTACAAAATGACCTCGTGGGATCTTTATACCACCATTATTACGTAAGTCCGTCTTCTTTTTAGCGTTGGAATTCAATGCTTTGATTTTTTTTAATTACATTTCTACCCCTTTCTCCTTTACATGGGTTGCAGCCTGCAACCCTGCAGTCACCACCATAAATATTGGATGCCGACAGCACTTTCTCTCACTAAGAAGACCGGAAATCATGTATATTTTCTCTCACAAACACTCAAACTCTGGCCTTCTAGCTGCTTCTTCTTCATCCTCTCTCTTCCAACAAAAACCAGCTTTAAATTTGAAGAATCTCAGTTGTAATAAGCTGCCATGTTCAGCCAAAGGTACAACCATCAAAGCTTCACTGTCGCTCTCCCCCTCCGACGCCTCCGCAGCTGTACTCTTGCCTGAAACCAAAACCGTCCAAAAGGTACAACCAAGACCAGCAGCAAACTCAACTCCTCTTACACCTCTCAGCTTTCTAGAAAGAGCTGCTGTTGTCTACGGTGATTGCCCTGCAATTGTCTACAACGAAACTATTCGCACGTGGTCAGAAACCCACACGAGATGCCTCAAACTGGCATCGTCCATCGTCTCCCTGGGCATCAGAAAGCGCGACGTCGTTTCGGTCATCGCGCCGAACGTCCCCGCCATGTCCGAGCTCCACTTCGCCGTCCCCATGGCCGGCGCTGTCCTCAACACGATCAACCTCCGCCTCGACGCCAACGCTATCTTCAAACTGCTCCAGCACAGCGGCTCCAGCCTCGTCTTCGCAGACTGCCAATCGGAATCGCTCGTTCACGAAGCGATCTCGTTGCTCCCTTCGCATCTGCACCGTCCGATCCTGGTCCTCATCGGAGACGACGACTGCGAGAGCTACGTAGCGGATTCGGTCGACTGCTGTATCGATTACGAGAGCCTCGTCGAAAGCGGCGATCCGGATTTCGAATGGATCCGACCCGACTCCGAGCTGGATCCGATCACCTTGAATTACACCTCCGGCACCACCTCCTCGCCGAAGGGGGTGGTGCACTGCCACCGTGGCGCCTTCTTAATCTCAGTTGACTCGTTGCTAGACTGGTCTGTCCCGAAGCAGCCGGTCTACTTGTGGACGCTGCCGATGTTCCACGCCAACGGCTGGAGCTTCGCGTGGGGCATGGCGGCGGTCGGTGGCGTGAATGTCTGCCTCCGCCGCGTCGATGCGCCGACCATATACCACGCAATTGATAAGTATAAAGTAACTCACATGTGCGGTGCCCCAGTTGTGCTCAACATGTTGACCAACTACCCCGGTAGTAAGCCTTTAAAGAAGCCAATCCACATTTTAACAGCCGGAGCGCCGCCTCCGGCGGCCGTCCTCGGCCGTGCCGAATCGCTGGGTTTCTTGATTAGCCACGGCTACGGGTTAACTGAGACCGGAGGGCTTGTGGTGAGCTGCGCATGGAAGCAAGAGTGGAATCATCTATCCGGTAGGTGAACATCAGTTATTACGTTAATTTAACAAATTAATTGTATATCTTTTACGTTTATTCTAACTCATTAATTAATTTATTCCTTAAATTTAATTATATATTGGGTATATGTACATTTAGGGTTAGAGAGAGCGAAGCTGAAGTCTCGGCAAGGAGTGAGAAGCGTGGTGTTCAGCGAAGTGGACGTGGTGGACCCCGACTCCGGCGAGCGCGTCCCTAGAGACGGCGTAACGATGGGAGAGATCGTGCTGCGCGGCGGCAGTGTGATGGTGGGATATCTGAAAGACGAAGAGGGGACAAAGAATTGCATGAGGGATGGGTGGTTCTATACCGGCGACGTCGGAGTGATGCACCGCGACGGCTACTTGGAGGTGAAAGACCGATCAAAGGATGTCATCATTTGCGGCGGAGAGAATCTGAGCAGCGTCGAGGTGGAAGCTGTTCTCTACACCCACCCCGCCGTCAATGAGGCGGCGGTGGTGGCGCGGCCCGACAAGTTCTGGGGGGAGACGCCGTGTGCGTTTGTAAGCTTGAAGGATGGTGCGGCGGAGAAGCCCACCGAGAAGGATATTAGGGAGTTTTGCAAGGCGAGGTTACCGCTTTATATGGTGCCTAGAATGGTGGTGTTCAAGGCTGAGCTTCCTAAGACTTCCACCGGAAAAGTGCAGAAGTTTTTGCTTAGAAACATGGCTAAAGATTTGGAGAAATTTTTATCTTAAGTTTTCAGTTATCTATTTTCTTTAATGTTAAAAGCTGTATGTTGTACTTCATATTATATTAATGTAAACGTTATATAATAATAAAAGTTTCGTTTCATATCATAGCAATTAAAGTTGATAGTAGTAATTGAGAAGAATACTGGTAAGATATTTGGTCTTAGTACGGTTGCATTTGCATAAGATGAGATTCATGTCCCAAAAATTGTACTGTAAACATCTAGATAATTATACTAATGGGACACTGAGATATGAAAATTAAGATAGAGGGATCCGATCTCTACTTGTACCAATAATTATTCTCCTCGTTACACATAAAAAATGGCGGCACGAAGCATCTAAACCTAAATTATAGTTATAGGACTTAAGCTTACGAACTGCAAATAATGCTAGGGAGGTTGGTGAAATGACTAATTTAAGAAGGTAAATAGGGTTCCTTTTTATATGAATTAGGTTTCTTTCTCAGGTTTGTCCCAAAAATGAGATAATTAGTGTACCATACATAGTTGAAATCCATACATATGAGGATACCTTTATGCTCTATGGTTTTCATTCCTTCATGTTTGTAAAAAGAAAGAAAGTATCGACGTGTCAATGTCATATAAAATGTATTTAGATAATTATGATACAGTTTGTTATAGCTCAACGATCGAAAAATCAAGTCGCTCATAGCACCATAAAGTGATAGACACACATAGCGTGTTCAGTGAGAAAATTGAATCCATAACCTTTCGCTCCCGAGCCATCTACCTTCACCACTACGTCATCCCATGGGGACTAAAAAGTTGGGACATATTTATTATGTCTTAAAGTTGTATCTGTATAAATAATATAATAATAAGTAAAGGTATTGTCAATATTTTTAATGGATTCAAAGTATAAATGTTATTCACCAACCAATTCAATAGGAGTTAGTGTGGTCTAACAGGAAGGACCATACAATTAATTCTTAGGAATATAAAAATAATAATATGTTGGTTGTAGAGCCAAGAAATTAAATAGTTAATTGTGTATACCACAATTATGTACTCTTATGTGTACCACACCACAAGAGTGTCGACATGTGATATATGTGGTCTACTATTTTAAATGAAAAGCGCCACATATCGACACCCTTGTGGTGTGGTACATATAAGAGTACATAATTGTGGTAAACTTAAATTTTTGTGTTTTAGTTTATAGTGGATATTAAGTGCATCATACTAGTCCGAACTTCACGGATATATCTATAAAATGACTTTTTTTGTGGTCAATTACCCTAGTTAATTTACAAACGCAGACACATAATTTACTATTTATCACATAGAATACACATAAATTCATATCCCTAGGCTATTGTAACCAAGATTTTATTTCGATTCAGTGGCCACTTAATATTTTATATTCTCGTACCATCATGTAATAATACTTTCAGAAACAAGAACAAAAATTAAAAGAAATACCTACTCTTGATATAGATATTAAATGCGTCACAGATAGACACTATTGAATATCTTGGGAGAGAGGACTGGGAGGCCCATGCAAATGTGCAATTACTGCGGCAGATCATATATAGTTAGGAGCTAGAAATCAAGTGGTTCACACAACTTAGGGAAAAAAATTAATTTTGATGCGACTCCTGTCCACTTAGAATAGGTTATCTTGGTTATGGCCAATTTTGATCTATTAGATTGGTAAATAGTCTGATTTTATTTGTTTTGTAAAAATGGATAAAGTTATTCAATTTTAGTTCTTTTTAGAAAAAAGTTGTACATACCCCCAAAAATAAGAAAAATAAATAAAAATTCTTACGTGACTTTTTTTTTAAATAAGTAGTTTTCATGTTATGAAATTAAAAAATAAAGTTATTTTACAAAAATAAAGTTATTACATGCGTGAAAAAATGACTAAAATTGAACAACTTTTTCCATTTTTATAAAACGTACCAAAAAAAAAAACTATTTACTAACTTAATGGACTAAAATTGACATTGACTAATATAAGGAACTAAAAATGAACAGTTGTCAACGTAATGAATCAAAATTAATTTTGTTTCCCACTACTTACACGTAAATTGTTTTAAAAATAGAAAAAACTTGAATATATATATATATATATATATATATATATATTTATTTATATATATTCAAAGAAATAGGATTAGCCCTTAGAGTGTGGGGTGGGTTTTCATTTGTCAATCAATCATACATCACATTATCATAACATCTACAAATCAGAAGCTCATTAAATTAAGAAGTACTACTCGCTCGATGTGTCCCTCAAATAAGGGGCCTTAGAAGTTGCCTCTTTGGACTTGAAAGACAAACGGTCCTTACCTTGGACTGATTCTATTGATTCATAATATTGTTGTGATATGATTTTAACTAGACTTTAACTAGATATGTTAAAATTGGTTCGAAATGGTGATGAGCTAACTGAACTTATCCGTACTTTTGAGTTAGATTGGGGTCAAAATTTTGAGACAAAAAGAATCGGGCCTGATCGATCATTCCAAAAGATTTGATAGGGAAACTAAGTTTTCAGAAAAATCTCATAAATTGCGGGTTAAGCTCACCAATTATATATTCTTATAGTATTTCATTTAAATTTATAAATCTTATGAATATCAAAAATGGTTATGTAACAAAATGGTAGTTGGTTTTACTCTAAAACAATGTTTGTGTATTCAAACCATACTAAGACTGGTATGAACTGCATTTTTAGATATCCGATCGACTTCTAAGAGCATCCATATTGCCCCTATTTTGGTCATTCATATTGATGGATGGATGGATGGATGGATGCTGCTGCGATGTGAGAGGAGTGTGGATGGAGAGAGAGTACATCACCATCCAACAATTTAAATGGAGAAAGGGTTTCGGATGTGGGTCAAGTGCAATATTAAATGGAGAGAAAATGTGGGGAGGTGGGCCCAGATGAGGTGTGAAAAGGTGATAGATATGCAAATAATTTTTGATATTCTGAATTTTTATTCATTGCAGTACAATATATATACAGTAAATCTAACCGTTAATTACGAAAGGAATTCAGAAATATAATTTTTACGTTACAAAAAAATTCCTATATATAGTGTAAGTACCCGTGCGGGGCAGGTCTACCCGCCCCGGATCCGTGCGGACCCGCAAATATTTTAAGTTAATTAAATTTAAAATTATGTTTGCACAATGATTCGAACCCAGGTCATCCTGAAATTTACAAACACTCTTGACCGCTAGACCAACAACTTATTTGTTGAATATACATAAACATAAAATATATATAATTTTAAAGTGTTATTTTATTAATTTTAATTTAAAACATAAATAAAAATGTAGTAACTTTAATCAAATATAATGATTGTAGTAAGCATGACTAATATTTCATGTGAAAAATAAAAATAAAACACAAAAACAAAATCATCTTTCAAATATTTTTTGTAGCTTTTATTCATCATATTTCTTTAATTTTTTCAAATATACTTTCATATGTTATGATTTTTATTAAAGAATGAATTTCTTATATATATGTTATGATTCTTATAAATTTATGAATGAAGTTCATGAATAATAAGAGTATAGTTTTTCATTTGTTATACAAAAAAAAAAAAAACCTCAATTGTAAATTTGTAATTTTTCATTAGTCATAAAGAATTTTAAATTATGAATTTATAATTTTTCATTAGTTCATTAGTTCATGAATACTTATTTTTAATAAATATAATGTTAATCTCATTTTCGAAATACATTTTCATGATTATAAATTAGAAACTTGAATATAATATATTGAAATCTAGAAAGTTAATATTTATTATATTTTTATTAGATTTATTTCCACTTTTTATAAAAAGTTTTCAATTGTAATTGTTCATTAATCATAATTGTATTTATACATATAATCCATTTCAATTAAAGAATAGAAAATTAGAAATAAAAAATAATTTTAAATTTAAATTTTGGAAATAAAAATATTCATTTCATTTTCGAAATACATGCCCTTAATTACAATTTGAATATAGTATATTGAAATCTAGAAAATTAATATTTATATTTTATAAGCTATTTTTTATTAGATGTATTAAATTTTTTTTTATTTTAGTATGTCATATTCTTATATATAACTATACATGTAAAATATTAACAAATATGAACATTAACTCAAACGGTATAAGTGCATGTAAAGAAATTATTGATACGAGTACGAATCTTGTTGGGTTATAAGTCAGTGGTTGATTTAATCATCACTTAGAGGGTACTTTGTTTTATTATCAGTAGTTCTTGTAATAGGACTTGCTTATCGATAATGGGGGAAATCATAGTGATTTAGTGCTATGGAATTGAAGATCGCAAAACTCGTCTTGTACCCTTAGTGTAGTGTCTTTCGGACTAGATGATGTAATAGGCTAGACTGTTCTTATTTTCATTATCTGTTTTGTCTAAGTCCTGTAAGGGGTATTTGTTGGTATGAACTTCAGTAGGAAGTTACATTCCAGAACCCCATGTCATCAATTGTAAGAGCTCGTGTTCTCAGGTCTTTCTTTATCAGCCGACTCAGACGAAGAAGACAGTGATCGTATCAGATCTACTGTATCCGATAGGAAACGACCCGACTTTTTAACACAGGACAGAGCTCAGTACCTTCAGAGTCATCAGCTGACTACACTCAGTAGAAGATCCTTTATCAGCCGACTCAAACGAAGAAGATAGTGATCGTATCAGATCTACTGTATCCGATAGGAAACGACCCGACTTTTTAACATCATTCGAAAGTCAGCAGAAGGTCATACGAGGATGAGTAAGAGTCAACTCAGATGAAGACTGATGTCTGACAAGTCTCACCTAACACAAACCTCGACCAATGAGAAGCGGTCTAAGCCTTACCTGCTCTGACAAACTAAAGCTGCTCTCATGTACAGTGACCAACTACTCTGCGATACTATTTCGAACATATGGCCGTTTTCCTTGGACATTTGTGACACGTGGCATAGTCCCCTCCAACGGACAAATGCCTGGGTCACGACTATAAATAGAGAAGCTTTTCCGAGCTCAACGCACGGGATATCAAAGGGATTGCACGCTCAAGCATTCAAAACACTAGCGCTTTCATGAATATCCAGCGAAGAACTTGCTTATTAGAATATTTTAAGTTCTTCTCTCTAGAGTTTTTCATTAGATCCATCTTCTCTATCAAAGCTCCATTGTTATATCCATAGTTTATAACCTTCGAAGGAGTTCACTTTTCGTGACTGTTCTTATTGTAAGAACTCCTTCATAGTTGGAGAAAATTCCCCCCTCCCCCTCCCCCTCCCCCCTTCAAATTTTGGTTTGGATTGTAAAGTCGCTAAGGACTATAACTTAGAAGGGTCTCTCCAGCGCACAGATACCTTGTTGAGGCTTCCTCAGATTAATCAACAAGACCTCCGGTTCAACAGGACCGTGGACCTAGGATCTTGCGTATCCGAACCACGTTAAAAATCGCTTGTGTCATTTACTGTTTTATTGCATTGTTTTCATACTATCTTACAAACTCATACTTTGCATAAAACGTATTTAAAAGTGCACTAGCCAAAACTATTTGGTTTGCGAAAAGCACGTTTTCAAATCGAGACGAAGTCTATCGGGCCCTACACTTATCCGCACTAACTCTCCGCCTGAGGATTTAATACTGACAAAAGTCAGTAGAAGAAACTCAGTAGTTGAGTCACTCTGACCCGCGATCAAAAGGTTACTATCTGACACTGTTCATCAGTCGCAACCTACAACTCAGCTGTCCTTCGCGTTTGAGAAAAGAAACTTGTACTCACGTGTATTCACCCCCCTACACCTGACACTCGTCTCCGGACCAACAAATCTCACAAATGATACTTTTACACTTCTAAATTCTAATTTGTTCTGGGGTGGGTCTATACGGGGCGGGGCGGGTCCGCAGCAGGAACTGGAACCTCCCCGGACCCGGTACGGGTCGGGTCCGGAACCGCCCTACACTCGTACTTCAGGTCGGGTCCGACGGGTCCGAGTCCTTTTGCCATCCCTAATTTTATTCTCTCTATATTATTTCAATTTCACTTCATTTTCCAATCCTCCTTTTGATAAATTTTTATCTGAAATTGATAAAAATAACAATTTCAATTGGCCGAATTATTATAATTTGGATGAAGATGAATCTACTCCTAATTCTCAAATTCCTCCAAATTCTCAAGTTCCTCTAGGTTTCTCGTACCCTCATTTCAGTCATCCACCATAATTTTTTCCACTCAATTATCCATATACCCAAAATTTTGGGAGTTATGGGATGCCGACTAATTATCCACATTTCACTCATAATCCAACAAATATTTCGAATTTTCCATCCAACCCGCCTAATATGTCAAATTCCACTCACAATCCGTCACACGTGTTTGGGTTTTCTACTCCACCATCAACAAATAAACAGTCTTGATCTTCTCGATGAGTTGAAATATGCTCTCCATCTTCGATTCCAGAAACTCAATTCGAAGAGGAAGAAGAGTCACCCGTTTCAATTGGGAGTCTGGAGCAAGCAACTACCGATGCGACCAGTAAGAACAATCGACTGATTTGGAAAAAAGAAGAGGATGCGCATCTAACAAATGCATGGTACACGGTATCTGAAGACCTAATCACCGGGAATTGCCAAAAGGAAGCGGTCTTTTGGAATCATGTTGCTTGCTACTACAATGAAAATAAACCCGATAGCTTTCCTACTCGTACGGCGCTGGTCTTGAGATCTCACTAGCATTACATTAGGCCGCTTGCAATAAAATTCAACGATTGCCACAATCTCATATGAAGTATATATAGAAGCGAGTCCAGTAGCGAAGACGTCTACAAAATGGCACTGGAAAAGTACCGTGAAGAAAAAAGTTCCAATTTTGCACATGATCACGTGTGGGAAATCATGAAAGATCATTGTTGGTCCCGAGAGTAACGTTCAGGTGTAGAGGGGGGGTGAATACACCTGAAAACCGATTTCTCAACTTAAAACGCGAACAGTCCTTTCCAGGAGAGTGTCGTACTGAACGAGCTCAGCAGACCAAATAAGCTGTTCTGAATAGCGTGGCAGAGTGACTGACTTTACTGAGGCCTGCTAGCTGACTAGAGTTAGAATTCAGTGCCGTTCAGATAAAGTTCAGTAGTGCGGAAAATATGTATAGGCCCAAATTCAGTTGAGTTAGGAAAACATTTTATCAAAACAGTTTCAGTATATTAGTACAGTCGTTTAAGCTTGCTGAAACTCAGTTGAATGATTTTAAAGATATTTTTCAGTATGCACAGAAAATCAATGCAACAGTAAATAATGAACACAGAACACAGGCGATTTTTAAAGTGGTTCGGATCCAACAATCCTACGTCCACTGTCCCGAAAGATCAGGAGGCTATGTATTATACTGAGATAGTCTCAGTCGGTTTGTACACTGGACAAACACTGGTCTTGAGATTTATACTGAGCAAGTCTCAGATTACAGGGTATCAAATTAAGTGTTTGAGAAACTCTCCAACTGTGAAGGAGTCCTTTACAATAAGGATCAGTTCGACTATGAACTCCTTCGTCTAAGCTATAGATATGAACAGTTGAGCTTAGGTTAGAGGGATAGGGAACGAGAATGTGGCTTCTAGAGCGACGCACGGCTGAGTATAAACTTTGGGTTCGTGTTCAGTCGCTTGGATACTAGAGGCTGTATAATTCTGATTCAGCTTGGTTCCCTATGAGCAGATATGTAGTCTTTCGCCGGATATTGTTTCTTCGAACTACTTGCGGAAGACTTAGGACATATATGAGTTGCTCTTTGAATGCTCTGAGTTCGTTTGTGTGTTCGTTGGTTCACTCGTTTTTTCGTGTACGAAGGTTAGCTTCAATTTGATTTTATCCCTCTATTTATAGAGCAGAGATGAGGATAGATCCGTTGGAGACGACGATCCTTTGTCTCTCTCTTTTGGGTAGCTAACGGCTCTTTCAAAGTATGGTTGCAGTGTCATTTCCCTCCATTTCTGGAAAGTTGTTGACTTGCGGCTTTAACGGATATAGGACGGTGGGCGCTTGTCATTGGTCGAGGTTCGGGAAAGTAGGTGAGACAGAACGGACTTCAAGGAGATCGAAGCCGACTTCTCTCTTCCTCGTATTGACTCTGCTGATTTGACTTTAAGAGAATCTGACGGTCGAGGGACTATCCAAGCGTTCTTTGAGTCTGATCTCTTATTCAGTAGCATGCTTCTGCTGAGTCGGTTCTACTGAAGATCAGCTCTGAGCTCAGTGAACTACTCTCGCCGGAGTTCGGTTCTGCGACTCCTTTCGCATATCGCTCTCCCGCCGAGTCCAAGATCACCGAGTCTTCTACCTCCGTACCGAGGCAGGTAATCTACTGAGCCCCTGAACCAGATGCAGAGTGTCTACTGAGTCTGGAACCTCAGAGACAGAACAAAATAGGTTACAACTGAATGGTTCATCGACCAAGATAGGGTTTTGGGATCTTCAAATCTTCAGTAAGTATTCAGTGCACAGGGCTACTGAGTTATGTCTTAACTGATTGTGAGAAGACTGAATCATCTCCCAACAATTTCCCCCTATTTGATGATGCCAAAACCTAACACTATGACTTGTTAGAAATAGAGCTCCTTACAAATATTACAAGTAGAATCAGCGGAGTTGTTCTTCAAGTCCTAGACTACTGAGGGAATTAGGGCAGAAATATCAGAACCTATACATAAACTAGTCAGCAATTTCCCCCTGTCTAACAACATCATCCCCCAACTATGCAATCTATCAGAATCTAGCTAAGCAAAAACTGACAAAATATATATAAGAACAGTGAGTGTGTGAGTCAGTAATAACTTCAGTGATTCTGAGTGTTAAGCATAAAAACAAACAAGGCCATTTAGACAATAAGGAATTGTCAGGGCCAATAACTGAGATGTTTTATAGATTTGAAAAGTTCAGTACAGTTACATTGTCTGCTATACTAAGAAGAATAGAAAAGAAGTTACACAGAAATACAGAAGCTAATCATCATCTGAACCACTTAATCCTGTCTTTGAAGTCCTTTGATTGGGATTCAGGAAGAGGCAGTCCATACATCCGGTAGGTGATCTTCCTCAGCTTCAGTATCTCAGCGAAGTCAGCTGGATCATCTTCATCTAGGAACTTGGCTTCAGCAGCATCCTTGACTTCCTTCTCAATGACTCCATAATGAACAGAGTCGTCTAGTTTCAGTGGGGGCGGCATGATTCTTGGACCTAGTACTCTGACATCTACCTTGTCTTTTACGACTTTCTGAACTCTGGCAAACATCTCTATGTCTGCCCTCATGAGCCATTCACCAAAGGCGACAGACTTATGCTTCTCAGCCCAGTACCTCCAGAAATAATTCCTCTTAATGACTTCAGCCTTCAGTGTCTCCTACCTTTGAGTTATCTCCCAAGGCATCCATTCATCAACTCTCGGCCATCTGTGAATTTTGAGATCAATAGGCTTCTTGAACCTTTTGTATCTGTATGGAATGTCAGCTTTCTCAGGAATCCTCTGACTCGCTTCTTGTTCAGCTTTCAGCCTCAGAGCTTCAAGGTCTGCTATTCTGAGCCTTTCTCGAGCTGCTTCTATCTATCTTGCTTCTTCTCCTCTATACAAGTACCTCTCCATCTGAGCCCATATTTCTTGCATCTCAAGATCTTGTTCCTTAGAAGGGACATAGGAGGGTTTGTGAGGCTCTTCTTCTGAATTAGCAGGTGTGGTAGATTTTTCTTTCGAAGTACCCTGTTGACCAAGAATGTCGTCTGCCGCTACTCCTTCTCCTTGTCTGCCTCATCACTCGGCTTTAGAGTTCGGGAGGGGCACCGGGTCCGGGCTTCTTTCCTCCTGCTGGAGCCTTTGTCTTGCCTTTTGCTGGCTTCTTCTTAGGCTTATTTGCGGCCTCGGCTTGGCAATTTCTCTCGCTAGCTTCTCATCGCTAGCCGATTCGAGCTTCCTCCTCCCGGAGTAACATACCTCTTGGGTCCTTTCTTCTTAGAGGGAGGGGTAGGAAACTTCGTAACTTTCTTGCCTTTCCCAAGAATCGGAGGAGGTAGAGGAACCTCTTCCTCTTCCGACTCCTCGTCGGCAGACTCAAAGAACCTCCTTGATTATATCGGAAGGTATTTGGGTCGCCTGAGTAGCCACTTCCTTGGGTCCTGAGCCGCTTGGGCCGGTCTCAGCAGACACTACATCGCCTGCTGCTGAGACACCCTGGGCCTCGCCAGTCTGAGTAGAGGGTCCAGTGGGAGCAGTTATCTGAGTCTGAATTGCCCCTGTCACTGACCTTACTCTTTTTGGTACCTTCAGTACCAGTTCCTTACCTTCAGGTATCTTCCCTTTTCCTTCCCTTCCTTCCCCCTTTTTGGCATCAGCAAATCGGCTTGGGGTGGGAATTGATACCTTCTTGTCCAGACTCTTGTAAGCTGTAGCCAGATCATCTAAGGCATTTTGCAGCTTAGTCAGTTTCTCGTGCAACTCGTTCCTCTCCTCAGTAAGTTGCTCACTGTATTTCTTGTGGGAGGCGTCTGCTGCTGTCTGGAACTTCTGCAACTATTTGTCCACACTCTCTTCAATAGCCTTCTGAATTGATTGAAGCCTGAGGTCTGAGGCTTGAGAGATGGAGGAGACAGATTCAGTATGTGCTTTCTGAGCGGCCTTATAATCTTCAAGCATTTGAGCTTGGCCAGCCTGAATCGTCTTCAGTTGCTCATCGAAGTCAGCCCTCTGGGTGGCTAGCGCATCAGTAAGGATGGTGGAGAAGTCAGGGGCAGGCGTGTTCTGGATGGTTGTCCTGAGCCCCTTTATCTCTGCGCTGTGGGCCTGAGTGGTCTGCCTCCACGTCTTGTGGACGGCGCGGGCGAGGAGTCAGTTCTGAGTTCCTTGACTCCTCAGTACCCTGGCTACTGACTTCGAACGTTGGCTCTTCGGGCTGGGCGCTACTTCGAAGGCAGATTCGAGTAGCAGCTGAGATGGTTCAGCTGCCTTCGAAGTACCAGCCGCCGACTGACCTGGACCAAGGATGCTGAGCGGCGGATTAGCAGTGGATGTGGGAGCATCCTTGTCCAGTTGAGATCCCTCATCAGGCTTCTCAGGGCCTGAATCACGGGGTGGGTCCTGACCATCGGGGTCAGACCCATCTGAGGGTGCTGATGTTGAGACGGGTTGTCTGTCGTTCAGCATAGCGAGCATCGCAGCCCTCAGATCTTCAAGGGTGCCAAGGTCGGATGGCTCTGAGTAGCCAATCTTGCCCCTTATGATCAGCTCCTCCTCATGGAGTTGTTCGCAGGAGTGGTGAATGATGAAGTGCTTCAGATTGTGCCACTCCTGGAACCGGATCAGCATGTAGAGCCTAGCCTGCCTTGCTAATGTGACCAAATCACTGTAGCCGGCTATCTCTGGGATCTGTTCAGCAATCTCTCGGGAGGCTCGTGATTTGAGAACTGAGGCCTCAATCCCGATCGATTCTGACTCAGAAGCTGTCTCTGAGTCTTCTACATCTATTGAGACGGCCGCTTCTCATCGGATGGTATCTTCTGGCCGAGTGGTGGAACGTCCCAAGGGGCATCCGGGTGTTTGTGCAGATTCAGCTTGGACCCCTTGGTCCACTGTGTCACCACGCTCAGTGGAGACTGCCTTCTCCACTGATGGTGTCTTCTCGGATGACTCAGACTCATCCCTTAATTGCAGAGGAGGCTCAACAACTACTGCCTCAAGCTCTGCCTCCGACAAGACCTCACTGACTTTCTTCAGCCTCTTGGTCGGTGTTTTAGGAGTAGACTTGGGAGGGGACCCCTTCTTGGTGGGTATAGAGGTCTTCTGAGTTCCGAACTTAGGATCAGCGGGCCCTGATCCTATCTGCTGAAGGGCCGCTGCCCTGTTCTGGAACCAGACCTTCTTCTAGTTGAAGTACTGCTTATCAGCAAAGGTTATATTGTCCGATCCGCAGAAATCTTCTATCATCACGGAAAGCTACAGACCATACAGTAGTTTTCCTTTGACGCTCAAACGCTTGGCTGTCTTATCAAACTTGGTTGATTGCGTCATGAATTCTTTGAGGAAGAATTCAGTCCAGTTAATTTTTGCTCTGTCATGTATGGCCATCATAAGCTGGATCTTTGGCCCGGACACTTGATCGAAGGACCCGGCCTGACTTGTTAGCAGCTGAGTCACGATGTAGGCCAATGCTCTTATTGGGGAAGCATTGCATTCTTCGGAAATGCGGCTCTGAAAGTTGTCGGCTTCCCACAGAACTCTGTCAGATACTCATCCATCAAATCATCTTTGTAAGCCACAGTAGTGAATCCTGCGTTAGGAAGGTTGAAGCTTCTCTGGAGTGCTTCTCTGATAGACATCTGCTTGATTTCAATAGCGGTACGAGAGGGGTCGCCTATTGAATGAACGACATAACGGCATCGGATATCTCCCTCTACTAATTCTGAGTTCAGATAGAGCTCAGCTATCTGGCGTGGAAGGAAGAACGACGGCTTCCTTGTCAAAAAACCTTCAAGCCCAGTTTCACGAAGGGCGTAGAAGATCTCTTCCATGTAGTCGAGGTCACATGTATCGAACTCCATCACGGGTTCGCACCAGACCCGATCCTTCTCTAGGATCTCTTGCATATCGGCAGGAGCGACCACAGTAGTTCCTGTCATATTCTGTAATCTGCAAACACAGTAGATCAGTATCCAATAAAGTACAAAAAAAAAATAAGCGTATACGATACTGAATGATCATTGAAATTTACCAAAGATTTTTAGAGAGGTTTCGAAGGATGAGTTTTGTAAGGAGTAGGGATAATCTCAGAAAATCTAGGGTTCAAAATATTTGCAGAGTAGAAATGGCGGTTTCAAACATTTGAACGTATATATATATATGGTAATGAAGATAAACAGTTAATTATCTTCGGTTCAGTTTGAACATGCTTTTTGAAATGGACGGCCAGGATTAGATTTTATAAAATAGGCAATGATCATATTAGCCGCCCAAGTCAAAATACAGTTGTATATAACCAAAGAAGTAACTTGATACGACATGCATTTAATGCGTTGCAGAGTTCAGCATGCTTTTACATAGAATGTCGTGTATTTAATGTAAACCGTTAATATTAAATGACATTTTCTAAGGCATTGAATACGAAGCTGAATCTCGAGTCATAAATGCACGGAATTGTTCTATTGGCTACGAGAAGAGATACGCAAACCTGTCAGCGAACATCGTAGTCAGTTGATTCCTCGTGTAGATGGTTGCTTGAGTCTCTACGTCATCGAATTTTCTCGCATCGAGAGTGAACATTCCCCCCATCGAATGCTCCTCTCCTGAATCCACTTACTGACTAGAGTCATTAGGGTCCAGCAGACCTACCTCTACTAAAAGTTCTCTGAATCTGGCTTCAGCTAGAGGCTTGGTCAGTATATCAGCCCTTTGATGGTCAGTATGGATCTTTTCCATCCTGATATCCTTCTTTTTGACATGATCACGAATGAAGTGGTGTCTGATGTCCACGTGCTTGCATCTCGTGTGAAGTACAGGATTCTGAGTGATTGCAATTGCACTGGTTCTGTTGCAGAAGATCGACACTTCATTCTGAATGACGTCATAGTCACGTAGCTGCTGTCTCAGACAAAGGATTTGGGCGCAGCAAATTCCGGCAGCCATATATTCAGCTTCAGTAGTTGACGTTGCTACTGAGTGTTGTTTCTTTGAGAACTATGAGATCAGCTTACTGCCAAGGAACTGACACGTTCCATAAGTTGACTTTCGGTCAATTCTACATCCTGTATAGTCAGCATCAGAATAGCCAGTTAGTTCAATATTATATTCAGCTGGATACCATAAACCCATGTTAGGTGTTCCTCTGAGATAGCGGAGAATCTTCTTTGCTGAGTCCATATGACTCTGCTTAGGATTCGCCTGAAATTGAGCGCAGACACCTACAACATAAGTTATGTCAGGACGAGTAGCTGTTAAGTATAATAAAGAACCAATAATAGCACGAAATTCAGTATGGTCTATTGATACTCCCTCTTTATCAAGATCAATTTTCATGTTCGTGTTCATCGGGATCTTAATTGGTTTGCCGGATGTGCAACCGAATTTCTTGATGAGGTCTCGAGTGTATTTGTCTTGATTGATGAACGTTCCCTTCTCAGATTGTCTGACTTGAAATCCAAGGAAATAATTCATCTCTCCCATCATTGACATCTCGAAATTGTCCTTCATCATTTTCTCAAACTGCTGACACATGATGACGTTCTTCGAACCGAAGATGATGTCATCTACGTAGATCCGCACAAGTAAAATGTCGTCTTCCGGTCGAATGCTAAATAATGTGCGGCTCATCGTGCCCTTCAAAAACCTTTCGAAGAAGAAACTCGACAGGTATTGTACCAAGCCCCCGGGTGCTTGTTTTAACCCGTACGCAGTCTTTTTTGAGTCTATAAACTCGATGTCCTCGCCGAAAGCCGGGAGGCTGTTTCTACATAGACTTCTTCTTTCAAGACGCCGTTCAGGAATACAGACTTCACATCCATTTGATAGACTCTGAATCTCTGATGTGTTGCGTAGGCTAGGAATAGTCTGATTGCCTCCAATCTTGCAACTGGAGCGAACGTTTTGTCGAAATCTATCCCTTCATCTTGACAGTAGCCTTTTGCCACGAGCCTTGATTTGTTCCTTACTATAACGTTGTTTTCATCTCGCTTGTTCTTGAAGACCCATTTGGTTCCGATCACATGTTGATGCCGGGGTCTGTCAACAAGCTCCCAAACTTTGTTTCTCGTGAACCGATTCGGCTCCTCCCGCATGGCTATGATCCGGTCGGCGTCCTTAAGTGCATCCTCAATCGATCGAGGTTCTTGATGGAGACAAGAAGCAGGAATATAAGGCTCTTTCTCCCTGACAGAATCTGGATCTTGTCTTGACTCTTGCTGAAGGATCTCCAATAATCAAATCAGAAGTGTGAGCGTCCAGCCACGATCTACGATGTTTCAACTCTTCATCTGAAATTTGTTCAACACAGATAGTAGGTGAGTTAGGTATTTCAGTAGTACTATTCTGAGATTGAAGCAATTCAGTTACAAGAGTATGATCTACTGAGTCACCAAGTTCGGGGGCATTTAGCTCAGGAACATCATTAGTTCCCCCTGAATTATTATCCTCAGTAGAGGTCTCAGTTACCACTTGGGTTTCTTCATCGACCTGAGTTACCTGGGATTGACTCGTTCGGTAGAGTCAATCCGTTCAACTGCCTTCTGGCCGGGCCGAGATTCGATAGACTTGTCTTCGGTTTCTTCATCTGAATCATCATCCCAACATAGCTGGATCTTTTCAACTTTGTCTTTTACGCTCAGATCCTGTAGCTGCTTACTGATGTCCTCAGATTCAGGTTTAGAGTTCATGCTCATATCTTCAGTAGCAAACTCATTAAAAACAACATGAGGGCTTTCCACCACGGAAAGGGTCCGATAGTTAAAGACTCTGAAGGCTTTGCTGACCCGGGAGTATCCTAAGAAGACTCCCTGATCTGACTTGCTTTCAAAAGTCTTCAGCTGGTCTTTCCCATTATTGTGGATAAAGCATGAACACCCAAGAATATGGAAATAAGATAAAGAAGGCTTCCTGCCATTCCATAATTCATATGGTGTCTTCTTATGCTGCTTTGTCAGTAGAGATCTATTCCGAGTATAACATGCGATCGCGTAGCTTCTGCCCAGAATTTGGTTGGGAGTCCTGAGTCTGCGAGCAGGGTTCTTGTTGCTTCTTTGAGTGTTCAATTCTTTCTCTCAGCAACCCTATTTTGTTGAGGCGTGCGCGCGGCAGACGTCTCATGCTCTATGCCTTCTGCTTTGCAAAACTCCTCTACCATGAAATTCAGGAACTCAGTTCCTCTGTCTGAACGTATCTTGATAATCTTAGTGTTCTTTTCGACACTGAGCTTTTTCAGAAGCGTTGGTAACTCTGTTTTGACATCAGACTTGTTGGCAATAAATATGACTCATGCGTAGCGCGAGTAGTCATCAGTGACCACTAATGCATACTTCTTGCCTTTGATCGTCACCGGAGAGACTGGACCGAACAAATCCATATGTAGCAGCTGAAGGATTCCATCAGTGGAAGGAGATGGAATAGGAGGATTTTGATTCCTTGTTTGCTTTCCCTTCGACATGCTTCACACCGAGTGTCTTTGCTTTGAATACTTCATTCGGCGATCCTCTTGCTAGAGTGTTTCGGCTAATTTGTTGAGCGTCTTGAAGTTGAGATGGTCGAGTCTTACGTGCCGAGCCATCCCGTTCGTTGTCATTCTTCGCCAACAAACAAGCTTCGTGTTCAAATGAGTTCCGTCCGCTACATAGATATTCTTTTTGCGCGAACCTGACAACACTATTTTCCCTGTAGATTTATCAATCACATCACAAAAACCAGCGTAAAAAATCACTCTATTCGAGTTATCACAAAATTGACTAACAGAGAGAAGATTCTGATGAAGTCCTTCAACATATGATACTCTTGGAACTGTTGTAGTTCCAATGCTGAGTGTTCCATAGCCTCTGGTATAGCCTTTTGCGTTGTCTCCAAACTCGATTCGGGGTCCTTCTTCAGTAGTATAATTCTTTGGTAGGTCCTTCTGGTATGTCATATGTCTTGAGCATCCGCTGTCCACATACCAAGGATCCTTGTGCACCTGCAAAACATAATTATATTTAGGTACCCTTTATTTTTGATTTTGGGTCCTTAGATGTTAGTTTTGGAAACCCAAATCTGTCTTACGACCCTGGTGGTCTCAGACAGTTTCTTTCCACTTTTATCAACATATTTGACCACTAGACTGATCGATGCCAACTTCTGAGGCTTTACAGGTTAAGGAGTCCTGATCTTCTGAGTAGGTGGACTGCTGACCTTTGCCTTCTGTACAACTTTCTTCTTCTTCTTCTGACTTTTGGATCCTCTCCTGACTATAGGATCATAGTAATATGACCCATATTGAGCTGGATGAGTCAGCTGTGGAGGTCCATACTGATCAGCCCATTTTGCTTTGCTGGTTCCCCCTTGACTGAACTGGGGTGATTTGGTGCTGATCTTCTTGTCAGAATGCTGATAACTGGGATGAGGTGCCTTCATCTTTTGTTTGTTCTCGGCTAGGGGGTTCAGTATCTCTGCATTGATGGTCTCCCCTTGAACAAACCTATCAGCTAGCCAGTTTTCTGAGCGTACGGGGGCAGATGAGGAGGCTCCATGGCTGAATCCAAGTCCCTCCTTGCAGTGCTTGGGCTTGTTGCTTGCTAGCATAGCTTTAAGCTTCTTTTCAGCGCCCATGTACCGCTCTGTCATCCGGTTCCTCTAGACATCATCACTTTTCTTCAGCAATTCATGCTCAGTCTGAAGTCCTGACAACTCTTGCTTCAGTAGACTCAGTTCAGTATCTTTCTGAGTCAAGTCATTGGTCAGTACTGAGATCTGATCTACTTGATGCTGAGACTTGGCCATCAGAGAGTTAATCTCCTCCCTGAGTCTCAACACAAGTCCTTCTGACTCAGTAGCAACCTGACACTCCTGAGAAAGTCTCTGATTCTCCACTTTCAGGGTATCCAACTCCTGAAGAGTCTTACTGAGCTGCAGACTCATCTGAATCTGCTCGTCGAGTAGTTCTTTGTATGCAATCGCGACGTCTAGATTCTCATCTGCACTTGAAATAGTGTCGTGTGTGCAGTGTGAAGAGGGATTAAATGGTGCATGAGAATTTACCTCATCCTCTTCTCCTGCCATGAGACACTTTTCAGCGTCTTCTTCAGCTTCAAGCTCTATTGCCATGAAAGCTGCTTCATCATCTGATGAATCTATGAAGGAGTCAACTTCATCTGATTCGTGTAAGAATTCACCAGCAATATATGCTTGTCGCTTCTTAATGAACTTCTCCATTCGTGCTTTGCGTGCTGCTCTTTCAGCAATACTGAGCTCAGGACAGTCATACTGATAGTGTCCTGGCTTCTTGCAGTTATAGCAGGTTGTGACTCTTTCTTCTTTGCTCTCACTGTCTTTCGAGTGAGCTGAGTCCTCCTGTTTCCTGCATTCAGAAGTATGCGAGTCAGGAGTGCGTTTAGGTGTATATTCATTCTTACCCTTAGAGTCTCTGACGACTCTTGAGAGCTTCCTGCGCCTCTCCTTCTCCTTCTGATACTTCACGGCAAGCAGTGCGTACTTCTTGGCTAAGTTTCCTTCTTGTATGTCGTTGAGTGAAGGTTCAGCCTTGCTAGACGCCAGAGCTGCAGTGTTGACTGATGCTTTAAAGGCATGGTCGACTTGGGTGTCAGCTTCAGCTCGCTGCTTCCTTTGATGTAGGCCAAACTCGAACTCCTCAGCTTTAAGTTCTGAAAAGATATGGTCAGGAGTAACAATATCTAAGTCAGAATGACGCAATAAGGTAGCAAAGGGAGTCCAGTGACCGTCTGGTAGTGCCCTCAAAATTTTGAGATTCATCTCTCGGTTGGAGAATGTCTTTCCCAGCCCGTTGATAGAGTTCATCAGATCCGTGAATCTGACGTTGAGATCTTCAATGGAGTCACCAAGCATGAGAGACAGTCTCTCCAGCTTCTGAAGTTCCAGCGCGAGTTTGTTCGCTTTGATCTTCTGAGTCCCCCGACTCAATAGCGTTAGAGCATCCCAGAGTTCTTTCACGGACTTGCAGTCCTGAACTCTTCCGAGATAAGAATCGCTCAGAGTGGTCAGTATGGCGTTTCTGGCGACGCGGTCTAAGTTGTGAAGCTTCTTGTCCTCAGGGGTGAAGAGACTTCTGTCTTTGGGGATCTTCTTCCCGGTCACCATCCCTCCTCCTTATGCTGGGTCCTGAGCTACGACGCTATCGACCATTGGAACGATAGGTCCGTCCGCTAGAACCTCTGTCATGCTGTCGTGGAGAGAGGTCAGATGTGCCTCCATTCTGACCCGCCATACTCCATAGTTCTCCACTGAGAACATGGGTACCATTCTGATTCCTGACATATCAGACATAATGAATAATGATATGAATGAAGAATGATATGCAGTGAAAATGTTTTCCGGATCCGTTCAAGTAGACCAGTTTAAGAATAACAAGAGTCTTAGAGAACTCCGGCTCTGATACCAATTGTTGGTCCCGAGAGTAACATTCAGGTGTAGAGGGGGGGGTGAATACACCTGAAAACCAATTTCTCAACTTAAAACGCGAACAGTCCTTTCTAGGAGAGTGTCGTACTGAACGAGTTCAGCAGACCAGATAAGCTGTTCTGAATCGTGTGGCAGAGTGACTGACTTTACTGAGGCCTGCTAACTGACTAGAGTCAGAATTCAATGACGTTCAGATAAAGTTCAGTAGTGCGGAAAATATGTGTAGGCCCAAATTCAGTTGAGTTAGGAAAACATTTTATCAAAACAGTTTCAAGATATTAGTGCAATCGATTAAGCTTGCTTTAAAACTCGATTGAATGATTTTAAAGATATTTTTCAGTATGCACAGAAAATCAATGCAACAGTAAATAATGAACACAGAACATAGGCGATTTTTAAAGTGGTTCAGATCGAACAATCCTACGTCCACTGTCCCGAAAGATCAGGAGGCTATGTATTATACTGAGGATTTGTAATTTGTAATTATGTTCAATCATACCCAAATCAAAATAACAAAAATAAAATACTTCATCCGTCCCGTTTGAATCGACATATTTCATTCCGTACGAAAATTAAAAAAAGTAGATAATAAAATACGGTTAAACATCGATAAAGTAATATTCGATAAAGTAATAATTTCGCTAAGATAATAATTTCTTCCGATCTCGATATGGGTCAATGTATTAAAATAATATTTGATAAAGTAATAACCTCGTTAAATGAATATTTTTTCTCGGTGCCAAAGTTATTACTTTATCAAGATTTAACTGCATAAGATAGGAATAAATGATAAAATAAGAGAGAAGATAATAAATGGAATAATGAGGGAGTAGATGATAAATAAGTGATTTAATGTTAGTAGATGATAAAGTGGGAGATAGAAATAATAAAATAGGGGAGAAGTAGTAAGTTTGTAGAAAATTATTTCCTTTTTTGAAAATGAGTCGCTTTAAATTGGCGTCCCAAAAAGGAAAACCGGTGAATACTTATCAATATATAAAACTTTACTTACAATCCCAGGCGAAACTTCTTCAAACAGAGCAGCAGACATCTATAGCTGCCACAACTGATGAGTTAAAACAATATTTCCAAACAATTTATCCACAAAGGATGAAAACACATTCATTCAGTTCATCATAAAACCTCAGAGCACTAATCTTCTTTGGGAGTTTTAGTTTCTGCTTCAGCCTCAGCCTCAGCCTCCACAAGACTGGAACAGCTAACCAATCTTTCAGCTTCAGCCTCATCAAGCCCGCCGGGGCTAACAAGCTGCTCGACCGGGATCTTCATCACATCACGCCGTACTCCAATATCAGACACAATTCGACTAATTGAGTAAATCCCACACCCCAGTGCTACAAGACCCGCACAGCCTGTGGTCAGAAACCGAAGTGGGGATGCTACGATTGCACTAGCAGCAGCTATAACGGATGTTGCTTGACCACTCCGTCCCACACTGACACTCGTGAAGATCAGCAGACCCGTCTTGCAGTAGATCGCAAAGTCCTCGCAGTTGTTCTTGAAAATGTTGTATCCGCCAAAGCCGTTCTGAAGGAGGTATTCAGCACGGTAGAGGGTGTCTTCGGGAGGATCTGGACAGGCGAGGGTGCAAGTGCCACCACGAGCTTTGGCGAGGAAAACGGCTGGTGAGACACCGTATTGGAACTGATAGAGGCTTCCATCGGAAAGAAAGCATTCGAGGCAGGAGGAGATGACACCGTCGTCTTTAAACTGGTCACCGCATCTTGGGCAGGGAGAGTCGGAAGGCTTAGATGGAGATGAGCTTATGAGGAATCTGTCTAACACTGTTCCTGTACCGATCTCCTGTCCTGCCCCGCGTGTGAAATGAATCACTTTGTCGTCCCCAACGTATATTCCTGATGATATTTTAAGTGTTAGTGTTCTCCAAGAGTATTTGCATTCATCACAAGGAAAAGAAGGGATAAGAAAAGTTAATAAACAGCAAAACCATCCATTCTATTATTTAACCATGACTTCAATTATAAAAGGATAATAGAAATATATATCACTACAAGAGTGAGTTCTGGACAACTCAAGAACTCAAATGTACTGAACAAATTGGCTGTAAGTTATGATGCTTTGCATAGTTATCGAGGAACCTAAAACCAATGGAGTAAATAACAACTAATAAAATGAAGGATAAACAACTAAGACTTTTCAGAGAAGGAAATTGTGAGGACAAAAGAAGATCGTATTTTATAGTACCAATCTCGGAATCTCCCCATCAGGTAAGAGATTTGCCCACAGTCCAAAGTCATAACTTAGCAAACTACTAGTCTGCCTAACCTCTATGGCTTAGACACATTTTAGTTCTTTATACATTGTGGATTCCAAGTTCATACTATTAGTCTATAACATCCCAAAAATTTATACGAAGACTCAAATGGAACATCGGAAGGTGCTCGACTTCTCTATGAAGAACCACATACTAGTTATTTATACGTTCTGGTATGCAGTAGATACTATTACATCCTTCAAATAGTGCATCAAAACAAATGGAAGATGCTTCACTTGCTCAATTAATAACCAATTTGTTTTTGGGACTGATTTAGAACAAATGGATAAGGGGACAGTAACTTAGAACATAGTAAGAACAAAGAAATTAGCAAGATCATATTGTCAACAAAAAGAAAGCACAAGAGCACCAGGGTGCTTCAAACATTTTACTGAATCCATTGAACAACAAAAGGCTTCCCAAAAAGCAAGGAAAAAATGATGTTTGCTAGAACCAGACCAAGACAGCCAGCTATTGATGATGATTAGCAGTGTGGATGTTCAGTTATTAGATTAAGACTAGAACGATTAAGCACATGATATACAAATGTGAAGTAACCATATTGTAATTGAATCCATACACCAGATTAATTCATTCTTAGAATGCAAATTAATTGGTGAGTCGTGCAACATATGACTGCGAGCAATTTTAGGGGGAATTAAGCTTATCAGTTTGCACGTAAGTACAAAAAAACCCTGAGATGCTATGGATGTATGATAAAAGTTACACCTTTCCAATATCTAAAAAAAGAAAAATTACGGGGAAACACTTTTTACAATAACAACGCTAGGTTTCTGAGCCTCAAGACAAAATAATTCCCAACAAAAAGTCCCTTCTATACCCCCTCCCTACTCCCCATATATGAACTGAAATTTGCATTCATTTGCTATACCATCACCCAAATTTATCAAACATCAATAAGATCCACTAATCAATTATAGAATAACTTATTCGAAAATCAAAGAAAGCATAAAATTGAGAAGTATGAGAAACTTAAACTGAGATTCAACACACGCAAAATAATCCTATAGAGAGGGAGAGGGAAAATGACCGTGGTGGGCGTATAGATAAGCGTGCCTCCAAGAATAAATATGGTCGCCCGGTTTGAGTTCATCCCTCGCGATCTTGTTCGAGAACAGTGCCACCATTGTCGTTGAAGAACAACAAAGATACTTGCCTTCGCTCAAGTGGACTACCTTTTAATAATTTCTTATTGTCCCCACTTGGCCTAATGAGTAAAGTAATTTACTAAAGTCCCCTTGGGATGGCAGAGTGGTAGAGGTGGGTGGTCGGGGCCAGATGGGTCACGGCTCAATTCCCACCGTGCCCATTCTGTAGCTGTCATCTTAGGGTGGTTGAACCTCCTGTGTGGTTTGCGGGTGACTGCACCGGAGTTGAGGTTTAACCTTAGGGTGGTTGAACCTCCTGTGTGGTTTGCGGGCGACTGCACCGGAGTTGAGGTTTACCCAGAGCGCACCGAAGGTAGCGGCTGCGGGTTCCTCAAAAAAAAAAAAAAAAAAAAAAAAAAAAAAAAAAAAAGTAATTTACTAAATTGTTTGCAATGAAAAACTGTTACTGCCTAATAAAAATGTAATATAACAATTATTTAATCCATTACAATGTGAGTTTAATAATAATTGTTTCTTAATAAAATTTATTTTTAGTTGATTTATTTATTTTTCTTACCACCACCACCATTAACCTTGTTTCTTACCTTTTATAGGTTCTACATTATTTTCGAAATACTTTATTCAGTAGCAAGTGATTTATTAAATCTATTATTGCTTGAAATGTCCATTTTGACAATATATTTGCAATACAACACAATTATAATTTAGAATCTTTTTAAATAATTTTCTTGATTTTAAATTATTATTTTGTAAAAATTTAATTATAATTTTCCGAGATTACAATTAAATTTATCTAACCATCATTTTGGGTCAAATCCAATCGCTTATTTACCGGAATTATTGACAATGTCAAAGTCTTCTCTCTTACCGGACTTGCATGAAATACTATCAAAGATTCAAAATGTTAATAAGTGCATTTAGCCGTGTTTTAACAATTTATAATTTATTATTTATTGTTTAGTTTTTATAAAAATAATTAAGGCTCCGTTTATTTGTTAGGAAAGTAAAATAATCAGAACATATAATTATGTGGAATATGATTTCGAAAAAAATAATAAATAAAAGTAAAATTGTCTAGAAATTTGGTTATGTAGAATATGAATACAAGAGAGACAGACTACTTACACTTGTTTGGATAATACTAATAAAAGTAAAAT
Organism: Lavandula angustifolia; assembly: GCA_028984105.1. Lineage (NCBI taxonomy): Eukaryota > Viridiplantae > Streptophyta > Magnoliopsida > Lamiales > Lamiaceae > Lavandula > Lavandula angustifolia. The sequence continues at coordinate 26,072,561 of CM054806.1, read as the reverse complement.
AATGTTATCAACATAATAAAAAATATTTATTAATTATTTAGTATAAATAATTATTATAATCATAACTATATAAGATTAACTAAAATATTATTAACAATAATATCTTTATTATTACATAAATTTATTAAAAAATACATTTCACCAAATAAAAATTTATAAAAAAAACTTTCTTTAATACTCTTGAATAATATAATATTAATAATAATCCTAAGCTAAGAAAATTAAATACTATTATATTTATAATAATATTAATAATGATAAAACTAAAATAATAATATTATTTTCTGAATAATATTAAAATTAAGAACAATAAGTAGAATAATATTATTAATAAATAACAATTAATACAAATATTATTAAAATATTCAATTATCTTTAAAAATATATTATCTACAAAATAATAATAAGATTATTTAATAATTATTATTATTGTTATATTTTTATTTTTATTAGGAACTTATTTTCATTGTTAACAAAAAACATGTAAATGTTGATAATATTAATTATTATACTAGTAATAATGATAATAAGAAAAAATGAATAATAATAATAATCATCATCATCATCATAATAATAATAATAATAATAATAATAATAATAATAATAATAATAATAATAATAATAATAATAATAATTGTTGGGTTATGAGTCAGTGGTTTGTCTTAACAACCACTTAGAGGATACTTAGTATTACTTTATCAGTAGTTCTTGTAATAGGACTCATTACTTATCGGTAATGGGGGAAATCATAGTGTCTCATCCTATGGAATTGAAGATCTCAAAACCCGACCTGTATCCTTGGTGTTATGTCGATAGGACTAGATGATGTAATAGGCTAGAACATATTATATTTTTCATTATCATTTTGTCTAAGTCTTGTACGGGGTAAATGTTGGATTGATCTTCAGTAGGAAGTTACCTTCCAAAACCCCACGTCATCAGTGTAAGAGCTTGTGTTCTCAAGTCATCAGCTGACCATCGCTCAATAAATTACATCTCATCAGCTGACCGACATCAGTAGAAGAACACAGTATTCAAAGCTCAGTACCTTTAGAGTCATCAGCTGACTACACTCAGTAGAATATACACTATCAGCAGACTCAGACGAAGAAGACAGAGATCTTATCAGGTCTACTGTATCCAACAGGAAACGACCCAGCTTTTAACATCATTCGAAAGTCAGCAGAAGATCATACGAGGATAAGTGAGAGTCAACTCCGATGAAGACCGATGTCTGACAGATCTCACTTACCACAAACCTCGACCAATGAGAAGCCGTCTAAGATCTACCTGCTCTGACCTACTAAAGCTGCTCTCATGCACAGTAATAAACAACTCTGCTGCAACAATTCGAACATATGGCTGTTTTCCTTGGACGCTTGTGACACATGGCATCGTCCTCTCCAACGGGCAAATGCCTGGGTCACAACTATAAATAGAGAAGCTTTTCCGAGCTCCACGCACGGGATATCAAAGGGATTACACGCTCAAGCTTTCGAAACACTCTAGCGCTTTCAAGATGATCCAGTGAAGAACTTGCTTAGCAAAATATTTTTTTTGTTTCTTCTCTCTATAGTTTCTTTCCTTAGATCCCTCTTCTTTATCTAAGCTCAATCGTTCATATTTATAGCTTAGAACCTTCGAAGGAGTTCACATTTTGTGACTGTTCTTATTGTAAGAACTCCTTCATAGTTGGAGAAAATCCCCTCCCCTTCAAACTTAGGTTTGAACTGTAAAGTCGCTAAGGACTATAACTTAGAAGGGTCTGTCCAGTGTGCAGATACCTTGTTGAGGCTTGCTCAGATTAATCAACTAGACCTCCTGTTCAGCAGGACTGTGGAGGTAGGATCTTGCGTATCCGAACCACGTTAAAAATTACTTGTGTCGTTTACTATTTTATTGCAATGCATAACAAATATCTTACAAACTCATACTTTGCATTAAACGTACTCGAAAAGTGCACTAGCCAAAACAATTGGTTTACGAAAAACATGTTTTCAACTAAGACGAAATCTTCCGGGCCTTACACACTTATCCGCATAAAAGTCTCCGACTGAGAACCAAGTACTGACAAAAGTCAGTAGGAGAGACTCAGTAGCTGACTCACTCTGACCCGCGATCAGAAGGTTACTATCTGGCACTATTCATCAGTTGCAACCTACAGCTCAGTTGTCCTTCGCGTTTGAGAAAAAGAACTAGTACTCCGGTGTATTCACCCCCCCTCCCTCTACACTTGACTCTCGTCTCCGGACCAACAATTGGTATCAGAGCGAGCGGTGTTCTTTTGATCATCGGTTCTGAAACTACTGGTCTTCTCGAACAGATCCTGAAAACGTTTTTCACTGCACAAGCATCTCTTCATACATCCTTATACTCTCACTCATAATGTCTGATATGTCAGGTATACGAATGGTACCGATGTTCTCCGTAGAGAATTATACGGTATGGCGCGTAAGAATGGAGGCGCACCTTACATCGCTGCATGACAGCATGACTGACGTCCTAGAGACAGGACCTATCATTCCCATGATCGACAGTGTTCAGTTTGCCACTGTGGGAGGTGTAGGAGCACAGACCGGTGCTAAAGTTGCCAAAGATAAAGCAGCATTGAAGCCTGAAGAGAAAAAGCTGCACAACCTCGACCGAGTTGCGCGGAATGCAATCCTGACTACGCTCAGCGATTCACACCTCGGGAGGGTGCAAGACTGCAAAACGGCAAAAGAACTTTGGGATGCCCTGGCTGTACTGAGCCAAGGAACCCCGCAGATCAAAGAAAACAAGCTCGAGCTAGAGCTACAAAAGTTCGACACTTTTGCCATGGAGCCCAATGAAACCATTGACGAGCTAAGCGTCAGATTTACTAACCAAATTAATGTGATCAACGGGCTGGGGAGGATGTTCACCAATAAAGAGATGAACACAAAGATCTTGAGAGCATTGCCTCGACTGAAGTGGCTTCCTTTTGCTACTTATTTACGCCGCTCAGATCTTAATGCTCTAACTCCTGATGTTATATTTTCATAATTAAAGGCGGAGGAATTTGAGCACAGCCTACCCCAACGATGTTCCAGTGCTCAAGCTGACACACAGATAGATCACGCTTTCAAAGCAACAGTTAGCAAAACCGGAGCCAATCCTATTTCTTCTAGCAAAACAGCAGCTGCGTCAGATGCTAAGTCCTCAGAGACTCCCGTCACTGATCAGCTTGCACTCATAGCTCTCAAATATCAAAGAGAAATGGAAAGAATCAGGAAGCTGAAGAAATATCACAGAGATTCTCCCTCAGGTAAAAAGGATTATCGAAAAGGGAAGAATCTAAACCATCTACTGATTGCAGGAACGCAGAACCTGCTGCTAGTCCATCCAACGACTCAGCTGGAAAAGGCGGCAGAACCTCTGTGTGCTACAACTGCAAGAAAGAGGGACATTATTAGTACGACTGTCCCGAACTCTCAGCTGCTCAACGAGCAGAACGGCAGGCCAGACGCGAGAAATTTGCCCGAAGAAGGCATGCCTACATCGCCGGAGAGATATCCGATGACTCAATCGAGGAAGATACATTCATGTATTCTTCTGAAGACGAAGCTATATTTGTCGCCGTTGAGGTCAGAGAAATAGATCCTGAATCAACAGCTGAATATTGTCTGATGGTCGGAGAAGAGGCTGAGGTAAACTCGGAACTTAATATAGCCTCCTGTTCACATAGCACACACGACACATGCTCGGTCACAGATGAACCTCTAGACGTGGTACAAGCATATGATGATCTACTAGAGGAGCAGATTCAGCTGAGCAGAGAGTTCATCGAACTATTCGGGAACTCGAACAGTAAAGGCCGAGAATCGAGAACTTTCTTCGATTGTCAGGTCTCTACTGATTCGGAGAATCTAGTTGTGAGACTCAAGGAAGAGATTAAATATCTTTAAGACTAAGTCTCAGCTTCAAGAAACTCAGCTATCAGTTCTGACCAAGGACAATTCTGAGAAAGATACTGAAATAGCCCGACTCAGTCAGAAACTCGCAGAACTCGAAAAGGATTATGAATCACTTCGGAAAAGTGATGAGGTCTGGCGAGGACTGATGACTGAACAGTACCTAGGAGCTAAAGAGAAGTTGGAAAGCATGCTCAGAGCTCAAAGGCCACTAGCCATGAAAGAAGGACTTGGCTATACTCATGAAGCTTCCACTTCAACATCAAAAAGCTCAAAAATGCTGGCTGATAAGTTCGTCAGAGGAAAAGTTCAGGTTGCTGAATCAACACCTCAGGCGAAGAACACATAGAAGATGATTGCACCTCAGCCGAGCAACAAGAAACAACTGACCAAAGGTTCTAGCCCCAAGACACCATGATCGAATTCAGGGGGAACCAAGAAGGTCAGGTGGGCAGAACAGTACAGTGAACCTCTATATGAACATCCAGCACAGTATGGTTCGTACTACTATGAGCCCAGGGCCAGGAGGAGCACAAAGACTCAGAAGAAGAAAGCTCATGAACCCAAAACTGCCAGAAAGTCAGTATCTCCAAGTCCTGTGGAGAAGAAGGCTGACAAGGTTCAGAAGAAGAAGTCTCAGACTCCTAAGGTCCCGAGACGGATCCGGGTCCCAAAATCACCCACTAACACTTAAGGACCCAACCTGAACCAAAGGGTACCTAAAAATGTTTCTATTTTACAGGTGCATAAGGACCCTTGGATTGTGGACAGCGGCTGCTCGAGACACATGACATATGAAAAGAGCCTGCTGACCAACTACGTACAAGAAGATGGTCCCAGAATTGAGTTTGGTGAAAACTCTAAAGGCTATACAAGGGGATACGGAACACTGAACATTGGGACTGCTTCAGTTCCAAGAGTAACATATGTTGAAGGACTTCAACATAATCTCCTTTCTGTTAGTCAATTCTGTGATAATCTTAATAGAGTTATCCTTGACGCTAGTTTCTGTGATGTTGTTGACAAATCTACAGGGAAAACAGTCTTATCAGGTTCGCGGAAGAAGAATATCTACGTTGCAAATTGGAAAACCTCAGAACCTGAGGCTTGCTTATTTGCTCAGATAAAATCCAGTGATAAAACAGGATGGCTGTGGCACAAGAGACTCAGTCACCTGAATTTCAAGACTATGAACAAGCTAGCCAAGAACTCTAAAATCAGAGGACTGCTCAATGAAGCGTTTGTCAAAGACAGAAATTGTGAAGCATGCTTGAGGGGAAAGCAGACAAAGAATAGCAATCCACCAATTCCGCCACCTTCCACTGATGGAATCCTTCAACTGCTACACATGGACTTGTTTGGGCCAGTTTCTCCAGTGACTATAAGAGGCAAGAAGTATGCCCTCGTCATTATTGACGACTACTCAAGATATACGTGGGTCATCTTCATAGCCAACAAATCTGATGTCATGACTGAGTTACCGAAGCTGCTGAAGAAGCTCAGTGTGGAAAAGGACATCAAGATACAGAGGATTCGCTCAGACAGAGGAGCAGAATTTCTCAACTCAGTAGTAAAAGAGTACTGCGATAAAGAGGAAATCAAGCACGAGACATCAGCTGCTCGCACCCCTCAGCAGAACGGACTTGCTGAACGTAAGAACAGAACACTTAAAGAAGCAGCAAGAACGCTCCTAGCAGACTCTGGATTACCCTCAAAGTTCTGGGCTGATGCTACTGACACCGCCTGTTACACTCAGAATCGCTCACTGCTTACACAGCAACACATGAAGACACCTTACGAACTGTGAAAAGGGAGAATTCCTTCTATTTCTCATTTCCATAACTTTGGATGTCCTTGCTTTATTCACAATAATGGGAAAGATCAATTGAAGGTCTTTGATAGCAAATCTAATCAAGGAGTATTCTTAGGATACTCTCGAGTCAGTAAAGCCTTCAGAGTCTTTAACTATCGGACTCTTTGCGTGTAGGAAAGCCCTCATGTTGTTTTTGATGAGTTTGTTGTTGAGGACAGAAAATCAAAGAAGACAAATACTGAAGATGTCGGCAACAAGCTACAGGATCTCGCACTGAACGATAAAGCAGAAAAGATCCAGCATTGTTGGGATGATGAGTCAGACGATGAGGAAATCCAGACCCATCCCGCAAGCATCGTAGCCGACCCGGTTGATTCTACCGAACGTAATCAACATCGTAACAACGGTCGATGAGGAAACCCCAGTGGTTACTGAGACCTCTACTGAGAATATAAACTCAGGGGGAACGACAAATGTTTCTGAGCTAAATGTGCCTGAACCTGGAAACTCAGTAGATCCTAACCTTCTTACTGAATTGCTTCAGTCATAGAATAGCACTACTGAAATACCTAACACTCCTGTTGACTGTGCAGAAGTAATCTCAGACGAAGAAGCCAAACTCAGACGTTCATGGCTTGACGCTCACTCTTCTGATCTCATCATAGGAGATCCATCAGCAACTATAAGGACGAGATCCAGATTAAGCCAAGGAGAAAGTTCGCTCTACTCCTGCTTCTTGTCCACTGAAGAACATCAGACGATAAAGGATGCTCTTAACGATGCTGACTGGATCATTGCCATGCAAGAAGAGCTGAACCAGTTCGTTCGAAACGAAGTTTGGGAGCTTGTTGACAGACCTAGACATCAGCACGTGATCGGCACTAAGTGTGTCTTAAAAAACAAGCGAGATGAAAACAACGTCATTGTCAGAAACAAAGCTCGACTTTTTGCCAAGGGATACTGTCAACCAGAAGGAATAGACTTTGATGAAACCTTCGCTCCAGTCGCCAGATTGGAAGCTATTCGTCTGTTCCTAGCCTATGCAACACTTCAAAGATTTAAAGTCTATCGAATGGATGTAAAGTCAGCGTTTCTAAATGGCGTACTAAAGGAAGAAGTCTATGTGGAACTACCGCCCGGCTTTCAGCAGGGACATTAGGTGTACAGACTTCGAAAAGCTCTGTATGGGTTAAAACAAGAACCTAGGGCTTGGTACGATACCCTATCAGACTTTTTGCTTCAGAAAGGTTTTCAAAAGGGGGCAGTAGATCGCACCCTGTTTAACATCAAGTCAGGAGATGACATCCTATTGGTGCAAATCTACGTGGACGACATCATTTTCGGTTGCAGAAACGTGACTATATGTCAACAATTCGAGAAAATGATGAAGGAGAAGTTCGAGATGTCCATGATGAGAGAGATGAACTATTTCCTTGGATTTCAAGTGAAACAATCACCTGAAGGAATATTCATCAACCAAGCCAAATACACTCGAGACCTCCTGAAAAGATTCGGCTGCGACTCAAGCAAGCCAGTCAAGATCCCCATGAATACAAATTTTAAAATCGATCTAGACAAAGAGTGAGCTTCTGCTAACTCTACTGATTATAGAGCTATTATTGGTTCTTTATTATATTCAACAGCAAGCAGACCTGATATAACTTATGTTGTAGGTGTATGTGCAAGATTTAAGGCGAATCCCAAGTGAAGTCATTTGGACTCAGCAAAGAAGATTCTGTGATATCTGAAGGGAACAGCTGATGCAGGGTTATGGTATCCTGCTGATGATAATCTTATACTAACAGGTTATTCTGATGTTGATTATGCAGGATGCAGGATAGATCGAAAATCAACTTCTGGAACATGTCAGTTCCTAGGCAGCAAGTTGATATCATGGTTTCAAAGAAACAGCATTCAGTGGCAACGTCCACTACTGAAGCTGTGTATATGGCTGCTGGAAGTTGCTCTGCCCAGATCCTTTGGCTTCGACAATAATTGCGAGATTACGAAATTTCTCAGAATGAAGTGCCCATCTACTGCGACTCCACCAGTGCGATTGCTATAACTCAGAACCCAGTTCTTCATACGAGATGCAAGCACGTGGATATCCGACACCACTTCATCGAGAGACCATGTCGAGAAGAAGGACATCGAGGATGGAAAAGATCTATCTTGACAAACAAAGGGCGAACATGCCGACCAAACCACTAGGCGAGAACGTATTCGCGAGAACTATCACTTGAGCTAGGTCTCTTTGGATCCTACCGAGTCTAGTCGGTAGGAGGAAACAAGATCGACAGTCGAAGACTCGATACTTTGATTCGGTCGGGTGAATCGAGACGATACAGATAGGGGGAACGTAGTTATCAGTACAACAAAGATCCTCTTGAGTCTTAACGGTAACCAGCTGATCGTAAAAGTTCAGCTGAAGAGGTTTGCGTAGTTAAAATATTTAATATTCTCAGAAGCATACTCGCATTTATTATATCAGTCGTTTGCACTCAGTAGATAATTGAGCATTTATTTCCCGCCATTAAGTTTTTAAGGTTTAAGTCAGTAGGAAACCGTTTTCATTTAAAAAGCTTAGACTTTAATGCTGTCTGCAACGCATTTAATGCATGTCTTCTCACCTTACTTTATCTGTGCATATCTTACGTGGGTCTAGGTTAGAGGCGGCTAATATAATCATTCCGTTTATAACATCAGATCACATCCATCATTAAAAAGCGAGTTTTCATCTCAACCGTCCGATTAAAATCGGTTGATTTTCATATCTTGTAAAAACTCTCGCCTTCTCCTCTAATCTATCTTTTTCCCCATTATCGCACTTAGAGCATTTTCAAGCATCCAGTTTTCGTCTCTGCAAACTGTTTCTGTTTTACACTCGTGCTCTTCGTTTACGGTAATTTCTTAATCTTATGCTTAAACTCGAATCTAACTTACTCTATTTTCAAGTGCTAACGAGCTTTTTACAGATATCAATGGCGATTGTTTTGACCCCACCCCACATTGAGGAGATCATCAAATCCAGGGTTCAATTCGAACCGACGATGGTGCTCCATCAGGCAGACCTTCCGTACTTAGAGCCTGTTTTCTTGGCTCTTGAAGAGTCTGGCCTTGAGCTTCTCATGACGAAGCATCCGAGATCGTATCTTCCCCGCCAGGTGGCAGAAGTTTATTTTAACTGGCGATCGGTGGAAGATACAGATGGGGAGATGTCCCAGTTTGCATATATGAGGGAAGTGGCTCCTCAGAAATGGGAATCCAGTCACATCGACATCAATATCCGGGCAGTGCTGAAGGCTTCTTTTGATCTTCCTGCCTATGGGATATCTCCAGTGGGCTATAAGGAGAAGGAGCTCAATACTTATGTTCATCATTTCTGTGGGAGAGACGACATCTCCTTCAAGTCCGCATTGCCGAAGAACCAACTCTTGCCGGAGTACCATGGGCTCGCTTACATCGTCACTCATATCCTAACGAGCGCCGCCGGCTCCTTCGATCAGCTGTCCAGGCCCAGACTTCAGCTGATGATGGCAATTGTTGATGGAGTCTAGGTTAACTGGATGGAGTCCAGTCAGCCATTGGGTTTGGGGAACCCGTTGACTTAGCTTCGTTCGAGGACCTAAGATCTGCTATGCTCTATCTTCTGAGCCTGAGGTCCTCAGAGCAGAACGCCAGCAGCCCATCGCAGCCTTCCCATCATGACGACGATAACGATGATAATGACGATAATGATGAGGATCAGGCACCACCCAAGGAAGCAGACCAGGGAGAATCTGCTGAGGGTAAAACTCCCAGCGAGAAGGGCAAGTCACCACCTCCACCATCTACATCTGGTGACGCCCCGGTTGCCTCGAACCCCAGCCGAGAGCAACAACTCGCAGCATCTGAGCAGTGGCTCGGAACCAGCTCATATCAGATAAAACCTATCGGTTCCGTGTCCTCTAAGTCTGTCAACAAGGCTATAAAGAAGCAAGGAGACAAAAATCGTCTCTTCGCTAAGGATGTCCACCTGAAGTGGGCACAGTACACTAAGTCTCAGACGGAAACGGTTGACAGACTGGCTAGCGAAGTGAAAAAGGTCTCGGAAGCTCCAACTCCTAACATTCAGGAGATAGTCCAGACTTCGCTTGCTGCTCAGAAGGCGGACTTGGCTGCTCAAAGTCAGCAGCTCCTCGAAGCTCAGCAGAAAATGTTTTCTGAGCAGCTGACTAAGAGCCTCGCCACTGTCCAGAAAGCCATGGATGAGCACAACAAGATGGCCACCTCCAGCGTTCAGAAAGCCCTTGAAAATCAGGCGGCGGCCCTCAAGCTCATCCAGGCAGAAATGACTGCCTCTCTCGACGCATCGCTACTGAAACAGCGACAAGAGACAGCAGCCCAGATTCAGCTGATTCCCACGGACCAAGAAACTGACTGGGAGCATTATTGCGATGCGGTCAGAGACTTCGACACCACCACCACTTCCATCAAGAACATCCTTTTCAACTTAGAAAAGGAAGTGGTCGCTATCCGTACTCGTCTGACCCTGGCTGATGATGTCAAAAAGGGGGAAGATAAGGGAGAGACGGAGACAACTCAGGTGGGCGAAGAGGCAGAGGCAAGAGAAATTGCCAAGGGGGAAGGTTCAGCTGCTCAAGCTGGAACCAGCTCAGTACCCCCTCCCACAGTCAAAATCCCTATCGTCCAAACTACTCAGGTGCCTGAGCCGGCCGGTGGATCAGGTGAAGGATCCTCGGCTCAGCACATCGAAGAGGTCGCACGCTTCGTGGACCAAGAGGACGAACCTCTGCCACCGCAAAGGCCTGGGAAGGAGAAAGCAACTGAATCTACTCCACCGCCTTCCCCAACGCCTAAATTCAAAACTAAAGCGGAGCAGGAGGAATTCGATAAGCATGTCGCTCAGAAGCTCCAAGATAAGCTGGACTATGAGCGACAGCTTGAGGAAGAGGCTCAAAAGGCTAAAAAGCAGAGAAAGCCTGTGGCCAAGATGGCCAGGAGCCAAGCTAAGAAGCTCCTGGAAGAGCAGAAGAAGAAGAAGGCTCAGGAAGAGCAGGCTACCTCTGATACAGATAATCTGCCCCTCGCTCAGAGGATGAAAAATCTTCCAACACTTACTCCTGAGCAGGAGGCAGAGGACAGAGCCACCTGGGATGCTACGCAGCAAGGGCTGAATCTCCGAAGAGGAGATACTAGAGTTGCGGCCCTCAGAGAAAATAAGAGACTGGAAGACTTGGCCAAGATCATAGAGCTTACTGACAAAATGGCCAAGGAACTAGTTCTCGACTAGAGGAAACAGGTACCCAGGACCTCCAAGTTCTACAGGCGAGGCGCACCAAGAGCTACTTATCTGAAGAAAACTCCACACCGCCATGTAGACAAGTGGATACCCTGGAACCTGAATGAGGAATGGGAGGAGCTGAAGATAGAATTCATAAAGGGATACTACGTATGGCAATGCTACCCTACTGAGGTACCGGCTGCTCAACTCTTCGACGAGTTCCTTCATCAGTCGAACGCCAACCTCAGAGCTCAAGTTCAACTGATTCTAACAAAGGAGAAGCTGCCACTCATTGCCCCTGCCTACAGGAAGCTGACCCCCCCCCAATGACCTCTCGAGGAGTTCTTTATACAAAAGAGATTGAAGAAGAGGTCGACGCGGCTGCACGACATAATGATCTTGATCCTCAGCAGCCGAGCGATCTTGAGGATATCCAGACCCTCCGTGCCAGAATCTACAAATCATATGGTTTGGATCCTCCTGCTGCCAAGTCTGCTGATTTCAAGAGCAAGACTAAGAAGTTCAGGCGATAGCAGTAGTTCTTTATCCCTATATAGAAGATAGGACTGTGTAATCTCATCTCATATATATCAGTTCTTTTCTTCTGGCCAGACAACTACTCATTGTCTTACGGCTTTGCTTATTTACTTTATCACGACTGATCATTGAAGTTATCTGACACACACACACACATAACCGTTTCTCTGATATGCCTATCTTTCAGCTGCTGACTGTCTTACCTTATGCTCAATCTTGACTGAAGTTCTTATTATGTCAGTAGTTTGGGACTTAATATTCTTAGAATTTATAGAGGTTTTGACATCATCAATTAGGGAAATTGTTGGGTTATGAGTCAGTGGTTTGTCTTAACAACCACTTAGAGGATACTTAGTATTACTTTATCAGTAGTTCTTGTAATAGGACTCATCTACTTATCGGTAATGGGTGAAATCATAGTGTCTCATCCTATGGAATTGAAGATCCCAAAACCCGACCTGTATCCTTGGTGTTATGTCGATAGGACTAGATGATGTAATAGGCTAGAACATGTTATATTTTTCATTATCATTTTGTGTAAGTCCTGTACGGGGTAAATGTTGGATTGATCTTCAGTAGGAAGTTACCTTCCAAAACTCCACGTCATCAGTGTAAGAGCTTGTGTTCTCAAGTCATCAGCTGACCATCGCTCAGTAAAATGCATCTCATCGGCTGACCGACATCAGTAGAAGAACACAGTATTCAAAGCTCAGTACCTTCAGAGTCATCAGCTGACTACACTCAGTAGTATATACACTATCAGCAGACTCAGACGAAGAAGACAGAGATCTTATCAGGTCTACTGTATCCGACAGGAAACGACCCAGCTTTTAACATCAATCGAAAGTCAGCAAAAGATCATACGAGGATAAGTGAGAGTCAACTCCGATGAAGACCGATGTCTGACAGATCTCACCTACCACAAACCTCGACCAATGAGAAGCCGTCTAAGATCTACCTGCTCTGACCTACTAAAGCTGCTCTCATGCACAGTAATCAACAACTCTGCTGCAACAATTCGAACATATGGACGTTTTCCTTAGATGCTTGTGACACATGGCATCGTCCTCTCCAACGGGCAAATGTCTGGGTCACAACTATAAATAGAGAAGCTTTTCCGAGCTCCACGCACGGGATATCAAAAGGATTACACGCTCAAGCTTTCGAAACACTCTAGCGCTTTCAAGAAGATCCAGTGAAGAACTTGCTTAGCAAAATATTTTTTTTTGTTCTTCTCTCTAGAGTTTTTTTTTCCTTAGATCCCTCTTCTCTATCTAAGCTCAATCGTTCATATCTATAGCTTAGAACCTTCGAAGGAGTTCACATTTTGTGACTGTTCTTATTGTAAGAACTCCTTCATAGTTGGAGAAAATCCCCTCCCCTTCAAACTTAGGTTTGAACTGTAAAGTCGCTAAGGACTATAACTTAGAAGGGTCTGTCCAGTGTACAGATACCTTGCTGAGGCTTGCTCAGATTAATCAACAAGACCTCCTGTTCAGCAGGACCGTGGACGTAGGATCTTGCGTATCCGAACCATGTTAAAAATTGCTTGTGTCGTTAACTGTTTTATTGCATTGCATAATAATCTTTTACAAACTCATACTTTGCATTAAACGTACTCGAAAAGTGCACTAGCCAATACAATTGGTTTACGAAAAACACGTTTTCAACTGAGACGAAATCTACCGGGCCCTACACACTTATCCGCACAAAAGTCTCCGACTGAGAACCAAGTACTGACAAAAGTCAGTAGGAGAGACTCAGTAGCTGACTCACTCTGACCCGCGATCAGAAGGTTACTATCTGGCACTGTTCATCAGTTGCAACCTACTGCCTCATTGTCCTTCGCGTTTGAGAAAAAGAACTAGTACTCAGGTGTATTCACCCCCTCCCCCCTCTACACCTGACTCTCGTCTCCGGACCAACAACAACAACAACAACAACAACAACAACAACAACAACAATAATAATAATAATAATAATAATAATAATAATAATAATAATAATAATAATAATAATAATAATAATAATAATAATAATAATATGTTACTTAATTCCCGCACCAAGGAAAAAAGAATATTTAATTCAGAACAAGAAAATAAAATCTGGAAATATTGCACTACTTTCCCTGTTTATGGGATTCTTAATATATTCCATGTTTTTACTAAAATTGAATCAAATATAAAATTTTAAAATGTAGGAATCAAATTACTTTTCTTGTACTACTAAACACATAATTCTAACAATTTAGAATCGAATTACTTTTCCCAAGCAGAATTCTTGTCAATCAAATGGGGCCTAAGAATTTGCAACAGTTAAAGTTCTGAGACATTTTCTTAATTTAAGTTAAAAAGAAAAGCATAGGTTGATGAAGCTTGTTCAATTGTTAGTTTGAAGAAGTTACAATTTTTCCCTGTCTTTATACTCCCTCCGTCCCAAAATTCTTGTCCGCTATTCCATTTTGGGTTGTCCCAAAATTCTTGTCCACTTTCTTTTTTTAGTAAATTATTACACACAACTTTTTTTGTGGGACCCACAACTTTATACCAATCTACACACAACTAACAACTCTCCTTAAAAATCGTGCAAAAAGCAAATTGGACAAGAATTTTGGGACGGAGGGAGTAATAAACTTCTGTTAATGCGGAAATAGTTAAATATTTTCTATTAAAATACTTATGTCATTCGCCATGATGAATTACTTATATTTCGTTATAGATATGTTAACTCTTTTCAAATATTGTTTATAGTTAACATGTTTGATATGTCAACACTTGTGGTGTATACGTAGGGTACACAAATATGATATGCTTAAACCATTTTGTATAAAATCCTAATCAGGGACGGAACTAAGGGGAGGTCGGGAGGGTCGGCCGACCCTCCGGCTGCCGGAATTTCGCCTTTATAGAGGTTGAAATTCTTTGTTCCGCCTTTGTTTTTTTTACTTCATTCGACCCTCCAATCGGCATAATTTCTTTCTTATGTCTATTTCGACTCTCCGAGTAAAAAGTTTTAATTCCGTCACTGATCCTAATCTATCGCACAAATTAATCTATCGCACAAATTATGTTCATTTCTAAGTTAACAACTTTCAACAATATTCGGTCAATAAACACGCGATGAACCGAAGAATCCAAACTGAAAATCTTGGCACTTGACTTCCAAATCCAATCCAACAAACAACAAACAAATCTACAACAATTTTGTATGTAATCGGTAATAACCTTAAGAATAAGAGTTGTAAAAGGAAGAAAAAAAAAAGAACAAGAGAGAATGTGTGTTGAGAGAGAGAGAGAATGCACATTTGGTGATAGTTTGTACAGAGCAATAAACTACACGGCTACACCAAAGCGTCAGTGTAGCCAGTGAAGCTCTCTCTGCTGACGCCCTGCCCGCTCCACCCCGAACCAAACTGCGAACCAGTCATCGTGGTGGTCTCGTCGGTAGAATCCGAGTCCAAAACTGCCGGACCAGACGCCGGCCATACGAAGGCCGGCTTGAAAGGCGGAACAACCGGCGCAGGCACGGTCCCAGATATGATCTGGACAATAGCCTGCGTTTTGGGCCTCTCAACTGCCGCCGGATGCGAGCACGCCAGCCCCAGCAGCAGCAACCTCTCGGCCTCTTCCACAACATAATCCCCACCCAACCTCGGATCCACAGCTTCCAGCAGCACCCCGTCCCGATGTTTGCACCAAACCCAATCAACCAGCAGCTGAAACCCACCAACCTTAGCTCCGGGCCTCTTGCCACAAACTAGTTCCAACACCACGGCCCCGAAAGCATACACGTCAGATTGGCGCGTGGCTTTTCCCATGTGGAAGCATTCGGGTGCAATGTACCCCATCGTGCCTAACACCCCTTCTGCTTCGGCATAGGAGGTCTTCTCATTGTCCAGTGCTCGTGCTAGTCCAAAATCGCCTAGACGAGCGTTGAACTGAGAATCGAGCATGATGTTGCTGGCTTTGAGGTCGCGGTGCACAACTCTTTGGTCGTATTCGTTGTGCAGATAATGCAAGGCCGAGGCTACTCCAGAAATGATCTTGTAGCGGACGGTCCATCCCAGTGACTCCTCGTCCGGTCCCACGAAGAGATGCTTGTCGAGGCTGCCGTTGGGCATGTACTCGTATACCAGCAATAGCTTCCCATACTTGTGGCACCACCCTGTTGGAAACAACACAGAGTCAATACAGCAACTTGTCACTTTCATGGTAAATTTTCAAAGATTTATTGGTTATTATTTATTGACTCTGCTCTTTATCAAGTCTATGTGCAAGACAACGGGGTCCCTCTTCCTCAGTGCCCAAGATAAGATCATAAGACCATATACACGTTGAAGATGAGGCCCTTGCATCTTATTACACTGTTACAGTTGACAACATTATTGTTTGGTACCTACCATGTACCACGTATAATATTCTTGAGCTGAAAAACAAAACTGAACCTCACTTTCACTGGCTACTTGGTTAACAAGATGTAGTTGACAATTTGGACTCAGTTACCGTGAAACTTCTTCAAAATTATAAATTTTAATGAGGTAAGAGGATCTAGTCACCATGACAAGGGCTGCTGACGGCAACCACGAAATAGACAGCCTACTAAGCACGACCACGACACCCTGTGATGGTGGGCGACGGCCGGCCTATTTCTGACAAGGAAAGCTTGTTTTGCTAAACTCAACATTTACTTATCCACGAACAGGATTCTTGAAAGTGGCTGGACGGGGTTTATTCCAAGAAATGCAGACTCATACAATCCTAATACTAACGTTTGTTTTGGAATCCAGTCACACAACAAATATTCCTGCATTAATGGCTGCAGAAAATATAGATTGGCTGTATCCTCTGTTTAAGACACAGCATTAATGGCAAGCACTGAATAAAGATCTAACATTTATAATCCTATTCCATTGCAATTTTCTACTACAAACTCATCCTCAAAACACAGAGACCACACTTAGGACAGATCAAGAGAATTTGGATAAATTGATCAATAACCCCTCTCTTCTTTTAAAAAAATCACAATCTTTTTGGGCAAAAAATATCTGAGATTCCAAAATCAAATCAAGGACTGAATTTAGATGTCAAATTTGGTTAAAGAAAAAGGAGTTAAACGTACCTAGTAACTTGACAAGATGGCGGTGGCGGAGACGGTTGATGATGGTGAGCTCCGCCAAGAAATCGTCTTGCCCTTTGATACTCTCCCTAGAGAATCTCTTCACAGCAATCTCCAAATTCTCCTTAACCAACAGACCTCTGAAAACCTCCCCAAATCCACCCTGCCCGAGCTTGTTCTTCTCATCAAAGCTGTTGGTTGCCTTCTTCAAATCCTTGAACTCGAACTCTCGAGGCGTTCCAGGCAAGCTTCGAAGCGCCCCAACCAGATTAGGATTCGAAATTGCTCTCCGCCGTTTGTGATAGTAGTAACCTAATACCGCCGCAATCAGCAGCACCGCCGGAATCCCAACTCCGAGCGCGATAGGCAGCCAACTCGTCTCTTCGTGGACGTAGTAGTCGACAGTCAAGTTCCATCTGCGAATACAGTTCAGCTGCGTGGTGTTCCCCGTCGATGCGGCGAACCCGAAGTACGAATCCTGGTTCACGTGTTCCATCAGATTCAGACTCGCTGATAGTATGGGTAGGTTAGGCTTGGGCGGCGTGGCGCCATCTTTCTCCTCCTGCTCGGCGATAAAAACCTCCATTAGCTTGCTCACGCCGTCGTAGTCCACCCAAACGTTGTAGAACAGTGCTCCAATCGGAGCAAGCGTGATGTTGTGGGATGTCAGAGATTCAAATGCAACGGATCTGACGCCGTTAACGTCGATGCCGATATGGTTGTCGTCGGGATCGAAGCCTTGCTTGAAGGTGTCGAGCTCGACGGCGACCACCTTGTTGGTGTTATTGCCGTCGGTGGATGAATTCGTTAGGCCGAGGTACTGGCCGGAGCTGTTGGCCGGCACATCTTTAAGCTTCGGAGCAATCACGAACGCGAGGCCTTCACCGGCGGTCTCGTTCGACGGCCGGTAAATGTTGATTAGAAAAGAGGTGTTGAAAGAGGTAAATCGACTTGTATTCGACTTGCCTTCCCAGAGGCGGAAGGACTTGTTCAAGAGGACGCGACCAGAAGCATGGGAGCGACTGACCACTTCGTTAAGCGAATCCGGCGTCAACTGGAGAGCGTCTTGGTTGATGGATGCATTGCCTTCCACCGACAACTCGTCTATTTTGGGGACGGTTTCGTCGAAATACTTATATTCTATTTTGAAATTTTTCATCTTTGCACCTTCTGCAACCAAGGCGGAGGAGCAAAAGAGAAAAATTGAGAAGACGGCGGCGGCGGCGAGGTTTACGTTCACTTTCCCCATTGGGGGTGGCGGAATTGGTGATTGGTGGGGGCGGAGGTTTGGGTTTGGGTACAAATGGAATGGGGGATGGGATTGCAGTATGATTATATTTGTCACCACATTTTATGTAATTCAATAAAATACTACAGCCATTGGTCTTCTCACTCATCACTTGCTCAGAAGTTGCTGTTTACAACGGAAGATTCTCATTTCCTTCCGGCTAACTTTTCTATATTATTTGATTTTCTAATTTATTAATTTTGATCTATATATTGTTTGTCCTTTTAAGAAACAAGATACTTTATATAGGACGATTTAAAAATAAAAATTAAACATGGAGGGAGTCACCGAGCTTGTCCACTTTCTTTTCGGCGCGGTAATTTAGGAAAATTAGTGTAGATTGATAAAAGTGTGAGATTCATAAATTAATTAATAATTTAGAATTAATCTGTGAGGTAGAGGTGTGAGATTCATTTAGTTAATTAATATTTTGAGTTGATTTGAATTGTTTAATGTATGGGATCTATTTTCTTTTTTAGAACTGGACAAGTTCAGTAGGATAGTTCGAAAATGAATACTGAATAAGTTCGGTGTGACGGAAGGAGTATTATTTTCTTATGTACAAATTATCATGTACGGGGAAATTAACATAAGGATTACTTTTAACCTACACCACCTCAAATCCATAAATGGTCTGATTTTCATTTTTATTATATCAGAATCATATAACCAAAAAGTTGTACTCCCTCCATTCTATAAATGTTGTCTCATAACTTTTTGGTACGAAATTTAATGAGAGTTGTTGGTTCTGTGTAGAATAGTGAGTCTATCACCTTGTGGTTGATTCTTAACCATACAATTTTGATTTTTTAAGAAATGAAATAATATTTATGGGACAATAAAAAAAGTAAAATGAGACAACATCTATAAAACGGAATGAATTGTAAGGAAGTAGTGTTTATCTATTAATATATAGCATCTTAAATATATTTCCAAGAGTAAATTAAATAATAATCTATTTATGGATTTTTCTTAGAATGTATTGATAGTATCAACGTCAACGATAATACACAAACTTCAAGACGAAATACACATTTATATGCATTAAATTTGATTGTGGTTTTGTAATTTTAAAGTTTGTATGTTTTTTTAATGATATAGTATCTAACAGTATGTCTAACTTTATTATACGTGAAGTCCACATTCTTTATTGGGTGATTAAAATTGAACGGTAGTTACAGTTACCAAATTAAAGATGAAAGAGAACATCATGCAAAACCAAAATTGAAAATAAGGCACTTTATAATCAAAATCGATATTTATATATTGTATATCTCAGAATTAGTTAAAACTACATATTAAACAATTTATTACAAATGAAATCAACGAAAACGACATCCGTATTACTTTTCATGCATATATCATTTAATGAAGAGCTACGAACGACGACTGTTTTTAGAACAATAAGGTTTTTGATTTTTTTGATGATTTATGATTTTGTGATAATATAGGTGTTTTAAAAGTTTTCTAGAAAGATTACTTCAGCTTAGAGCCAAAAGAATTTAGATTTTTTTGTGATGATCTTATGAAAATACGATTTCTTTTTTAAAGGTTTCTAGAAAGATTACTTGAAAGCTCCAAGTTTTTAACTTTTTCCCGTGTGAAAATTAAAGGTGATAGTAGAATAAAATAACTAAAATGGTAATGATTTTTTTTAATGAAAAAATATTATTAGGATTAACACTGGGATAAATTTTATATAAAGTGTTCGAATTATGTCTATTAATAATAAAAAAAAAATTAGAAAAAGTATTTAAAAATAAGGCTTTCTTAAGTCCTAATAACTTGGTTATTGAAGTATTATTTCAAAACTCATTGATTCTCGGAGGATATTCTCAATAAATGATGTGAAACTCAAATCTTATTTCAAACTATGAATAACCCGAAGTTGAAGCTAATTTTAGGATGCACCGACGGGTCAGATTACAATACCAATTTTATAGAGGGAACAAAACGTGGAGTAAATTTTAGTGGGAGTATTGGTGGAATTAAAAACACTCACTAATACATGATCACATATTTAAAAAAAAAATAAAAATGGTGATTATAGAATACAAACCATATTTAATCTTTATATTCCAGTACGAAATTCTTCATTCTCAAAAAATGTATAAAGTATGATGAAAAAGAAAAAAAGAAGAAGCAGATGAATAAAGATGCCACTTTTGTTGGGCAAGTTAATTATTGAAAACTTTAATTAGTGGACAAATACATCATAATATTTAATAGTTACTTTAGATAACCATGCAACTTTATTCTATCCAGCCCGTGTTTCACATGTCAATAATGTAATTATTTATTTGCTGCATTATTTCTGAATAAGGGCAAACACACATCTTTAATTTGTCTCCTAATTGAATAAAAAGATGATATAATAGAATATATTTTATTTTATACAGTAATGCATTACTATTATAGTCAATTTTCTATTTTAGCTATTAATATTCGGTATGAGAACCGTAATAGTTTTCGTATAGTAATAACATTTAGGATTTCTCGAATAATGAATATTTTTAGTATTGTACTGCGGCGCAAGAAGTAATTTCATTAATCCTAATATTTGCGCAAAAAATTAATATGAGTTTTACTATTTTAATTAGGAGGATCATGTTTCTAACCACTATTTTTGGTCAAAAAATAGTCTCTTATTTAATTGACAATCACAAAAGTCTACTAATCTTACCGGATTGCATGACATATGATTAAAATGCTAGAAAGAACATTTAGATTAATTTAATCCAATTGATGAATAATTGAAAACTTAAACCTAACGGATTTTTAATAATAATAGTTTTATAAAACACACAAGGATTGTAATTTAACACATACTGCATCCAAAAATCAAACCAACATAGAATTTGTGACATGACACGAACTTTATGCCAATTTTGTTTTATTTTAAGTCAATTTAGCCGCAATTTTTTATTATTATTATATTTTTAAGATTTTGACATTTTTTTCGTCCATCATCTCATTAAAAGTCTCGCTTGTACACTAACTAACCAAATATTCTTACATTAACACGTTTTCTAATTATTGTGAAAAACCGTGTAATTTTTTTTAAAAATAATTTATGCCATTCCTTATTATTGGCCAGTCCAAGGACTGCTTGTAAATCATGTTGAATTCCCTTCGCCATTTTGTAGTTTAGAAAATAATAATAATAATAAATCAATCAAATCCTCTTCAAATAAAATCAAGTTTTTATCCCAAACTCTTAAATTTATAGATTTCGATCTTGGATCCATCTTGTTGGTCATGTATCTCAAGAAGATTCTGTAATCATTACTCGGAACAAGATAAAGGAAAATCGATAATAGAAAACCCAGCTGTAATAACAAGAAGAATGATTGGACGAGAAGCTAGGTATTTGTAATGTGTGTATTGTCTTGTAAATTTGTAATGTAGTGATTATTATTTATGTCTCAGGGGTGTTTGTAATAATTTAAGCTTTTTTTTAGTGTTTAAATAATTAATATTTTTAATTGAAAAAACTAAAATGAATATATATATTTTTTGGATGATGAGATAACATGCAACCGCTATATACGTGTGCACTAGGATAACCAACTCATGTATTCTAGCCTGCAAACAAGGACAGACTAACCATCCTATACTAATCATATGTGTCAAGCTCACACATAACGATTTTAGTGAGTTTTGAATCCAAGACGTTCCTACCACAAGCTGTAAAATAAATAGATTTCATATACAATATATATACGGTATATTTTCGGTATGCGGTATATACCGTGATCGATATGGATCGACATAGGGTATCATTTTGATATGCTGTATATACCGTGATCGGTAAAATTCGGTATACGATATGTGTCGTAACGTCGATAGATACCGGTGGTTCGGTATCAAACGGTGTCTATCGGTATACGGTATGTATTGTTACTTTCAGTATGTACCGTATCCACAATATGCTACGGTATACCGCGGTATAGGAAAACTCATATCATTGTCGTACCAAAAAACTTCGGTACGGTATCATACCGTACCGAAAATCTCGCTATACCTTAAATTCTGGTATTTCGACATATTTTCGATACGGTATGGACGGTATACCGATTTTTCGATATTTTTTAACACTCCTAGTGAGTCGGGTCGGCCCATTGAGTTTGGCCATTTCGGGCCTTTTTTTACATCTCTATAATTTGTAGCTTTAAACTTGTCTTTTTTAATCTACCAATATTTTACAATCCAAACTTTAAGATAATTAAACATGTAGTAAAAAAAATCACTTCTAATCCCAAAATCAATTTCATAAAACATTTTTTTTCCTTTTAAAATTCATTCATCCCTAAATTGATGAGCCCTAACCCAACCCCCAACCTTCCATCCAACCGCCAGAACTTCTCCACAGACCGACTTCGTCGCGCCGCCGAGCTCTTAATACACCTAGTGCTAGTTCCATAAATATGGCGATCAGAAATCTTGTTTAGATATGAGCGTTTGCGGTAAATGATGATGCTTAAGAGTTAACAGCAGAAGGGCAACATATAGTCAAGTTAGGTATTGAGCCTCGGCTTGGTAAAATAATTCTAGAATCCTTCTGCCGGGGTTGGGTAAAGAGGGGCTTGTTCTTGCTGTAGTAATGTATTCTTCATGTTTTTTGTTCAATTTTGGCCAAAGGCCAGCTTGGGTGGTTTTTTGGGAAATAATTTCTGTGTCAAATGAGTATATGGCGTGTGTTACAACATGTGATTATGACTATTTCTTAACCACTTTCTCCACCTCTCCCATTTGGTTTCGGGGTAATGAACAACCAACGGTTGCGAAGATGGATTTATCGGGGTTTGGAAGTATTCTTGAAAAGGTTTTGTGGGAAATCTAATAGCGTAGTGCGCTTACTTGAATCAAGAATAAGAGAATCATATGCCGATGAAAGGATAGGTCTTGTAGTTGATTTTGACCGAATGAGGTGCTTGTATATGCTTCTTCATGCGACATTGAGGATGTGAAGCTTTGGAGTATGAAAAGAAGTTGTTGCGAAATGAGTGCATGGAGGGATTTTTATATGACCCTAAGGTCTTACCATCTATTGCTCTCTTAGGAGCTGGTGCAGAGATGAAACATATAGAACTTGAGAAGAGAGATATCTGTCTATTGACATATATCATTCTAATGTTAGTGCCCTTGATCATAAACTGATTATGTTCTTTCGTGTTTTGTTTGCTCCTTTAGTAGGTCATTGGTCTTTGGTCTGGAAAATGATGAGAAAGGACAAGTGGGGAAGGGTAACATGTTTTACACCTGATGCTGCAGAGAAGGATATTAAATTTATGTTGGTTTTTGTATAAGTGTTATTAGATGCCTTAATTATGATGTTGATGTCCTCAAACCGTTTCTTTTTGGGCAGGCGTGGAATGTAATCTAGAGAAAAAACAGAATGGTAGCTATCGAGTAAAGATATATGCTTAGAGGCGTAATACTCGCTTTTGAGTTGCAAAAGCTTATATTGGAGCTCATTGGAGGGACGATGATACATCATCCGTATATCCACTTCGGATCCTTTTTTCACAGGATAGGGTTATGACTGGAGTCTGGAGATGGCTTTTTTGTGGATTTTTGGTCTATGCATCTCCAATGCAAGATACTATCGTTCAGATTTTTGGGTGAGTGTCAAATATGTATGTAGTTATGGAGGCAATAAACGCATTCTATATTGGAATTTTGCATTGAACCCCATCCACAAATCCACAAAAAGCCACAAAAAAACCACATAGATTTTTTGTGAACGATGGTATCTTGCATTTGAGATGCATAGACCAAAAATCCACAAAATGCCATCTCCGCATCTACCATAACCCTATTATGTGAAAAAAGGATCCAAGTAGATATCTCGAATGATGTATCATCATCCCTCCAATGAGCTCCAATATAAGCTTTTGCAACTAAAAAAACGAGTCTTCTCGCCTCTAGCAAATATCTTTACTCGATAGCCACCATTCTCGTTTTTTCTCTAGATTACATTCCACGCCCGCCCAAAAAGAAACGGTTTGAGGACATCAACAACATTATTAAGACATCTAATAATGAAATGCATTTCCACATATCAAGTCTCACTTCTACAAAAACCAACATAAACTTAACAACCTTCTCTCGAAAGATTAGGTGTAAAACATGTTACCCTTCCCCACTTGTCCTTCTCTTCATTTTCCAAACCGTAGACCAATGACCTACTAAAGGAGCAAACAAAACACGAAAGAACATAATCGCTTCGATCAAGGGCACTAACATTAGAATGATATATGTCAATAGACAAATATCTCTCTTCTCAAGTTCTATATGTTTTATCTATGCACCAGCTCCAAAGAGAGCAATAGATGGTAAGACATTGGGGTCATATAAAATCCCTCCACGCACTCATTTCGAAACAACTTCTTTTTATACTCAAAAGCTTCACATCCTCAATGTCGCATGAAGAAGCATATACAAGCACTTCATTCCGGTCAAAATCAACTACAAGACCTATCCTCTCATCAGCATATGATTCTCTTATTGTTGATTCAAGTAAGCGTACACTGCTATTAGATTTCCCACAAAACCTTTCCAATAACACTTCCAAACCCTGATAAATTCATTTTCTGCAACCGTTGGTTGTTCATTACCCTGAAATCAAATAGGTGAGGTGGAGAAAGGGTTAAGAAATAATCATTATCACATGTTGTAACACACGCCAAATACTCATTTGACATATAAATTATTTCCCAGAAAACCACACAAGCTGGCCTCGGGATAAAATTGAACAAAGAACATGACGAATACATTACTGCAGCAAGAACAAACCCCTCTTTACCCAACCCCGGCGGAAGGATTCTAGAATTATTTTACCAAGCCGAGGCTCAATACCTAACTTGACTATATGTTGCCCTTCTGCTGTTAACTCATAAGCATCATCATTTACCGCAATCGCTCCTATCTGAACAAGATTTCTGACCGCCATATTTATGGAACTAGCACTAGGAGTATTAAGAGCACGACGGCGCGGCGAAGTCTGGGATGTGGAGAAGTTATGGCGGTTGGATGGAAGGTTGGGGGTCAAGTTGGGGCTCATCAATTTAGGCATGAACGAATTTCACAAGGAAAAAAAATGTTTTATGAAATTGATTTTGGGATTAGAAGTGATTTTTTTTTATGTGTTTAATTATCTTAAAGTTTGGATTGTAAAACATTGGTAGATTAAAAAGGCAAGTATAAAGCTGCAAATTATAGAGATGTCAAAAAAGGCCCGAAATGGCCAAACCTAATGGGCCGGCCCAACTCACTAGAGGTGTTAAAAAATATCGAAAAATCAATATACTGTCCAAACCGTATAAAAAATATATCGAAATACCATAATTTTAGGTATAGCGAGATTTTCGATTCGGTATGATACTGTACTGAAGTTTTTTGGTACGACAAAAGTATGGGTTTTCCTATACCGCGGTATACCGTAGCATACCTTGGATACAATACATATTGAAAGTAAATGTACATACCGTATGCCGATAGATATCGTTTGATACCGAACCACCGGTATCTACCGACGTTATGGCACATACTGTGTATCAAATTATACCGATCACGGTATTTACTGCATACTGAAATGATACCGCATGTCGATCCATATGATCACGGTATATACCGCATACCAAAAACATACCGTACATATATTGTACTCCCTCTATCCCACTCATCTTGCAACATTTGGGATTCGTTGCGGATTTTAAGATAGTGGAGTAAAGGTGTAAAGTAGGGGTGGAGATCTTTTGTCCCACTCTATGTCCCACTCTCAAGGTTGTCTCAGTAACCCCGTACGGAGTTACTCAAGTGGGACATGTAGTGGGGCATAGAGTGGGATAGAAGATCCCCAACAGTAAAGTAGTGGTGTAAAGTAAAAGATAACGGGGTCCACTTATTTATGATGATTGTGGTCAACTCATTTTTTCTATTTTAGAAAACGTTGCAAAATGAGTGAGACGACCCGAAAAAGAAAATATTGCAAGATGAGTGAGACGGAGAAAGTATATGAGTATCACCACCCATGAGTCAACTCGCACACAAACCCAAGAGCCAAACCTATTTTCATTATTATGTTGAACAAAGTACTCCGTCCCGCTTCAAGTGACCCATGTTCAAAAAAGGAAATAACTTAAAAAAAAATCATAAATTATCTCCTACTTTATTTTTTCTCCCTCATACTTTATCACTTTTTTTTTTATCATTTCTCTCACATTCTTTATCATTTATTCTCTCATTATCTCACTCATCTCTCTCTTACTTTATAAACTACTTCTCTCTTATACTTTATCATCAACTTTCTTAATTTTCGCTCAGAAAAGAAACGGGTCACTTGGAGCGGGATGGAGGGAGTACAAATTAATCCTAGTCATGGTCTCTATCCAAAGGCTTAAGCAAGCCATACGTGACAGCCATTGAAACCCAACCTCCAATGAGAACTCTCATGGCCGAACTCCTCACCGACGAGCCGCCGAGACGAGCTCCGGCGCCGCCGAATCCGAGCAGAGCAAAAGTGGTGATAACCACTATCGCCACAATTCTGATCCTATGTTGAGAAAACGCCAATGCTGACACCATCGGAAACAGAGACCAACACAGAAATGCCAGCGCAGAAGCTCCAGCCGCCTTGTACGGATTCGGCAACATATCTGGTACCCGATTTTCCGTTATAACAACTCTCGAGAAAGGGGAGAGGCCTACAGACAAGGATTCTTGAATCTTCTCATCATTCTTGGAATCTTCCGCTTCTAGAGTTGCCAGTTTGATGTCTCTCTGTGTGGATATGGATACGAACTCTCCGACGGCCATGCTGCAAGCTCCGGCCACGCCGGAGATGATCATGAGCTGGCGGTCCTCCTTAGCAGCACCTACGCCCAGCATGAGAGAGGTGGTGGAGAGTAGGCCGTCGTTTGCTCCAAGAATGGCGGCTCTCAGCCATTGAGCGCGGGCCCTCTTGTCTTCTTCGTCATCTGCAACAGAGAGCTTAACTTCAGCAACTGGAACAGCCATGGAAATAATATTTGGGAAGAGGGAGTGTGGCTTCCTAGTCCGCACCACGCTCCCTGCTCCATATAGTTAGGATTCTGCTGAGATTCCCTTAGGCGGCGGCGCATGGAAGTTGGAACAAACTCAAAGTTAATAGCTAAGGGAAAATATCACTGTTAATTAGAACAAGAAACATACCTTATTTTTGGACATAGTGCTGAGGTGTAGATCTCTCTCTCTGTCTCACTCATACTATATATCTTAATAGTCATTTTTGTTCTTCATGTCTGTTATCTTGCATATGAACATATACAGTATAAGAATGTCAACAGCTCTACCCAAAGTAGACCAACAATCAAGGAACCAAGAATACTGATGAAAAAGAATATCCCCAAACACGAGATGAAGTTGGAATTGTTACAAGTAGCAACCAACAAATAGAATACAAGGATAAATATTGTGGAGACAGATTTTGTGATCCGTTGTTTCAACAGTTCTTGGAGTTGAAACTTGACAGTTACTGATATTGATTGATGAGCTCAGAGAAGCTGTGAAACAAAAATGGTATGTGCGCAGGCTTATTTGGTCATATACATCTTGAGAAACTTAATGTTTGTTTATAATTTGGAAAAGAGAACTTCACTGTGGATGCCAAATCATGCATATTTCCAAAACAAACCAACCTTGTATGTTCAAATTTGCAGTTCTAAGCACCAAACAAACACCATCATGTTCACTGTAGTAGTTCATCATGCACTAAAGCGCACCATGTCTCGGCAGTAGAACATCATCCAAAAGTCTTAACTGAATTCGCCAAAAAATCATAAAACAGGCAGCAGAAAGAGTTGCAAATGAGTCACACCTGACAGTGGCATTAGAAGGTTTTCTTCATAATTACTAAGAAGTTGAGGAGCAAGAGCTAAAACCTAAAGGCCAACTGCTATCATTAGAAACTATCATTTCGCAGCAACATTACACAAAAGACGGCATGGCGCTGGCTGAGACAGAGAGTGGAGCCAGATGACTAGTAAAAGAAAGATGGCCAAGCATAAGAGGATGATGAGGAATGATGGTGGGGAAGACTGAAAACTGCATTGTATCGAGTTCTTGGTATACCAACTAACTCAGGTCATCTACTGTCGGCACATTATATATTGCAGAAACAAAGGCCTCAATCAGACTGAAGTAATCTCCACAGTGATTGATCCTACACATGCACAGTACAGCAACTGAAATAAGCTTCTCCCAACAATCACAATAACAAGACCACATGAAGGCTATCACTGGATTAGAATTCACAAAGCAAGACATGCCCATAACTTGATTCTCCACTCCACCCTAAAACGCCCTCCATACCAAATTATATTTCTAGCATCCAGTGAACAAAAGTCTAACTTGACCTCAGAGGCATTTTATCAAACAAAAACCCATAATTCTTATTTTCCGATTGATATACATTACTCACAACATGAAAATTCATTCATATACATATGAAATTTCAGAAACATAAGCAATCAAATATCGAAAAAAAAGCTATAGATCACTGCAGAAAGTATCCAGACAAGAACAACGCAAACCCTAAAAGCAAACTGCCGTAGATGAGCAAAAGCTTTTGACCAGACGTGAGCGCGTTACCGCCCAATCCAAACTGCTGATTCTGCGCGAAACCAGCAATCTCCAATTTCTTACTGGCGAAGAAACTCTGCGACGCGCCGCAAGTTGGGCACCTCCAATCGTCGGGGAGCTTCTCGAAGGGCAGCCCCGGCGGAATTGGGTACGAAGGGTCGCCAGCGGATTCGTCGTATGTATACCCGCAAGATCTGCACTCGTAGATTCCGGTGTTCACGACGGCGAACTTCTCCTCCAACCTCCGCGCGTCGAATTTCGTCTCCGGTACCTCATCTTCCAAGGGAATCGGCTGGTCTTGATTGTCTTCTTTGGAGACATCTATGGATCTGATGGGAGTGAGGGTTCTTGCACGGTGGCGGGACGCGAGGAACGTGGGGAGGGGTTTAATTAGTAGCCGCGGGGGTGGAGAAGGGGCGGAGATAGTAAAGAGTGTGAATGAAGGTCCGGTGGTGGTGGTGGTGGTGGTGGTGGTGGTGGTGGAGGAATACATTATCATAATTTTCGTGTGTTATTTGGCATCTCATTTTTTATTATCGTTTTCTTTTTGGTATTCAATAGTTTGTTGTGGAGGCGTGTGGCACCAAATTGGCCATAAATTTGAATATAAATATTCTATTAGAGCAAATGAGGAGTGGATATGGTACAAATTAGATTTGGCGCCTTCTGTGAATTAAGATTGCAAATTAGATTTGAAGATAACTTGTAAATTTTATAATACTGTATTAATTTTTCTATAATAAGACGACTGACTTTATTATTAAGATCATTTACACTTCAATTTCTTGAATACGCTTTCTCCTTCTGAAAATGAAAAGGTTTTATTTTAATTTCAAATTTTGTTTTCTAAAGTATTGCAACTTATTTACATTTGGTAAACACTCTCTTAATATTGATACCAATTAAAAAAATAATTTTATTTTCAAACTTTAAGTAAAAATTAATAAGTACTTACCATAAATATTTATAAATATACAATGTTAATCATCTCCAAACATCAATATTATTTTCTTAAAATCGAATTTGGATTAGTAAATACTACTAGTAATAAATAAGTAGTGAAGTTTTATGTGTGAGTATGTCATATGTAATTAGTTTAGGATGATTAGTCCTATACTAGAATATAAGAACGGAGTTTATCAGTATGCGTTTCAGTAGCAATTACAGGTTACTTGTCATTAAAAAAAAATGTAGTGGAGTTTGGGACACTTGGCTAGTACAGGTGCAACATTAATTATGTATGCAGGCGTTAGGCAAGGCTTGCATTGCCTAAAATGCAAGGCAGGATGAGTAGGGTAGAACAATATCATATTTATGTTTCTCACAGGCGTTAGGCATGGCTGTTATCTAGTTTTTGCATTGCCTTAAATGCAAGGCAGGATGACTAGGGTAGAACAATATCATATTTATGTTTCTCTTTCCAGCAGTCGTTTGGAGTTTAACTTCACTCCAACAATTTGGGCTGCTATCATTTTCCACACGCCATTTCCAGCTCTCCACTTTTTCTGCTGCCTTTCTGCATCAAACCCAACCCCTTCACGTTGTCTTATCTCAGTCTCCTTCTCATCTTCATTTCTGTGCTCTCGGTTACTTCAATGGCGTCTCAGGCGAGCGGCGATGTGAAGAGGCGGGAACCGCCGTCGGCAGAGGCTGTGCCGCCACCGAACGCGGCGGAGTTCGTGAGACCTCCTGGGCCGCTTCATCATTCCATCCTTGCAATTGTTCTGTGGCTGGGCTCAGTCCATTTCACCGTATTGGCCGTCCTCGCGTCGTTTGTCCTCCTCCCGTTTCCCAAATCGCTAGGGTTTGTAATAGCTGCTTTCGTTGCGTTACGTTTGTTCAGACCCCTTTGTACTAAATTATTCTTGTGCAAACTGAAGATTTTAAACTTCATTTGAAATAATCCCATCAAGCTTTCATGCGATGGTTTTAGTGATTTTTTTCTGAATATACAATGCATGTGTTTCTGGGTTTTTAAAGAATCTGTTTTGGTGTTCATTCAGAGGTATTGGGTTGCTTTTGATATTTATGGTGATTCCGATCAACGAACGAAGCAAATGGGGCCGGAATTTGTCCAGGTTAGTTTGTGGAGTTCGATTCTCGATGGCTTTTTTTTTTTTTTTTTTTTAAATATATTTGATCTTTCTGAATGCATAATCACTTGATAAAATCTGCAATTCTTGGGGTCGAATGATTTGTCAGGTATATATGTAAGCATGCGGTTGGTTATTTTCCGGTGACTTTGTATGTGGAGGATATCAAAGCCTTTGATCCCAATGAGGCCTATGGTAATGCTACTTTTTGAGTACCTTTTCTTTTTCTACCTCATGAAAACTAAAGGTACGACCAACAACTCCATCAACTGCAAAGCAGACGTGTATCCCTTCTAGTTCAGGGAATTTCTTTAATTAGATGCTGACTTAGGAATTATCCTTGAGTTGATAACTGGGTAAGGTAGTGGTGTGCTGGATTTGAAGTGATTGTAGTTGATGGTCTATAGCATAGATGTTGATCAAGTAAAATCGAAATGTTAGCATCGGCCATTCAAGGTAGTTATAGCTTATATATCTCGCCCATTTCTTCCAGTTTTTGGTTATGAACCGCATTCAGTTGGGCCCATTGGAGTAGTTGCGCTTTCAGACGTTACCGGCTTCATGCCTCTACCAAAGATCAAGCTTCTTGCCAGTAGTGCTGTAAGAATAGCATGGTTTACATATCCTAAACTCATGCCATTTACCAAATTTGATTATGAAGAAACTTTTGGTCAGGTATTCTACACTCCACTCATGCGACATATATGGTCGTGGTTGGGAGTTTCGTCTGCCACCAGGAGAAACTTTTCTTCTCTTCTGTCATCTGGTTATAGCTGCATCATAGTGCCAGGGGGGATCCAAGAGGTCTGCTATATGGACCATACCTCCGAGGTCATCTCTTTCAACTCAGTATTCTAATTACATTAAGATGATGAAGTTTTCTAACGGCTCATCTAATTAAATTAATGTCCTTCTCCTTCATTCTTAGGTTGCGTTTCTTCGAAATAGAAGAGGATTTATACGTATTGCTATGGAGACCGGCAAACCTCTGGTTCCTGTTTTCTGCTTTGGTCAGGTGTGGTCGATTTTCATTCTCTCTCTTTCCATTTGGAATGAAAAATACTAACAAAAAAAGTGGTTATGTAAGCTAGTTTCTTTGATTGTTTCATTATCTGCAGTCTGAAGCGTACAACTGGTGGAAACCTGGAAGGAGACTTTTCAGAGTGTTCTACAGAGCCACTAAGTTCCCACCTATTGTCTTTTGGGGTGTACTAGGGTATGTAATAATTTGGAGTGAGTTGAACTGATAAGCTTCTTTGAATCCAGACATACTGAGTTTTAGCATGTTCTCTCCAGTTCACCTCTACCTTTTAGATGTCCGATGCATGTAGTGGTTGGTCGACCAATTCTGCTCAAGAGAAACCCGCAACCAACTATAGAAGAGGTATACTTTTATACACCTTCAGAATAACCAAAAAACTCATAATTGGCATGAAATTGGGAGTAAGATAGACATATGGGTGAGTTTATGTTTGATGCAAGGTTGCGGAGGTCCACGCTCGGTTTATGGAAGCACTCGAAGATCTATTCAAAAGGCACAAAGCAAGGATTGGGTATCCGGATTTAGAGCTCAGGATTCTCTAATGTTCTCAATAGATAAACTTACATTATATCCTAGGAGCTCGATCTATGAGTATTGTTTAGATTCGGAATGTAATTTTTCTTCACGAGAGAATATATTCGGACCCTTGAATACATCTATTAGGGGATGAGATTATATATCCAATAAATTCCTGTACAATTGGTGTTCGATTCAAAACAACGTAGTTTTGTTTTAAAAAAAATGCACTCTTTAAATATTTATTAAATTCTTTTTTCAATCTTATTCTTTTAATTTGTAATTTTTCAATACAAAACTACGTCGTTTTGAATCAGACATCAATTGAACAAATATTTATTGGACAGGTGATCTCATCTATTAGACTAAGAATACTGCATGTTGTCAAGGGGTGGACTAGTTGGATTTGTCTTTGACATGATTAAAAAAAACCAAATACATATGAAGAGAGAGAAAGGTGAGAAGATAATAAAATCCAACCCTGTTGTCAATGAGGCTTGACCAATGAGGTGTTACAACATCTTAATGTCTTTTGAGAGATTGTTTCGAGGATTGTCACTTGGCGCCATCCCATTTGCTCTCAATAGTTATTTTATTTAAATAGAAAAATCAATATATTTAATAATATATATTTAAAAAAATAATAAAAATTCTATCAAAATTTATTATTTTTCATTCGCTATAAATAGATTCTAATATTGATTTATTTATTCATGGCTTAGCAAATCTTTATTTTCTCTCATTCTATTATTTACTATAAATCTCCATTTTTCTTTTAATTATGATGGATCATATTCTTCAATTCCCAAAATCTTTCTTACTCTCAAGATTACTATCAAAGCTACGAAAATTTCCAAAATTCAAATGAATTCGTTTCACCGATGTTGGATTTGAATTCGCAATTTTCACAAAATCACAACCAAAACACTCCTCCAATCTTTGTTGAAGCTCATCTCATTCGAAACCATAAATTATTTGCTCTAAATCAAGAGGCTGCACGAAAAGATGTTGAGCGATCATTTGACGTTTTACAAGCTCGTTTCGTTTTTATCAAACATCCATATCTTATTTGAGATCGTGATGTTATGTAAAAAATAATGAGAGCTTGCATTATCATGCATAATATGACTGTGGAAGATAAAATAAACACTTATTTAAACTATCAAGATCCTGTAGAATTTATACAATATCAAGTTAATCGGAGTGATCATCAGACTGAAGATGGAGCCAAAAATAATAATTTTGCTTATTTTACACAAAGGATTGCAAGTCAATCTAGTCATATGACAACTAAGTCATAACTCCAGAATAGAGAAGCACACAAAGATTTTCGAGACAACTTGATCGAGCATATTTGGCAAAAACTCGGCGGTGATAACTGAATTTTCTTTACTTTGTTGTTTGTAATGTTAGTTTTTCGTTGTTTCAATTTCGTCTTTCAATCACTGTCCTATGTTCCATATATCTTAATTTGTACGATTTTCGAGCTTCATGATTTTTTCTATAATTTCAATTGATTTTTACGTCTTTAAAATTTAAATAATTATTATTAATATATAATAATATAAATATAAAATAATTGGAATATATAATATTATGGTTGTTGAGGCTTGGTTGGGGGTGGTCAAACATAAATGGTAAAAAGTAACTAAATTGAAATATATGAAAGAGAGAAAAATTGATGAAGTATTAGATGGTTGGTTAGTTGGGTATTTTGGTTCACTGATATTACTAATCTTACTAACCAAGTTGAATGGACAAATTGATGTTGCCTGAAGACGCACGAAAGCATAAATGATAACACAATAAATACGTAGACAATAAAGTAAAACCCTAGTCTAAAACCTTGACACGCTCAATTCAATTGAAATCCCCCAATTGTGAAATTTCCAAATTTATTTATATATTATGTCCCGCAAATACTTCTCCAAATTCATCAACTCTCTAAAAAGAGCCAGCAGCCGCATCGGAATCGCCGCTGTTTCCACCTCCGCCGTCGCCGCCGCCGCCGCTTCCCCTAAGTTTTCATTTATGGAGAGCGACCTTCAGACTCTCAAAACCCGCGTCTGCATCGTCGGCAGCGGCCCTGCCGCCCACACCGCCGCCATCTACGCCGCTCGCGCAGAGCTCAAGCCAATTCTCTTCGAGGGCTGGATGGCCAACGATATCGCTCCCGGCGGCCAGCTCACAACCACCTCCGAGGTTGAGAATTTCCCTGGTTTCCCCGAGGGAATTGGGGGGATTGATCTAATGGACAAGTTCCGCGCGCAGTCTGTTCGATTTGGGACGGAGATTTTTACTGAAACTGTCTCCAAGGTCGATTTTTCGGGCTTTCCGTTTAAGATTTTTACTGATTCTAAGACTGTTCTAGCTGAT
Source organism: Lavandula angustifolia (assembly GCA_028984105.1). Classification (NCBI taxonomy): domain Eukaryota; kingdom Viridiplantae; phylum Streptophyta; class Magnoliopsida; order Lamiales; family Lamiaceae; genus Lavandula; species Lavandula angustifolia. The sequence continues at coordinate 26,037,942 of CM054806.1, read as the reverse complement.
TCTGTGATTGTATCAACTGGTGCTGTTGCGAAACGCCTGAGTTTTCCCGGTTCTGATACCTTTTGGAATCGGGGGATTTCAACCTGCGCCGTGTGTGACGGCGCGGCGCCTATTTTCCGGGAACAAACCACTTGCGGTTATTGGCGGTGGTGATTCTGCTATGGAGGAAGCTAACTTTTTAACTAAGTATGGCTCCAAGGTCTATATTATTCACCGGAGGAATGAGTTTAGGGCTTCGAAGATAATGCAGAACAGAGCACAAACGAATCCAAAATTGAAGTGTTGTGGAATTCCACGGTGACTGAGGCGTATGGGGAGCGGACTTTGGGGGGGATTGAAGGTTAAGAATGTGAAGAGCGGGGAGGTTTCGGACTTGGCAGTTTCTGGTTTGTTTTTTGCTATTGGGCATGAACCTGCAACCAAGTTTCTGGATGGGCAGCTGGAATTGGATTCGGACGGGTATGTTATTACAAAGCCTGGCTCAACGCTTACCAGCGTCAAAGGTGTTTTTGCTGCTGGTGACGTTCAGGACAAGAAATACCGGCAAGCTATTACTGCCGCTGGCAGCGGTAAGAACACCCAGGAAACTACTCTTTTGAAATTACTTTTATTAATGTTGTTTAACACATGAAATTTGTGTCCTGCAGTTCTTTTTACTTAAATTTTTAGCATTGTTTGCTGAGTTTCACATGTGCCATTAGAAAGAACCTTAATAAAACAAATGCAGAAAAAGAGATATATCAATAGAATAAATAGATGCCTTGTGTTTGGTGGATTACTATTTCTGATATACTAATTAATCAAGAAAAGAATCTGGCTCAACCGCTCAAGATGTTACTCCCTATCTCGCAGATGTTTCACCACCATATACTTTTGGCCTATGAAAATGAAAAAAAAAAGTTATAATGTTGGGAACTTGGGAGTGATTGTGTAATAAATATTTAGTTTCCTAGATACTGATTAGACTTAAGAGCATAGGAATCAAGACAAAGTTAACTGTCCAAGTCCCCTAGTTTACATTGTACCTCGTTAGAGATCTGAAAGGTTTCTGAACTTGATTAGTAGGCCTTTTAGAAAACATGTAGATGATCATGATCAAGAATCTCTAGGATATGGAATTGTTGCATTTGTTTTTTCTGTACCTAAAAATATGCTGTCAAGTATTATGATGAGCATTGAAAAGAAAAGAATACTGTCTAGTCTCTTACTTCTCAGACCCATTAGGCATCATTCTTGCATGCATCAGGTTTTCTAAAGAAATGTTGATGAAAAGGTTCTTTGGGGAATAACGTTGCCCAATCTATATTGTTTGGTGAAGAGCACAAGTCACTTGGATTCTGCTAGCATGAGTTACAAAAATTATGACTCGTCTCCTTATAGGACTAAAGGTATACTTACTAAAAAGTAGATTGTTGAGATATCTTTAACTTATACACCTGGAACAATTTAAAACTTAACTAATAAGTAATAAATCATTATAGGTATGTAGAGTAAGTCACTAAAGAGGTATGTAGATCTAGAATGTGTATTATCCTGGAGCTATATTATTTAATTCTTATATTCACCAGCAAATCAACTTTACCATTTTTAGTCAGAAATGGTAAATTCCATTAGTGACCTGCCAAGAGAAGATCTTAAATTAATCTGACTCAAGTGTGAGTTGTTTTAGTCTCTTAGCTAAGGAAAATATCTAATTGATTTGCTGCATGTTTGTCAAATGTGTAACAAACATAGTGGATACCATTAGTTTAGGACTTTAGGTTGAAGTTTAGTGACTCAGGGCGTAAGAACTTAAATAACACAGGATTACTCTATTTAGATCTGCACTTCCATGCTAGGATCCAAGTTTTAGTTGGAGAAATTTTGGATCTTTCTTTCATTTCTATAATCTTGTTGGATGTTTTTCATTCTTCTCATAAAAGAAGTTTTTGTTGCCTTCATAAATCATAATTTTCATGAAAAATTTCTGATAATAATTTGGAAGGTGCCGTCTCCTTTCTGGCCCTTGGGTTCCTATTTTGTCTTTCTCACAGCAGTTATTTATTTCGTCATGCTAAATGTGAATCTACATTCCACATTTTGTGAACGAAATTTATTTTCTCTATGAATTCTTTTTCATAACAAGCTTTCCCCGAGATATAGTAATCTGAATCGGTCTAGAGAACAAGAAAATGTTGATATTCCTGCGAAGGTTGATTTAATTCATGAACGAGAGCAAGCTTTTCTGTCGCAACTTAATACAAATCAACCAGAAGAAAACCCCTTAGCAAGAAATGCATGCCATGAACATCTTTCTTTGAAGGAGTCTTTAGAAGCGTATAAATGCCAAGTAGGAAGTTGTCACAAGGAACAAGCTTTTTCAACATCATAGAACATATATTCATTTGAAATTTCTTTGTATAGGAATCATTAACAGTGATCAAGATTTTGGTTTAACTTTGATACAGTGCATCTGTCCTGCAGGAAAACTTAATCTGGGAAATGTATTCATCGGTTTTTTTGTTCCAAAGGAATGTTATAGTTTCGTTCATTTTAATATCCACTGTAGTGGAATTTGATGAACATGATGAAAGAATATATATATATATATATATATATATATATATATATATTATCAGAGAATCTAAACCAGGATGTTACTGTTACATTTGTGCAGGGTGTATGGCAGCCTTGGATGCAGAACATTACCTTCAAGAGATTGGTTCTCAAGACGGTAAGAGTGATTGATCAAAAGGTTATTGGATTTAGACTGAATTAATGTTGCAGACATTTCAAATTAGAAATGGAAAACTGGCGCTGGTGTTAGCCTTATTTTATTGTTCGACATTATTGCTGCCTTGTTATGGCTGAAGAGCAAAAAATTATTATGAAATTGCATTTCATTATTGTTATATTATCTTTTGTCATGTTTAAATTCATGATAACAATGTTATTTTTTTGGTTACTGTTATTTCTTCTCTTTGTTAGACGCAGACGTAAACCTACTTGATAACAATCTTGTATCACTGAAATGAACTTTTTTATGCCAAATACCAATTTAAGTATTTGATCATAGAAATGGAATTGGTTCATCTGTCTCGAAATTCATGTCTCTTATTCCACGGATTAAAAAAAAAAAAATTAAAAAAAAAAAGACATATCTATACCTCCTGAATTGTATCACCCTCTGATTTTATTATTTTTCAAAGAAAATTAAATCGCCGTCTGTGGGAATCGAACCCACGACCACGTGGTTAAAAGCCACGCGCTCTACCAGCTGAGCTAAGACGGCTACTGTGAAATTAGCACTCGATAATTATTTTGTTTCTAAACTTATACTCCGTACTCATTCCATTATGCCCTTGAAGCTCCAGTACTTCAAAACTGTTGGGGATATATAGCTAGCTAGGCTACGTATAATTAACCAGTTAGAATTTATTTACAAAAAATAGCATTGTCAAAAAAAAAAAAAAAAAAAAATTAGTATGTTTGTCAAAGATAAGCAGAAAACTAAATTTAATGTACAAACCAAATAATAAAATGACAAAAGAGGAAAGCAAGCACTACACAGTTGTGGGATTGTGGGCATTTCCGATCGTGAGTATCAATCCGCCGAAGAGTTAGGGTTTTGAGTTGGGGATTTAGTGGGTGTGTGTAATAGATTATAAGTTGCAACTTATTATTTAATTTAAGAATAACTTCATTTTGAAGTGTTTGACTAGCTTAAAATTATATAAATTCTCTAAAATTAAGTTAAAAAGGATAAGTTGGTGAAGTTGGGTTGAATCAACTTCTCCTCCTTAATGACATATATGTGATTTTTAAGAAGCTATGGTTTGACATTTTAATTTTTCGTATAAAACTAAGCTACTATATTATAAATTTGCAAAAACTATTTTTTTCAAGTTTTTCTTGTTTTTACACAATGTTTGGTTGTAGGGAAATTGAGAGGAGAGGAATAGAAGAGAAATGGGAAAAACATGTTTGGTTGTAAAGAGAAATATGTGAGAAATCTCCAAATGTGAGAAGAATGTGGAGAGAAAATGGTGTTGGGTGAATAAATTACAAGTATCGCCTTAATAAATTTACAATATCTACATTTTCTTTTAAATGATGGTTTTGTCTTTTTCAATGTAACACTATTTCTCTTCTCTTCTATTTCTTCTCTATTTCTCTCATACCAAACATTATATAAAATCCACTATATTTCTTTTTTTTTTCTCCTTATTTTCTTTTTCACCTATTTCTCTCTTCTCAATTTCTTCCCTCAAGCAACAGTTTCTGCAAACACTTCTCAAATTCTCTAAGAAGTCATTTTTACCAATTTCTTCTAAATTTAAAAACTTAAAAAAATTTAAACTATTGCAAGTATTCTGGTTAATCAGGATACCGGATATATTATAGCAATTAAGTATATACCATTTCACATATAAGCAACCGAATACTGCATGCATGCACATACTCCACATTTTATATGCTCATGATTTAGTAAACTATAAACTACAAAATGAAATGTTGAATTAAAATTTAAAAAATAAAATAAAATATTGTAGGCATGCATGCAATAGGCTCATTCAACTAGTTAGTAATAGTAATAATTACTAACAGATTTATTCGTCCAAAGAGATACATGATAATCAAAAGCACCTAAATCAGCTCCGATTATCTATAATTATCCATTAAGATTGCAACAACATTACATTTCATACAACTACCTAATCAGCCCCAGTTTTGGTTCGTAAGCGACGGAATAAAGCACGACGAGGGCATCGGATAAGCTGCCGGAACAGTCTGATTATTGAATACAGGAAGAACAGCAGACGGAAAACCGGGGTTCATCGGCGGCAGAAATGTCGGGATACCGCCGGCACTGAAGCTTGGGATTAGGCCACACGTCGAGAAAGGCAAGGGCTGAGAGGAGAGAGAAGAGGTGGCGGCGACCCGATTCACAGTGTGGATGTCGTGAATGCTGGGGCGGCGCCGGTCCACCGGAGTCGAGCTCGTCTGTCGCCGGAAGTACTTCTGAGCATGGCTAGCAACTTGCGTTGGGGTTTTGCTGATGACGTAGTACCTCGAAATGCTCCGCCAATCTCCCTTTCCGTACTTGTTCAGCCCCATCAAGAAAAGCCTAATTTTAATTAAACATCTATTAATTAATTGTTGAAAGCAAATAAATTAATTAAGAAAGAAGAGAATGTAGAGAATTAATTACTGGTGTTCCTCTTCGGTCCACGGCACTCCCCTACGACGCGGCTGTCCACTTTTGGTTTTAGTCTCAGTTGTGGAAGATTGAGATTCCTCCCTTTTCTTGTCATGAGTAGTTTTTCCCTTGTCTTCAACGTGGACGACTGTCGGGTAATCGGGTACAGGAAAACAGCCCGATTCGATCAGCTCGACATCGTTAACCATTGCTTGATAATGGAGTTTGATTTGTTCGGCCGATTTGAATGGAACCTTCGATGCGATATTCTCGAAGAATGCCGGACAAGAAGGGTCCATCTCGGCCAAAGCATTCTCGAACACATTGTTCTCCTCACGAGTCCACTCGGACGATTTAGGAGTTGTTTCTAACTGGGGAGAGAGAAGGGCGTAGAGAGATTCTTCCAATGGAGAGTAGTCAAAATCTGACCATTCCATTGTGTGTTGTGTGTGTGTGGTATGGTTTAATGACGGACCCTATTTATAAGGGCTTCCTCAATAAAGTTGATGCACAAGTCAACTATATTTTCTTCTTGAGGTTGGAGAAAGGGTAGCCGGTCTTGAACTCGAACTCGAAATCTTTACTTTTTACAGAGTTTTTACACGAAAGCTAATTGTGAAAGTGTCTTTCTTGGAATGTATGTTATAAAACTTTTATTGATATATTTAGTTAGGAAGGATTATATGTAGTTACAATCGTGGAGAAATGATATGTGTAATAATCCAGTCTAAAACTGTATGATTTGTGCCCTAATTAAGATTTTTAGGGAAGCAAATGTAGAACTTGGTTTATTTGAGAATTGGAAGAAGCAAACTAAAGTGAAGTGATTTATTACAAAAATCTAGGTATTATAAGTGTAGTGAATGTACTTTACTCTAAGAGGAAAAGCAAAAGTTGATTTAGTGTGGAGGATTATGATAATTTAGTTTTTCTTGAAATAGAGCTGGAAATCTATGTGCCATGATGGAAACAAGTGCAACATGTGAAAATGGAGAAAGAATTTAGTTGCACCCCATGAAAAGAAATGGCATTCATTAATGGTGGGTACCTCCAAATTTAATCTTAATATCCATACTCGTATTACGGAAAATATTATATACCTACGTAATATGCAATTAACACTAGAAGTTAATGTGAATCAAGAGAATTACTGCTCGACTCGAGTTGTAGTGTTTCAATTTCTTGTTACATGAGCGTAGTGTTCACCTCACCAACAATGGAAGTTATTGTGAATTGGTATTAATGTCCGCACACGGTGAGCTAGTGTTATAATTTCGTATTTTCTCACTAGTGATCACGTGAATAGGACCTGAATGAAATACCGAAAAGTGAAATAGATGATCTCGCATTTAATTTACATAACTGCAATTCTTTTGTCAACACAAAAGAGGTACATGTCTATGTCATAGTTTGGTGGATGAGGCAATTTAGGGCATCTTTTTGAGGTTTTCATGGAAAAATCTTGAGTTGGTACCTAAACTTCAACACTTGTCTTCTTCAGTCCCAGGACTTCAGACAAAAGTCTTCTGAGACACACACACGCATGGTGCAATGAATATGCAGCAACAAACTCGATTTAGAAAATACAGTTGAAATTCAAAACACATTCGTTTTTAAGTGTTAAAGTGTATTGTAAATATTTATATAGAATCTATATATATATATTTTTAATTGTATTTCATTCAGACCTGTATTAACTTCATGGCTGTAATGTTAATTTGACTTAATTCAATTGAAAATCCTTTTTTATATATGTTATATATTTTCTTAAACAATGTAGTAGTAATATTTTTTCCTGGGTTTAGTGCATCACCTAAAATTGTTTTGTTTGATTACTTGTGAGCAAAGGACAACAAAAGTTGGGCCAAGTTCGTGTGCATCCCCAAATTAAAAGTTTGCCCTAATCCCAAATTTTTGTCCACCGACTTATCTACGTAATTGGTCACTGTCAGGTGCTTCTTGTGAAAGTCGGCGGAATGATACTA